>JAGDQO010000161.1:0-55866 GCA_018342035.1 Solanum appendiculatum | reverse complement strand
TCTCATCTTCCAAATGTTCCTCTCTATAGAAGAACAAGAAGGAGAAGAAGAGAGCTAGGGTTCTCCTCAAGGTCATCATTCCCCTTTTACTTCAAGGCTTTGGCTTTAAGGTATGATAGTTTTCACCATTTGGAGTCTTTCCTCCAATGGGTCCTCTTTTCCTTAAGGTTTTTCAAGGTATAGTCTTGCCCAAGAGAGTTAGGGTTTGACAAATTCTTATGGGTTCTTCATTATGCTTTCCATTGTTGATGTTATGGTTGATAGTGCATGATCTAGCGTGGTAAAGTAAACTAGTGCATGATTTAGCGTGATTTACATGCAACTTGATGAATCCCATGAGCTTATGCTAAGTATCCCCCAACTTATGATTATGCTTATGATTGTGGGTTGATTGAGAAAAGATGAATTGCATGAACTCTTTGTGAAGTGAGTTAAGGATTATGATTATCAAGCTATGCACTCCATGTAAGACTACGAATGATGAAAAGAGGATATTTTATGAAAAGATGCATGATGAATCAAAATCTATGATTTTCCTCTATTATGTGGGTTCCCTCAATTATGACTAAATTGCCTTATTTTATGGCTTTCTAAGTATTTGCTTGCATTGAATTGCATGTTTGAGGAAGAAGCTTATGAACCCATGATTTATGAGTTAAGAGCGTGATGAGCTAAGTAAATATGAAATTTGTGAACTCATGCATGCTTTATGAAATTTATGATATGTTAGTGCGATTGTTGAGTTGTGAAAGGGTTTCTCATGTAATACTCAACTCATGAAGGTTAAAGGTTTTCTCACCCATAATGATTCATAACTTGTTGAAAGGTTTGCTCAACTAAGCTTGAATCTATGATTAAGGAGCTATTCTAATGATGTAAGCTTGGACAAGGTCCATGAAAGATGAAAATCTATAAGCCTGATTTTAGCTTGAATTGGTAACCCTAGTTGTACCTTTTCATGTTTGATGATATAATATGTTAATGACTAATCCGTGGGAATTATGCTTAGCACCGAGTGGATATTGAGATGGAAGCCCTCCCGTTAGTAGAGGCCGGGTCTTCTAGTGAAAGCTCTCTCGTTAGTAGAGGCTGTTTTCTAGATGGAGCTCTCCCATTAGTTGAGGCCGAGTCTCCTAAAGCAATCTCTATCCCATAAACTATGTGCCACCATAGGAAGTTGTCTTTAAGTAGACATTAGCAAGTGGATCCACATAAGCTAAGAAGTTCATGGTCTTACCTTGGCAAGTAGGACACCTCTTTACGATGTGGGGTAGACACCAGATTCCATGTTGATAGCTCACATGGTCTTACATGTCGGTTAAGGCTTTTTCCCACAACTAATGAATTTAAGTGTTCTCATGATGATTTAAAGTAAAGGAAAGACGAATAGCTTGTCTTGGCCATGTTTTATGCTTCATGTTTCTTATGTTCCATCATGTTTTAGCTTGGCCATTTCATGTCATGATTATATGTCATTCTAGCATGGTTTATATGTCCTTTATGCATTGCTATCATACTTGGTACTTGATTGTACTAACGCATACTCTTGCCTACATTGATTCTATTGATGTAGTACTTGGCAGTTCTTCTTCTCATCCCACTCGTGGCTAATCAGTTCCAGTGACAGTGAAGGCTTGGTAAGGCCTCCTATGTCCGAGGACCCAACCTTGTTACATTTTCATGCTTTCCGTTATGCTTTTGGATATTGTACTGGGCTACGTCCCAAACCTTCATTTCTATTATGTTATGTTAGATGGCTCGAGACATAAGTTGTAGACTTTCGCTGTTTTTGTTATAAAATTTCTCTTTTAACTTCTTATTTCTCTATTATCTTGTATGTTATGTATGCTAAGGGCTTGTATGAGGCCTCTCGGGGTCTTGTATGTCGTGTTACATCTAGGGGCTACCCTGGGTCGTGACAGTTATCTCCTTTTTCAGACATAATTACCATCCGAATTAATATTGTCACCTGAATAATTTTGAATAACAATTTCTTGAATGATCTGATTGAATTGAACCAGTAGTGCTGATAGATATAAAACTAAAATTTGAAGTTTCTAGCATTTACTAGTGTATATTTGACAAGGATAACCAAATATTTTTATGAAGAATCCAAATCTTATAAAGACAATAACTTAAATTATCTGAAATTTTAGAAAGATATATGCCTTTTGGTAAAATTGGTAACATCTTTTGAGTTATTTGTTGATTTCTTAATTTTCTTTTGCATGGATTTTTGACACAGGATAGCTTCCAAGCTTATTCAACCAAAAAAAGGGCAACTCATATAGCTTTTCATGATCCTTTATTCTTGATCGCCCTGGTAGTAGCACCTTTTCTTTTTGTTGGCAACGGGAAGGAAATAATGATTTTCGACTGTTAAATTCTACAGTTGGAAGATGATTACATGACTTGACGAGGACACGAAACAGTAATAAGAAATACTATTGAGCTTTTGTTCCAATTTCTTTATCAATGGGTTTGTGAGTGTGCCTACATCATATTATAGGTATCTCTTGACTTGAGGACTACAATTTTTTGGCTTGACATTTTATTGCATCTTGATATTAGCTCACATACAATATGACATGAGACATAAAATTTTCATACTCTACATAGAGATGGTAGGCTGAAATTGTCTGTAAAGTAATAGATTGGTTTCGGAATTGGTGACAAATCATATTGAAAGAATGATGTTAAATTATGGTTTTAAAGACAAAAAAGAGTATACTTAGTGGTATTTAGTATGACTTAAATTCAGGTTTGTAAGAGGATAAGTTTCAATAGATCTGATTTTTTTGGGCAAATTAATGGTGATACAACTTCTCATTCAGAAAATTAGAAGTTTAATTTGGTTACTTTACGTATTAGAGAGAGAGGGTTATATGTTGTGTTCATATTTCCTAATACATTTTATTCAGTTACCTTGTAGGATGACACTGTATAAGCTCTTGATAAAAATAAAAGTAGTGGTAGAAGGAATAGGAGAGGTAGAATCCACATATTTTAGTGAATTTTGAGAATTTTTGAAATAAAAAATTGCGGATGCTAAGAAGAGGAAGACAGCATTGTGAATGATTACATATAAAAATCGTGGTGTCACTAATTATCCAAATATTTAAGACAAACTCTCTAGATACTTAAGTGAGGTATCTTTAATTTATGAAAGTAGTGATCGGTGGCAGAGCTAGAACGTTTACTAAGTGGGTTCGAAATATAATATGTAAACACACGAACAGATCTAAGGAGGTTCAATATCTACTATACATACATAAAATTAACTTACGGGGTTCGGATGAACCCTTTGGGACCTTGCTAGCTTTGCCCGAGTGGCTACTCCTGATGCTTCCTTAGTAAGTAATTTTTTATGTATGAGCTTGTATTTTAATTATAAAACTAAATTAACACTTGTTGGTTAGTATTACAATAACCTTCAAATGAGTGGTGTTCTTTATATTTATTCATCTTTAGAATAAGATTTAAGCTTTGAAGTTAGTAAGCCTAATTTAGGTGATGGGTTCTCTTTAATTTTATTATATATTGGAACACTTCTAACTTTTGTCACATATTTTAATTTCAATGCTTAATTTAGTTGTTTGTGCTTCAAGTTCATTTCAGGTGTGAAAATTTTTGGAAATAGTTTTGATGTTGCTTTTGTGAAAATGAGGCCAGAATGGGTGGATTCATCACGAACTTCAAGTTAATCTTTATGTGATTAGTTTGTTGATTGAGTTTCTTTTCTTATCAATGTCTTACTTTGCTTGAGTTTTTTTTCTTAGATTATTAAACATATTTTGAGATGTAAGAGTGACTCTGAAATAAATCTTTGCTCAAGTATGTCCAGGCAGAAACATCAAAAGTAATTGATAACTGACTTTTTCTCACGTGAAAAGGGCATTGGAATAATTTATTAGTAAGGTATAAGATCTGATTGGCTACTCTATTCTCTCTCTCCATTTATTTCAGGGATTATATGGATCAGACTTTAAAAGATTTGAAGTTCCTACGAATTGTGAAAGCTCAAGATTCGAGAGCAGGGAAGATGATGGGTGAAATAATGTTAAGTCTCTATTTTTGGTCTCTAATACATCTGTATTCGTGAAAATCAAGAAAACCTTATGGGTTAAACAGTGATTCTGAATTGATATAGCTTACTCAAATCCTCCTAAAGATATGTTCTTAAATAATCTTTCCATTGTAGCATTATGTGTATTGTTTGCAATGTACTGTGTACATTATGAGATTTAGTGTCAATATGTATTATATTCTGATAACGTTACTGTCAATGCATTATTCTGATTCTAATCTTTGGTGTATGCACTTTTCAATAATTTGCAGAAACAAGAAATAGTAATCTCTGCAATGAAAAGTACACATGTACAAAGAGTATAAAATAGATAATTCAAAAGTAAGGATAGTCGTAATAATTTCTTGAGCATCCTCCTTTTCTTTTTCCTTGAAATTGTGGTCTATATTATTGAATGAATAATTTATACGAAACAAACGTCCTATGTTGGGCCCATACTCAAGCATGGGCCTTTCTACTGTCTTCAGTCTAGTTTGCTTTAGAAGTAAGCAAGCAAAGACAAGTGGTAGCTAAGCGACAGTGCTTGCGGTGATGAATAGGCTAAGTCCCGACGCTGATATCTCGTGCTCGAACCTGTATCACAAAAACAGATGTAGAGTGTAGCATGAGTATCAAAAAAATAGGTACCCAGTATGCATCATAGGCCGACTGAGCAAGAAAGGTAAAAACAGGCAGACAGGATAGAATCAAATACAAAGAGAGGTCAACATAACATTAGTAGAATAAACGGAAGGTAAAACTAAGAGCAATCGAACTAAACCCAACCGGGCCCCCCATAAGACCTAGAGGGTTCACAAAAGCACAGACAAACAAAGACCCGAACGGACCCCCATAAGCCCAATAGGTACACTGAAAAAGCTAGAACTACGGAATCAAGGAAACCAGAACTCCGAACCGATCAATCACCCAACACTGAACCACTCACAAGTCTGACTTCCCAAAGCAAGTTTCCAATCTTGCTAGCCACTCCGGGGGCATGATCCCATCCGATTGAGTGCTGCTAAAAAGGGGGGGTTACACCGACCCCTCCAAATAACCGATTTCCAACTGCCCGACAAGCTATCACTCCGGGGGCCCAGTCCCAGCCAGCCAAGTGAGCCCTCCAACACTTCGGGGGCCCTGTCCTAGCCATCCAAGTGCGTGGGCTATGTTTACTCCGCAAAGGACTTTAAATAACCTATATCCAATCGCCCTGCCAGCTAATCACTCTGGGGGCCCAGCCCATGCCAGCCAAGTGAGTCAGCCATCACTCTCGGGGGCCCTATCCCTGCCGGCCAGAGTGCGCGGGTCATATAACCTCTGTAGGGGATCTCAAACTCTAAGATCTCGTGGATCACTCCACTCTCAATCAACACACATCGTACGAAGTGATTCCAAGTCACCGCAGGCCGATATCCGCTCCCAATAGAACTCAACGAAAACCCAGCCTCGAGCATCCATGATAGGGAGAGGCTACGCCTCCGATAATGCATCGGTATCGCAGAAAGGGGAAGAGAAAACAGCAGGATTGCAACAACGAAAACTAAACACAACCCAAATTATTAGACTCTAATCTGCTATTCCATTCTACAAGGACCTAGTCCATCCAAATCGGCGTCGGATACATACCGAAAGTCAACAGGTGCATGGGACTAAGGCAATACTATCCTAACCTATTCTAAGGCTGAAAATGCAAGCAACCCACATAACAAAGGAAAAATAACCCGAACCCACGCATGCAACAACATATAACCACCCAACAGATAACCCACAAACAAATCATCAACACCCCAAGGTCAACAACCCGTACTAAAGCATGATGCTAGCTCGAACAGTCCAAAAATCAACTCTAATGAAGAAATCAGAGAAGAAGAATAGAAATGCTAGCTACCCACCCCAGATTCACACAAATCGACAAGCATTTACTCATTCAAGGTTAATCTAGGAAGAATAGAAGTCGTAACCTACAACAAGGCCGACCACGCGCGCTCCGAATCACTCTTCCGGAGGTTTTCCCTTCCGAGCGGCCTCAGATTGTTGCCACGCTGTCAAAAATAGAGTCACAGCATCAATACGGTCGTTTAGACACTAAAAACATCAAAATTGAAGACAGACCAATTTCGGAGTCAAAATCGGGAAATGTGGGACCCACTCTGGATTTTTCGGAATTGACTCTGTGAAGAGGTCCCAAATCCTCCCCCGAACTTGTGTTCCAAAACTGGACACCTCTCGGGGCTCGGAACGCTCCATGCAACAACAAACAAATATGCAATATGCAAAACTTATCACAAAAAGAGACTTGAGGCAGCCACTTACAATGATGATACACCACAATCGGAGACTATCTGGCACGCTCCAGACAGTCACCCACACAGCAAACAAGATTCCGAGCAATTGGGACTTCGAATCACCCAAAACGGAGCTCTAGAACTCAAGATATCATAGTTTTAAAATGAGGCCAGAATCTGATTTTTCGCTATTTAAATAGCAGCAGTTCTGGTCGCCAATAGCTATTTGTGGTCGCTAAAAGGGTAAATTCTGGTCTCTAAAGGTCTGCACCAGCAACACCAGATTTTGCTATTTTTTCAAAGTCTCCAAACGGATCCTCGAAATTCGTTCGGGACCCGATGAAAATAAACAATATATGCTACCCAACTAAATTCGACATTCCGGACTCAATGGCACAGTCAGAATTTCTATACGAGGTCGTTTCGACAAAAAGTGGGTCCCACACCCAAAGCGCCATATTAGCCAAATTCTACCAGGGGCCTCAGAATTTGATCGGAAGCTCTCGAAAGTTCTCGAAGGGTAATTCTAGACAAAACTCAGCATTCTGAAACTAACCGCACTGACGGAATTCTCATCTGAGTGCGTTTCCCAAGAATGTTGACCAAGGTCAACTTTAAGCCAAATTTTAAAGGCTAAAGAACTAACTGGCCCCACAATCACACTGGAAGCCTCGAGACTCGGGCCAACCATGCTTCTAGCCTAATTAGGCTGCTCCAGAGCTGATGGAACCATCAAAATTTCCATCTGAGCTCGTTTACCTGAGGTTATGACTGAAATCAACTTTTTAAGTTTCTAAAGCTCCTAAATAGGAATGCAGGCATAAGACCCAAACGAACGACCAGACAACCGAACAGTCAGTGCCAGTAAGTCATAAATGACTTAGGGTTGCTACAAGAACGCTCTAAATGATAGGAAGAAGGCATTAACACAGAAATGACCTGGAGGGTCATTATAATGGTAAATCAGTTGTTGTGGAGCATGTTAAACAGAAAAGGACCTGGTATGATGTGGAGCATGTTAAACAGAAAAATGTCCTAGTATGATTACTTGGATTCCTGTTTTTACATTGACCTGTTCTAGCCCTTTTTGCATGTTGCAAAGTGTTTGAATATCTGTTTTGCATTAATATTACAAGTTCTTTTGGTTATTTTGTGTGGCTGTGTATTCAATTACACTGGAGTGGTCTAGTCACTTAGTACTATCTAATGTGTTTTCTCCTAGAACGTGTAGTAATTTATTAATCTATGTGAACCTTGCAATTTATGGAGGATGAGTGTTCTATTAGGGCGACTGTGTCGGTGATCGATTCTTAACTATGAGTAAGAACGGAATGTTTTCAAAATAATTGTCTCCTCTCACATGTAAGAAATGCAGTTACTAAACATAGGTGGTCTATAGGTAATATTCTGACAAGTACAGTGTTATCAAAAGCAAAAAGCACAAAAAAGCTCTATGATCCATTGAGACTTTAAGCGCAAAGTACAAATAAGACACGTGTTTTAATGAAAAAAGGCGCAAAGGGAGGAAAAGTAGAAATATATATGCTTAGTCCAAGTCCAGTAATTATGCGCATGAATAACAAATATATGAGCAAAAAAATTGAAAAAGAATTACAATGAAGTGAACAAGTATAGGTGAGAAGTAGCTTTCTGTTTTGGGTTGTTATGATGAGTTGGGTATCTCTTTTTTTTGGCTTATCTCACATGCTTATTTGGTCTCTTTTGATTTGGGATTGTATCTGTGGATTAGTATCTTGGATTTGATAAAGCTTGAGTTCACGAAAAACAAGGAAATACTTTTTCTCAAAACGTGAGCTGATGGAAGTTTAACTCTGGAAGAAGCACTTGATGAAGCATCCTGAAATTTTGAAGAAGCACTTGATTCCATGTGTGTAGCGATGGAGCTGGTGCAAAAATTGATTTCAGGGTACATATTGTTCTCTCTTTTTGCAGATACTTTGTAGCTCTAAAACTGGAGAATTTGCTTTCTGGATGTTATATATACTTTTAGTTGTTGATGGTGCTGTGAAATTGTGGGGTTCACGAATGCAACTTCTTCATGGTATGAGATGTGTTGAGTCGTATGATAGAATTGATTTTCATGTACTGGTCCAACGTTACTTCCATTACACAATTATCCCTTGGGCAATGTTATAAAAAGACTCTGACCAGTTGGAGCCATGACATTTTAATATTTTATCTCCTATGCATCTATGAAGTAATATCTTGTCATTTGAAGTCACGTTTTTCACTAGCCAGGGCCCAAAAGTTGTCTTGACATTTTTACTTTTTAGCTGCTATGAATCTCCCAGTCTACTTGTACAACAACAACAACATAGCAGTGCAATTCCATAAGTGATCGCATAAGTATGGTCTGGGAGGGCAGGATGTAAACAGACTTACCTCTTAACTTTGAGGGGCATAAAGACTTTTCTGATAGACCTTGGAGGTCACTTACTTGTCTGTTCCTCCTCATTTTTATTTCCTTTTTGTATAATTCATCTTATTTCCAAGTTGTTCCTTGACTGTGTATTTTTTGTTTAAGCTGAATGCATTTTATTGAAGTTTATATTGTTAGTTCTATTTGATCACACATTGTTTCGGCAAAAATAGTAGTTCCCCTTGTGATTTATTTTGTAGTAGTGTTGGTTTATTTGTTGCTATATTTTGTGTTTAGGTGACCCTTGTAACTACGCCTGTTAAATCAGCCGGTCACAAGCCCGGATTAAGGAGGAGGGAAGGTGTTTAAGTTTGCAATTAGTTTTCTGTTCTTTTTAATTAGTAGAAATGTTTCTGGAGTTACTTATGACCGTTTCTCCTTATTTTTCTTGAGCAATTCAAATGGAACATGTGCTCCTTTAGTCAGTGTTGTTCTCTTCAATCTTATGGCATTTCTGATTACAATTATAACTTATCAGGGATTGTCAACATGAGTGGTCAGGTGTTCTCGCTTATCATGCAATTGGTAATTAGAAATTGTGGCAATCTTAGTTTCTTGCTTCAGTGAGAAACTAAATGAATTGCACTCATGCAGCTGTTGCGATTTATTTATGATCCACCTTAACACTGGAATTATAGTTCCCTCATTGGTGTCTATAGATGGTTTCTAACTCGATATTCATCTAGGGATTCTTATTAAGCCTGGTAGTGCATGAATGTGTCTATTTAGGAATCATGTGCGTGCCATGCAACACATTGACGTGTCTGTTCAAGAATCATCAGTGTGCTTTTCTCTCTTCGTAATTGATGACCCAAATAAATACATAATACTACTTGATTGATAACCCATTGCAAGCTGATACTTTTTTAACTGTTTGCTTTTCGTTTGTGGATGATGTAGGTTACTGCTTAGCTAATATGTCCATTCATATAAGTGCCTGTGTTGAACAATGTTACAGCTGTGAGATGCTAACACTGGATGCAGGAGCTCCCTAATACTATGTTACTATAGAAGTGCAATAGGTAATTTAACAACCTCTAATTTTAAGGTGAAGTATGCTCTCGTCTTTTGGTCTTTAAAGGTCGATTAAAAAGCATTGGAACTTATTTTCTCAGGTTCCTCATGAAGGTACATAAAAATATGTGGTTAGTGAAGTTTTTCCTTTCTTTTCTGTACATGTTTCAAACAATAATAATAATGGGGATTTGAAAATATCGTGATACCATATGTCAAGCTACTCTAAGCAGTTTCCATGTTGTCATGTGAGGGACCATAGTCTAAGCAGTATTTTAAGGTCGTTTATTCTAGATATATGGTCAAATTAATAGGTTGCATTTCATAATAGGGAGGGGCATAAAAAGAGGTGAAATCTCATCTTCACATGGTACTTAGTTGTTTGAGCATGTTGCTTATAATGTCCTTTTAGAGCTTGTTTAGGTTAAGCTAAATTTGAGTAACTTTTAGTGAGAATTTGTGTTGAGATTAATTTACGATCAAACAATTATGTGTTTGGATAGAAGTGTTGAAGCTGAAAATAAACATACAGTAAAGAAGAGTTTTAAAAAAAATTATGCTAAATTGATTGAAGCATCCTTAAATGGGGAAACTAACCAAATACCCTATAAATGCAAATTAATTACAAACATATACCCCCTTACATTGATATCTCACTAAAAAATTACAATAAATGCCCCAACTAATAATTTCGCTGAACTGATATTGTACAAGTATATATCTATTGTTGTGATATCATTAAGGTTTCTTGTTCAAAAATTACTCATTAGTCATTGATACTGTAGGAGTATATCATATATTGTTGTGGTATCATTAAGGTTTCTTGTTCAAATCTTGCTCAGTAGTCATTGATACTAAATCAGTATATATATTCAATTGTTCATGAATGGGATCACAATCAACCATGGGTGCCTTCCCTTTCCTTTTCAAATCATTAGGGGTTCCACCACCCACATTATCAGGGTTTTCACCATCCATACTATCATGGTTTTCACCACCCACAATTGGATCAGTAAGAGTTCCAACATTAATCTCTGTTGTGTTGACATCCAACTGCAAAGAAAATCTTGGCCCAGACATTGCCGAAACTCTTAATTCTCGTCACCTACATTATCACTACCATTATAAAAAATACTTGAATCAAGATCACGATGACCCCACCAACGAGTCGTTGATATGTGCTTACGACCCATTTGAAAATAGTTTGAAAAATCGACAAAAAAACCACCGAAACAAAGCTAAAAATTGAAAAATCAAAATGAAGGTTATTGTAAACAAAAATGAATATAATGGAGCAGAATAGAGGAAGAACTACCACAAGCTGACAATTTTTTTTGAAACTGAAATTGTCGGAAGAGAATCACTAAGAGCACAGACAAAGCGTTATGTATGTAAGAGTCCCTTAGTTAAAAAAATGTAATTAAGTCTTCTTAAGTCTATTTAATGATGAAAAAGGTTGGGCTTGGATGGAGAAATTGGACCTAAACTCAAGGGGGACATGGGTTGTAATATATTTTGATGGGTATTTGCTGAATTAGTTTGAGCTGGACTATGAAAATGTAATTATTTTGTATTTTATGGCCCATTTATGTAGTGTCCCCTTAAATATATTTAAAGTAAAAATAAGTTTGTTATTTTAATTCTTTTAACTTTAAATTAACATATAACTCAATTCACTTTTAAGTTATAAATTGTTTTGAATAAGATTTTCTTTGGATAAATATAAATTATTTTATTTAAATAACTATTATATATGTTATAAATTGACTTAAGTTTGTAAATAAAAAAATATCCTCGAATATTATAAAAAAAAATTCATATATAAATTACATGATTTTGGTATGAAATCAAACACCCAAAAGAAGCAAATCAATGGAAGAATTTAAAGTTTTCTTTACTGCACACTTGCTTCTCTCTTGAAGACGATGAAGAGATTAGGAGGTATTTATAAAATAAAAAAAAAATTGAGAAAGTCTCATGAAATAACAAAATAATTATTTTAGTCAAACTAAAAAGTTGTTAGGTAAAAAAGTAATAAGTTGAGTGTGATTAACTTACCGGTTTTAGCTTCTTCTTTTTTAAAAGTACCTACTCAAAAGCATTTTAAGAGCCCGTTTGGATGGGATTTTAAGTTGGTCAAACTAACTTTTAAATCAGTTTTTGACTTGAATAGAGTTTTTGTCAATTAAAGAATAACTTAAAATAAGTTAAAAGTTAAAAGTAGGGTGGCCCCTACTTATTTTTTTGAACTTATAAATCATTCTACTTTGACCAAGTATATTACTTTTTTACCCTTAATTCTTTTATAATGTTAACAAATTTAAGGGTATTTCTGACATTTTGATAAAAAAAAAGTGACTTTCAACACTTTTTTGCCAAACACATCAAAAACACATAACTACTTATTTTTAAAATGACTTTAAAGTAACTTTTTAAAAGTTACTTATTTTAAGCCAATCCAAATGGGCTCTAAATGTTAAGTAAATATCAAATTAAATTTTAAAAAAATGCTTACAAGCATATTTGACTAATTTTAAAACCCGACAGCCTCTTAAGTCTATTTTCTGATGCATTATTAGAGTTCTACACATATTAAGATTTGACAAGTCTATTCCATCATAGTTTGATTTGGGTTAATCTTTATATGGGGAGAATACCTAATACATCACATGATACACCACCAAAAAAACATTGCTATGTTTGTGAATATCCACAGAAACTATCATGGCTGGCTTTCTTCAAGGCTAGCGTTGTCTTATCCATTGTGATTGAACTATATGTGGGAGAGATCAATATATCAGTGTTAGTGAGGCTTGGTCAAGCATCACGGTAGCAGAGTTATAAATAGCTCAACTTCATTTTACACATTTATGAATTATTCTCAGCACGTGGAATTCATTAACTTGATGTGGTAACTTACATTTTAAGCTTCTAAGGAATCATTTTTTGCTTCATTGTATCTAGGGTTGGCAATTGCGCAGGTTGGGTTAAATTTGGGCGGGTCAAAATGGGTCAAGACTCAACTCAATCCAAATTTGTTTGGGTCAAAACGGGTTAGGTAACGGGTCATAACCCAACCCGCCCAATTTTTACGAAGTTTTAATAGCTTTATTTGTTATTTTATAAGCTTTTAAAACATAATAAAATTATTTTTTTCTTTATTATAACTATGTATTATAAAATCAAAAAAATATTTTTTAATAATATTTTCACAAGATTTCTCAAAATCCAATTGGTATTACATATCAACCCATTTTTTAATGGGTTGAAATGGGTTGGGTTGAGATGGGTTGAACTTACTAATGGGCGGGTCAATAACCAACCCAAACCTAAATGGGTTGGATCGGGTTGGCGGGTTGGGCTTGATTTTGCCACCCCTAATTGTATCTATGAATGCGGAGTATGGACTATGTTTTTGAAGATTTTTGGCATTACATTGGTAAAGGCCTATTAACTTACTCTCTAGATGGAGAGGACATAGAATTGACGACAATATCAATCAGATTTGGAACATCATTTTCTCACTTACGAAATGACTAGAAGATGTTTTAAAGGGAGAGAGCCGAAACAATATCTTCTTGTGAAATATAAATTTATATAAAACTTATACTTCTATTGTAGGGGCAATATGTTGGAGACTTTTCTTCTTTGTGGAATTTTTGTATTTCGTTGTTAAAGGAAATTTACTTCTTTTGTTCTCTTGTAATCTTTGCAGTACCAAGATACCGAGTCAATAATAATGGTCTTTTCTGAATGACCATGTGGTTGATGTGCTGGATGTACTTCATGTCACACCCCGAGCCTACACCCTGGATGTGATCGGTACTCGAGAACCATTGCTGATCCACAAGCTAACCCTTGGCTTGGCTAACTACTTAGCGGAAGACTTACTCAAGCAATGATAAGCTCAAAACAAAATTAAATCAGTTAAACTCAAATACTCATCTCATAAAGTCTGAAAAATACTCAATAACAATACTTATAATTTGTAAAATAACTCAAAAGAAAGTAAATAATGAGAGACACCTCGACTCTATATATCTATGAAGCATCGACTATTAAAGAAGGATGACAGGACAAGACCCACGATATCTCAAAACTACTAACTAGAAAGTAAATGTGACGTCTTCCGGAATGCAAGGAGGCTCACCAAAAGCTAACCGAAGTGTAGACTGATCTCAACGAAGCGCCTGTTGCTGATCCTGAACACCTGTATCAACATCATAAAAAGATGCATGTCGAATGACATCAGTACATTGAATGTACGAGTATGTAATATAGCCTAAGTGAAATAACTGAATAAAAAGGCTGCAATAGATAAAATATATTCAAGTTGAATGTTAAGAAATACAAGAGTGAAATCATTTAAAGCTTTACAAAATACTTACTCATTTGTGAACTGAACATAATAAGTGGTATATTAAAGTACACTTTAACACTAATTGTGAGATTCTCTAACCGAAAACCATCCCTATAAGCTACGTGATGATATAACATCTGCCAGAACTGTCCTATACCATGCCGGGGTATAGAACCTCTCAACTAAGTGAATCCACTAAGCAATAAAGATTCATCTAAAAAGTATGACCCTGTACCATCTTGGTAAGACATGGTTTATAAGGATTTTGAGTTGTCTGAACTCATCTTCATATCGGTGCTCAATACTACTCCCAGTAATATATATATTCATTCTCAAATGTATAAAATATACTCTTTCTCTAGTTTGAGATAATTACTCAAACTATCCTCTTAAAAGAGGTTATTTCTCTGAAATATCTCTGAACTCATAAATCATTTAGAAATCAAAGTTTCTCTTTTCTCAATGTAACAAAATGATACACTTGAGACTACTTAGTTCCCTTAAACTTTACTCAAAAATTCCCTTTAAACTCTACTCATACTCTGCTTTACTTTCTCAAAAACAAAGTAGTTTAATACAAATGTTTAATCTGATCTGATCAATGATTACTTGGAAAGTCATCTAGCATAAACATTGATGGCATATCTAGATATCATACTGCTTACACATTGATGGAATAGTCGACTGTCATACTAATCATGAATCATAGTTCTCTTCTCAATGTAAAAATATTGCTTTTGGAACCATTTGTATTCCCTTAAAGTCTTCTCAAAAGATACTTTAAAATACTCTTGCTCAAATCTTTGTTAAAACTCTTTCTCAAACTCCTCTTTACTTTCTCAAAAACTCAGTTTAAACAATTATGTTTTGTTTAAAAGTTCTCAATAAGAACTCAATGAATACTTAGGAATAGGGTTCATGTTGAAAAATAGACATGAACAATCAACTCAATAATCTCAAGACACAATATATGACAATTCAATAATAGGAATAGAAATTCAAAAATCAAGAACTCAAGAACTCAGAACTCAACGATACTACACAGCTCAAGAATACTTAAAATCCAGGAATTTAGGACTCAAAATCAATAACTTAACTCATATCAAGAATTTTTTAAACTAAGGGTATAACCCTAGATTAAACTTTTACCGACTGAATTAAGATGTAGGGCATGAGGACGAACTCAGTCCATCACTATGAATAGCCTTACATACCTTGAAGAATAAAGTTCTTGAAGAATTTTGAAATAAAACTTGATTGGAAGATTTGAAACCCTAGCTTTTGTCTTCCTTGCGGTTTTCTTGGAGATGAAGAGTAGATAAGAATCTTTAATTGAAAACCTTAGGATTCTTGAAGAGAATCTTGAACATGGAGCCTTTAGATCTAGGGAAATTGGAGAAATCCCTTTCTTGGAGTTCTTGATATTTGGAAGAATGGGAATAAGGGATTCTGAGAACTTCTATAAGTATAATGATGGTATTAAGCTATAAGATAGACTTAGGGAAGTTAATTTAGGGTAATAGGTCAATAATACCCTTCTAGGAACGTAAGAAAATCATAAAAATCAAAGAAAATAAACTTTTAATGAATCCCGTCGGCCAAATTGGTGATCTGGAGGTCTTCTTCCCAAAAATACTCGGCGTATTTCCCTTTGGGACTTTAGATCGCCCTAATGGACAAAAACTTAAGGTTTTCGAGACAATTCGGTGAGCAAATTCGGCGATTCGCCAACCCAGTCGGCGGATCGCCAATTGGGCAGGTGAGTTCGCCTAATTTCCCTGCCCACGTATTTTCCAGTAAAGGGTCAAAGCTTTTTACTCCAAACTCAAAATAAAGTAAACTCGGTGGCATTGGAAAGCAGACTCATAGGCCTTTAATATGATAGGTTATAGGTCACATTACTCTTTATATGCTGAGAGATATGGTCATTTGAAATTGACCTTTGTATGAACTCATGTGACAACTTAGCTAATAGGAATGCTTTGAACTTGGCTTGGTGTTTGAGGTCTCTTATGACCCTACATTACCTTAGATACTCTTTATACACTTGGTAAAGGACCTTAACACACATGAGCAAGTTAGAAATCACCCGATTCAAGCTCATATATTTACGATGAATGATTCAGATTTCAAGAGTAAAGTTGAGGTGTTATGGAATTATTTGGATCTTAGCTTAGACATTTTTGGGGTGTTACAATATCTCCTCCTTGGGATCATTCTTCCTCAAATGACGGCTGAACTGTGCATGAAAAGGAAAGGAGTTACTATTACTATCTTTCTAACTTTTGAACTTGCCTACTAACATAGGCTTAACCGATTCATTCTAAGAGTTTGGAATTGTGTATAGCACATAAGTCACGAATGATATTGTTTTGAACAAAGTCACACTCTATCTGATGTTATTTGACATGAAACAACGATATTTGGGTACGAAGCTAGAATAGGACTACTATGCCTTGATCGATATTACTGGTAGATTTTAAGCTTGGCAACACTTCTCAACTATGCTCTCCTTTCTGATTACTACACTTCATTAGCTGCAACTCATAGCTCCCACTAGGGTATATGACTATTCTTACCAAGGTCTAAGTCAAACTTCCTGCTCTTACTATCTTTAAGCCTAACTCTGAATCACAAGGTGCTAAACATGAGATTTTTATACTAATCTAAACCACAAGATTCAGGTTCTATACCTCTATAGGAAATTCCATCCCAAGAAAACTACTCCTTACCTCCGCATTAAACAAACTTTGAGCCCTAATCAAGAATCACCTAATGCATCATGCATCCATCCACATGTTATCAACACCACATTCAAGCCTAGTACTTTAACCACTCCCTGGACTCCTACTAACCAATTTTTATAAGAATTCCTCCTTCTTTCATCACCTCTACCATCTAAAATTTAACGCATTACTACCGAGAAATCAATTGATTAATCTCATCTAACTATTAATCATCATAAAACCTCATTTTCTTCTTCCTCCACATTTATAACCTTAGATGGAATAAGCACACCACCGCTATCAGAATACGAAACATCAACCCGCTCTTATCTATCATCACACAACTACTATTAACAACATTATTCTCCACACTAAAAAGGATCACTGAAATAGCTTTAGGGAGAAAGATAATAAGCACGATTCATTCGAGAATTCTAATATAAGAATATGCAGGACATAAAATTATGTTTCTAGCCAATAAGAGTAAATCATGAATTTTCGAGACTGAGCATACTGTGAAACATGAATGCTTATATGAATAGGTTCATATCATGAAGTTGTTATGTATAAATTTATGGAGTATGATTGAGATCAATGGGCTAAAGGCTTTGCCCTGATTATGGGAACTGAGCATAGATGTGAATCTATCTGAAGTGTATGAGCATAGATAATGAACACAATTCTGATATTAGAAAAATCAACAAGATGTTATAGCAACTGAACTTTAAGGAATACACTAGAGTATGAATGGATTGATATAAACCATAACTCTATTTGAACAGATCATTATTGGATTCTGACACTTGACTTGGTTTCTCATCTTATCATCTCCCCCTTAGGTCTGAAGCTGATACCTTAAAGCTATATATCTATTCCATCTTTTATAAACTAGGCTATATTAAATTTACTTTAATACTTGGGAAAGGCTGATCTCATGGCTACCGAACTCTCCATATGCAGGTGCTAAGATTCCTTCTAAGACCTCTTTCTCAGATGCTTCTCTTAACCTCTTCTCAATGGCTTATAAAGTCGCTTAGTTTAACTTTTAATAGTCTGACTTCTCCCTCTTAGTCTGTTAACACTGCCTTTCTAAGTTCATATCTACCCAACTAGAGGAAACTTGAACTATATTTAAGAGGCTCATCATTGGCTATATATGATCCCTTCGACCAACCTCTAAAGGGTAATAAATAATGCATACATCAGTTTACTCCACATTGACAGCTTGAAAATACTATCTAGGCACTCATGAAAAATTATAAACTTAATTATAACCTCGTCTAACTACATATGATCTCGGGTACACCTCTTAATGTTCTTGCTAATACAATGACTTAGCCACACCTTATTGCTCTCATCTAAGGGTCACAATACCACTCTTGTATCACTCACATTCATTGCTAACTAACACCTTAACTTCTCACCTACTTTATATTAAACCTTCTAAATCATATCTCAAAACTAACATCATCGCCCTCATGTTGCCATCTTTATTTTATCACGACACTTATCTCAAATTCAAGCTTAGTGTCTAGTAATGAACACAAATATCAATATAATTACTCACATACTATACTAACTTATGACCGCTAGATAAAATTAAGAAACACTCACCCTCTAAGACCTTATGACAAGTAGTTAACCTTTATCTCCCTGCCTACCTATTTACATATTATCATCACATTGCCTTACACAAATTAAGCACTATTTACCATTCACTATACATCATTGCCTAATTAGTTCTATAACCCTCTGAATATCATGGGTTCTCCCTTCAAAATCATAAGCCTATCTTAGATGTATCACCTCATGAATACTTTTCTCTTCTATTCAACACCTATACTTGGTATTCACTAACACAATGAAACATCAACATAAACTCCCTTCTGGTTGAAGAATTCTCTAACTCATCCTGACCAGTAACTTTTACTCTACCTTCTATCATGAAATCCATAAAAAAATATTATTCCTTAGCCTACACATAAAGGAAAACTTCTCATTAATGACTTACTAGGTACATGACTGTAACTACACACTTTACTCAATAACGATCCCCATTTCTTAGATTACTACACCTCTAAATGCATACTTCTAACTCTGGGTACTTCTACTACTACAACTTATATCATCGTATCTCATACTATCTTTTTGGGTGAAAATATTATCCAAGCTCTTAAACATACTTCCCTCATAAAGGGTATCACTTGAAATAAAGTTTAGAGAAAAGAGTCTAAAAGTACATCTCGCTTTTAGCTTGAATGCACAATTCATATGAATAAGGGTGTATTCTTTCGAATCCAAACACTTAAGCTCACTCACGAACTTCTATCAAGCCCCTTCACAGTTTCATGAAATTTTGAAGAAATTTGCTAAGAGTAGCTCATCGATAAGGATCTGGGCTTTTATTTTCAACCACATTGAGTATGAGGGGTAGTCGAATGGATTTGAGAAGCGTACGAGTCTGAATAAGTTCTTTATGACACAGTTCTATTGCATGATTTAAAGTATAAAAGAAGGAAATTTTTTCTTAAATGTCTGTAGTCCCTTATTTATAGAAGTGGGGCCCTCACAATCATAAATAAGATCCCACTGACGCGGCTTCGAAGACACACTAGGACACTAAAACTCTGGGCTCTGATACCAAGTTTATCACGCTTCGAGCCTACACCCTGGACAGCCGGTACTTGAGAACCATTGCTGGTCCCCAAGCGAACCCTTGGACTAGCTAACTACATAGCGGAAGACTTACTCAAGTAATAATAGGCCCAAAAAATAATTAAATTAGTTAAACTCAAATAAGCATCTCATAAAGTCTAAAAATACTCAATAGGAATACTTATAATTTGTAAAATAACTCAAAAGAAAGTAAATACTGAGAGACACCCCAACATTATCTATCTATGAAACCTCTACTATTAAAGAAGGATGCCGGGACAAGACACACAGTATCTCAAAACTACTAACTAGAAAGTAAATATGATGTCCTTCGAAATGCAAGGAGGCTCACCAAAGCTAGCTGAAGTGTAGAGTGATCTCAACGAAGTGCCTATTGATGATCCTAAACACCTCTATCTGCATCATAAAAGGATGCAGGTCGAATGACATCAATACATTAAATGTAATGTATGTAATATAGCCGAAGTGAAATAACTTAATGAAAGAATTGCAATATATAAAATATACTCAAGCTCAATGTAAAGAAATAAAAGAGTTAAATCATTTAAAGCTTTACAAAAAACTTACTCATCTCTGAACTCAATCATTTAAAGCTTTACAAAATACTTACTCATCTCTGAACTCAACCTAATAAGTGATATAATAAAATACACTTTATTTCTAATTGAGAGATTCTCTAATCGACAACCATCACTTTGAGCTACGTGATGATACATTGTCTCGCCCACACTGCCAGAACTTTCATGTACCGTAATGAGGTGTAGAACCTTTCAACTAAGAGCCCATTTGGATTGTCTTAAAATAAGTAACTTTTAGAAAGTTACTTTAAAGTCATTTTAAAAATAAGTAGTTATGTGTTTTTATGTGTTTGGCAAAAAAATGTTGAAAGTCCCTTTTTTTTATCAAAATGTCTGAAATACCCTTAAAGTTGTTAACATTATAAAAGAATTAAGGGTAAAAAAGTAATATACTTGGTCAAAGTAGAATGATTTATAAGTTTTTAAAAAAAAGTAGGGGGCACCCTACTTTTAACTTTTAACTTATTTTAAGTTACTTTTGACTTATTTTAAGTTATTCTTTAATTGCCAAACACTCTAATAAGTCAAAAAGTGATTTAAAAGTTAGTTTGACCAACTTAAAATCCCATCCAAATAGGCTCTAAGTGGATCCACTAAGTAATAAGGATTCATCTACAAAGTATGATCTTGTACCCATGTTGGCAAGACATGTTTTATAAGGATTTTGAGTTGTCTGAACTCATCCCCATATCGGTGCTCAATACTACTCCCAATAATATATATACTTCTGCTCAAATGTATAAAACATACACTTTCTCTGATTTGAGATAATTACTCAAACTATCCTCTTAAAAGAGGTAATTGCTTTGGAATATCTCTAACTCATAAACTCATTTCAAAATCAAAGTTTCTCTTTTCTCAATGTAACTAAATGATGCATCTGGGAATACTCAGTTCCCTTAAACTTTACTCAAAAATTCTCTTTAAACTCTACTCAAACTCTGTTTTACTTTCTCAGAAAGAAAATAGTTTAAAACAAATGTTTATTGTGATATGATCATTGATGACTCGGGAAGTCATACTGCATAAACATTGATGGCATATCTAGATGTCATACTGCTTACACATTGATGACATACTAGATTATCATACTAATCACAAATCATAGTTCTCTTCTCAATGTAAAAATATTGCTTTTGGAACCATTTGTATTCCCTTCTACTCTTCTCAAAAGATACTTTAAAATACTCTTGCTCAAATCTTTGTTAAAAATCTTTCTTAAACTCCTCTTTACTTTCTCAAACACTCAGTTTAAACAATTATGTTTTGTTTAAAAGATTCTCAATAAGAACTCAATGAATACTCGGGAATAGGTTTCATGCTGAAAAATAGACATGAACAATCAACTCAATAATCTAAATACACAATATACGACACTTCAATACTTAGGAATAGAAATTTAAAAACTAGGAACTCAAGAACTCATAACTTAACGATACAGCTCATCTCAAGAATACTCAAAATCCAGGAATTTAGGACTCAAAATCAATAACTTAACTCATATCAAGAATTCTTGAAACTACGGGTATAACCCTAGATTAAAATTTACCGACTGAATTGAGATGTAGGGCGTGAGGAAGAACTCAGTTCATCACTATTAATAGCCTTACATACCTTGAAGAACAAAATTCTTGATGAAGTTTGAAAGAGAACTTGATTGGAAGATTTGAAACCCTAGATTTTGTCTGCCTTGTAGTTTTCTTGGAGATGAAGAGTGGATAAGAATCTTGGAATCTTGGATTGAAAACCTTAGGATTCTTGAAGAGAATCTTGAACTTGGAGCCTTTAGATCCTGAGAAATTGGAGAAATCCCTTTCTTGGAGTTCTTGATATTCGGAAGAATGGGAATTTGGGATTCTGAGAATTGCTATACGTGTAATGATGGTATTAGGTTGTAAAATGGATTTAAGGAAGTTGATTTAGGATAAAAGGTCTAGAATACCCTTCTAGGGACATAATAAAACCATAAAAATCAAAGAAAATGACCTTTTAATGAATTCCATCGGCCAAATCGTCGATCTGGAGGTCTCCTCGGCAAAAATACTCGACAGATTGCCCTTTGGGACTTTAGATCACCCAAATGGACTGAAACTTAAGGTTTTCGAGACAATTTGATGAGCTAATTCCGTGATTCGCCAACCCAGTCGGTGGATCTCTAATTGGGCAGGTAAGTTCGCCTAATTTCCCCTTCCCCGTATGTTCCAGTAAAAAGGTCATAACTTTTTACTCCGAACTCAAAAGAAGGCAAACTTGGTGGAGTTTGAAAGAAGACTCATAGGCCTTTAATTTGATAGTTTATAGTACACATTACTCTTTATATTTTGGAAGATATGGTCATTTGAAGTTGTCCCTTATATGAACTCATGCGAGAACGTAGCTAATAGGAATGCTATGAACTTGGCTTGGTGTTTGAGGACTCTTATGACCCTAGATCACCTTAGATACTCTTGATACACTTGATAAAGGACCTTAAAACATATGAGCAAGTCAGACATCACCCGATACTTACGATGAACGATTTAGATTTCAAGAGTAGAGTTGCGAGGTCTTATAAAATGATTCGGGCCTTAGCTAAACATTTTTGGACTGTTACAATCCAGTACAAAATAGTGTACTTTCCCCTGATCATGGAATATTCATAATAAACATGATGAGATGGCCGTAAATTGTAATAATTTTGAGATTCTCCTCTATTGGAAATTCACCTCAAGAGGTTGTTGCAAGGCTTGAGTTTTAGAGTTGGTACAAGCTTTCTTTGTTAGTCATTGATTGCTAAGTTGTCCTAGATTCCCTTTCAGGTGACCTTGTGTTAAATCTCCTCACTAGATATGGTTCACTTGTATAAAGATTGAGATGAGAAGGAGGTAAAAAAAATAATCTTATTGAGATTGTAGAAGCATTAAATGCATGAACTACAACTAACTTAAGTTAAACAATAGGAAACTACTCCTAGATATGCTTCACCAATTGGAGACTTAGAGCCTATTTGGATTAATTTATTTTAAGTTCTTTTAAGAATTTTTTTAGTGTTTAAGTAATTTTAAAAAATACTTATAAGCACTTATTTTTAAGCCAAAAAGAAAAAAAAAGCTAAAAGACATAAATTACAAATCCTAACATATGATTTTTGGCTTATAAATTTGTAATGACCTCCAAGCCATGTATGTGTTTATGCCTTTTGTTCATCGTTTAGAGCATTTCTATAGCGACCCCAAGTCATTTTTGACTTGCTGTGATTGACATTCAGTCATCTAGTTGTTCCTTTGGGTTTTATACGAGTTTTAATATTTTGAAGCTTTTAAACCTTGAATGCTTAGTTTTGATCAAAATTTAAAGAAGATGACCTCAAAATCCTATTATGATGATTCCATCAGCTTCAGAAAGGTCATTTTAAGCTAGTAGCATGGTCAGCATGGCTCCTGAGGCTTTTAGAGCGAGTCTGTATGATTAGGCATTTTCACTTTCAAGTTAAGGTCTAAGTTTGACTTTAGTCAACATTCTGAGTAAACGAGCTCCGATGAGAATTCCATCAATGCGGTTAGCTCAAAAATGCTGAGTTTGGTCTAGAATGACCCTTCATTTGGATTCCGAGGCTTCTGGGCTAATTTCAAGTGTTCTTATAGATTTTGGATTAAAATAGAGTTTGGGAGTGGGACCAACTTTTTACCGAGATGACCTCATATGGGAATTTCGACTACTCAATTGAGTTTGGAATGTCTAATTTGGTAGGGTTGCATATATCATTTGCGTGCACGGGGTTCCGAACAAATTTAGAATGCCCCATCGACAATTTGGAAACTTGCCAAACCAGTTGATATGCATTAGCTGGTGAAGGCTAGTTTTGGCCTTCGCATTCACGGGCCCTTGGCCGCGTTCGCTGAGGTCAAGTGACCTGATGGCCACGTTTGTGGGGCTCTAGCAATGATCGTGGGGTTCGTATTCACGGGATTCCCTGCCGCAATCACCGGACAACAGTTCCCTCTTGGCTGTGATTAGAAGGCCCTCGCCACATTAGGGAGGCCCAAGTTCACAGGGAAACCTCCGCATTCGGGAAGAGGAGCTTCGTCCAGTCTTTTCTATAAGATTAGACGCAAGGCAACCTTGTTTCAAAGAGTAAAATTTCACTTTCTCTCTCATTTTAAGTCAGAATTGGGTGATTCAAAGTCCCACGCGTCCAGAATTGTCGAGGCTTCATTGGGAAGTGATCAGAAAGATTTGGTGAACCTCCGTTTGAGGTGAATTTCTGTTCGAAGCTGCTGTCCCAAGTTTTCTTCTAGCTTAATTTTTGATTATGTGCATGTTTATGTTGTTCGCTTATTCGAGCCTCGAGTTGTGTTCAATTTTGAAAAACAAGTTAGGGGCATGGTTTAGGACTTCTTGACAGAGTCAATTTTGGAAATTCTGGTGTGGGTCCCACAATTCCCATTTGACTCCGAAATTGGTCCATTTTCCATTTTATGTGTTTTTGGTGTCGAATCGACATTACTAACATTGTGATCCTACTTTTTTGATAGCATGGCAGCATTCGAAATGGAAAAGCTCGAGCCTTGTGATTTAGATTGTGTGCGGTCAGCCTATAGGTAGGCTACGGCTTCCTTTCCCCGTAGATTGAGTTGGATTGTGTAAATGCATGTTTATTAGAGTTAATTGGGGGTCACTACCTAGTATTCCCTATTTCTCTTCGTAGGTACCATGTTTTAGGGTTGATCGATATTGTTTGAAGTTTCGTACCACGCTAGCTGGGGGTTTATATATGTTGTTGTATGATGTGTGTACTACTTGCATTATTACTTGTTATTGAGCATGTTCAACCTTAGTCTAAGATAGACTAGTGTTGCCTTAGTCCTGCTATCCTTGTGACCTTGTTTTCATCTCCGACATTGTGTCGGACGGACTAGATCCTTGTAGACTTTTGTAGCAGACTTGAGTCTGATAGTACGAGCCTTAGTCTAGGTGTTTTAGCAGGTTTGTAGACTTTCTGCCTTCTCTCTCTATCTCTGCGGGTGCGATGCGTTACCGTAGGTTGTGTGATTTCTCAGGATTGGAGTGTTTAAGGCTTGGAGCCTTTTGTGATTCTTTATGAGTGGACATCGATCCACAGTTGCTTGGAGCCTACTTGATATCCTCTTCAGAATCGATACGCCCCCGGGTCACTCTTGATTTGGGTGGCTTATGCCCCTGGGAGAGGACTGGCTAGCTGGGTGGCCTTGATATCTGAGATCCTCTTTAGAGTCGACATGCCCCCGGGTCACTCTTGCTAGTTGGGCTGGGAGTGGACAGGCTTGTTGGGTGTCCTAGATTGATTGTCACTCTTACTTGCTGGGCTGGGAGCCCGACTTTCGGTTCGTGGCACTCTTCTCTCAGTAGACTTAGCTATTTTGTGTACTTGTTGAGCTTATGGGATCCATTCAGATTTTATTTAAACTTACGCATAAGTGTAGCTTCTGGGATTATAGGGTCCAGTTAGGTTTAGTTTAGTTGTACTTAAATTTGCTTTGAGTATGCTCGTGTGCTTTCTTTCTTATCCGCCTTGAGTCTATTTGTGTCTAGATTCTATCTTTTTAGATTGTGTTTACCTTTATTGCTTAGTTGGTTAGACATCTCAGCCAACCATGTCCATATGAATCTCCTGCGTATCATTTGAATGAACTGAAGAATTCTTTTAGGCAATATAAACACTCTCGCCCAGAAAGTTTGGATAGCCAAAAGACCACTTTTTAACAGCTGAGCCCTTCTGGCATATGATAGGAATTTTGTAGTTCAAGAACTTACTATACCAGCATTCTTTCTATCAATGGCTCACACTACATAATAGAAAGCCTCTTAGAGCTTAGAGGCATGATGTATCGTGCATTTTTGGTACTTTTGACGCATTAAACTTAGAGTTTTGCATGTTTCTTAAGTAATTTTTCATTAGATGTGATAGTATTTTTTGTGAATTTTACAGGAAATAGGCCTTTGGAGCAGTTAGGGAGAAATATCTTGCAGTAGCAGGTTTTGGTAATGCATGAGATAATCTACGGGTCGTCAATGCTCTGACGATTCGTAAGATGGAGTCGTACGTTCAGGTGCCTCCAGATTTGGCTAAGTATGGAACGATGGACCAAGATGACGAGCCATAGTTCCTGCTATGAACCGTAGATGACCAACCATAGAAAACTTCAGAGAGGGTCACTTGCAGAACATGGTTGACGGAAGAGCAGGATAGGCCGTACAAAGGTCTACGAGCCGTAGATCATGCCCATAGAAAAAAACCCTCAGGATTTTTACTAACTGCTGAATGACTGTCGGAACCTACGAGCCATAGGTCTATCTACGAGCCGTAGGTCTCCAACCGTAGATGACTCTACCGAGGCCAAATTTTCTTAGATTCCGCTTCCTAGTTTACTTAGGACTTATTTTCTATAAATACCTCATGTAAATTTCATTTTTTGGTTGTTGAACTATTTTTGAATATTTAGCTTTGACTTTGGGAATTATGTTACACTTTTGTGGAAATCAATTCTTGAAGTTTGGGATTATAAAGTTTGCTTTTAATTTTCAATTCAATATTGTGGATTTCATCTATCATCACTGTAAGTTCATGATTTATTATTCAAACCTTAATATGAATTGTGAACCCTCAAGCATGAGTAGCTAAATCCACAACTTGGGTTGTGGGAACCATTAGTAATTAACGAAAGTAAAACTAATAATGTTGTAATTCTTGAAAGTGTTTATGCATGTGTTTGTTAATCTCTTCGTTTAGAATGCTTTTTAGCGGTGGACAACGTTAGAACTCGCCTCATGCCTACTTGCCAGACCAAGGAGGTAACGAATGAGAAAGAGATTACACTACGGAGATTTAGCATTGATTTAGTCCGTTATCTAATAGCCCAAACTAATAAGTTACGGGTTAATCTGGGTCAAAGGTAAGGGTTAGTAAATCGACACACGTAGATGGACCAAGTTGTGTAGTGAAATTCCCTATTTGAAGGACCAATCACTTAGGGATACCTAACTTATCGACTATGCATGTTAAACACTAGAAAGAGTTACCATTGTTAGGATTACTGAGTTAAGAGCTTGTGGGGAACACATATGCCCTAGTTTCATTCTCGTATTGATATCACAAACTGCAAAATTCCTACTTTTGTTTACTTGTTTGTTACACATCAAGCAATTATTATTTTATTTTATTTTATTTCCCCCCTTTCTTTTTAGAGATAATTTGACTAAACGTACAACTAATCGTAAATTATCCTAAGTCTAAACCATATTCCTCGTGGGATCGACCCTAACTTTTGTTAGGTTCTTTATTTGACAGCGACCACTTATACTTATTTAGGGAAGTGTAATTTGGGCGTATCAAATTTTGGCGCCTTTGCCGGGGAATAAGGCTTTTAGATTAGACTAATGTTGTTATTGCACTTTAGTTAATTATTTCTCGATTTACGTTTTATTGTTGTTTCTAATTTTTACTGCTAGTAGTTAGAGTGTATGCAAAATACACGAAGTCAAGGCATTCCCTGACTCCTTACGACCCAAAACTAAGAAGAACTCTACGAAGGATGGCAGGAACAGGTCAACAAATTAGGCAAGATGATGATCCAAACAGCGAGGTACCAGGAGCCCAACCTCCGGGAGCTATAGAGGTGCCTGTAAACCGTCAAGAGGTTCGAGTGAAGAACCAGCCTGCACCGTATATCCACCGCAACTTTGAAGTTGATCATAATGTAATAGGATCAACTGGCGCTATAGTTGTTCCTCCATTACTAGCCGGATAGACATTTGTGATTACGAGCAGCCTCATACAGATGCTTATCGCTAGAGGACTATTTGTTGGATTACCATCGGAAGATTCTTATGCTCATTGGACAAAAGTTACCAGCGTATGTCAAAGTAGCGTGGGGAAACCAGATTTAGATATGAATGTGATTGGTCTACATGTATTCTCATTGTCTCTGACGGGAGACACTACTTTATGGTTGAACGAGCTCCATACAACTCTATATACACATGGGATGAGCTGGATCGAGTTTTCATCGAAAATATTTTCCAGTATCAAGGAAGTTGAATCTTAAGGATAAACTCAATAACTTCGTGGGATAGATTCACAAGTTGTATGAGAGCTGTGCCAAACCACCTCATTGATGATGGGTCACACAAAGAATACTTCTACCAAGGACTGGATGATAATGGTAAAGCTATACTAGATACTATTGCAGGTGGATCTTTCGGAGCGATTACCTTCCAAGAGATTGTGGAAAAACTCGAAAGGATATCAAAGAACAACAAGGCCTGGAGCACTGGAGCGTCATCTACTTCGAAGAGCACCTTCTCAATACAAGCTGCACCAAATCCATCTAACGATGACCTTCATGAAGAATTGGCGCAACTAAGAACTTAGATGAGCTTGGTAGTAAAACATGTAAGTGGTAATGCGGAGAAGGTTAATCAGTCCAATATCACCAGAATGCACCACCAAAAGATTGGTACACATATGAGGAGGACGCAAATCTTGTGAACGAGCAAACGAGGGGTTTCTAAACCAACGCTCAAGGATCCAATCAGGAAAATTAGCACCAAGGTCAAGGAAATCAAGGTCGTAACTATAGTAATTATAATCGAGAAGGACAGTATAATCTCAAAGGGAACTACAACCCTGATAGCAATTACAACTGAAATGGTTACAACAACAGGAATGATATAAATGGTGTGTACATACAACCAGGGAATCGAGATGGCGGATCAAGTCTAAATCGCATTGAATATATGACGAGCAAGATGATGAAGCGATTTGACGCCACGAATGATAATGTGAAGGAGATGCGGAATGACCTCTCAGGCATTGGGCAAAAGGTGGAGTCACACACAGGGGCAATTCGACAAATAGTGCAGCAATTGAACCAGCTGTCTACAAATGCAAATTCGAGCCAACAAGGAACACTTCCCAGCAACACCATGCAAAACTCGAAGAATGACGGACAGTGTATGGCTATGACTACTAGATGTAGGAAACAGACCATCGATCCTCCCATGCCAATAGAAGTGGAAAGTGCAAAAGCACCTGATGAATATGAGAATGAGGTAGCAGAACTGCCCAAGGATCAAAACGAGGTAGAGGCGAAAATCACGCAAAAGGTCATCTCTATGCCAAGACCTCCACCTCCTTTTCCACAAAGATTGGTTAAGTAGACAGAAGAAGGAAAGTATAGAAAATTCATATCTATGCAAAAACAATTATCTATTAACGTTCCTTTGATTGAAGCTTTAGAGAAAATGCCCAGATATGCAAAGTTCATGAAAGATCTTGTGACCAAGAAGAGAGTTGCAAGCTTTAAGAATGATGATAAGTTGCAGCATTGTAGCACCATTGCAACAAAGTGATTGGTGCAAAAGAAGGAAGATCCTGGAGCATTTACTATCTCATGTACTATTGGCTTGATGCACTTTGCAAAGGCGCTATGTGACTTGGGTGCGAGCATAAATCTGATGCCATTGTCCATGTTCAAGAAACTGGGCTTGGGAGCACCTAAGCCAACTGCAATGAGGCTACTGATGGCAGATCAGACGGTGAAGAAACCAATAGGGGTGTTACAAGATGTCTTGGTGAAAGTGGAGGCATTCATATTTCTGGCGGACTTTGTGATTCTGGACTGCGAAGTGGATTTTGAAGTGCCTATAGTTCTGGGCAGACCGTTTCTTGCAACAGGGCATGCTTTGGTAGATTTGGAAAAAGGGCAGATAAAGTTTCATTTATACAATGAAGAGGTGACCTTTAACATTTCAAAATCAATGAAACATCAAAGTGACATCTATGCAATATCATTAGTGAACTATGCGGATGAGCCTAAACAAAAGGTGCCTATTGAAGAGAGGCTAGGAGTTGAGGCGCTTGCGGGTGTGATCATGAATTTCGTTGGTGATGGGATCGCATAATAGGATGAACTGGTTGCTGAATTAGATGAGGGTACTTATCTTTGTCGTCCACCATGAAAGGTGAACTTGGACTTGAAGAATCGAGATACTTCACCCGCAAAACAATCCATTGACGAACCCCAGAATTGGAATTAAAATCTCTTCCAGCTCACTTGAGGTATGTACTCTTAGGCCAAAACAACACGTTACTTGTGATTATTGCTACTGATGTTAATGCAAGGCAAGTAGAAGCTTTTGTTTCGGTGCTCAAGCGACACAAAAGGGCGATCGGATGGACGATTGCGGATATTATTTGTATCCCACCGGGGATTTGCTCACAAAAAATTCAACTCATGCCGGATTGCATACCAAGTGTTGATCACGAGAGAAGGCTAAATCAACCTATGCAAGAAGTGGTGAAAAAGGAAATCATCAAGTGGTTAAATGCTGGAGTGGTATACCCTATAGCTGATAGTAAATGGGTGTGCCCAGTCCAATGCGTTCCAAAGAAAGCAGGAATCACTGTGGTTCCAAATGCAAAGAATGAGCTTGTTCCTATGAGACCCGTTATGGGCTGGAGAGTTTGCATGGATTATCGCAAGCTCTATGCCTGGATCGAAAAGGACCACTTTTCGATGCCGTTCATGGACCAGATGTTAGATCGTCTTGCTGGAAAGGGGTGGTACTGCTTCTTGGATGGATATTCGGGCTACAATCAGATATCCATAGCCCCAGAAGATCAAGAAAAGACTACTTTCACTTGTCCCTATGGTACATTCGCTTTCAAAAGGATGCCATTCGGACTATGTAATGCACCGATAACATTTCAGCGTTGCATGATGTCTATCTTTTCAGACATGGTGGAAGACACTATTGAGGTATTTATGGATGATTTTTCTATGGTTGGTAACTCTTTCGATGATTGTTTGTTTCATTTAGGTGAAGTGCTGCATCGATGTGAAGAATGCAACCTTGTGCTAAACTCAGAAAATTGTCATTTCATGGTGAAAGAAGGTATAGTATTGGGCAATAGAATCTCCCAGAAAGGCATCGAAGTTGATAGAGATAAAGTCGAGGTGATAAAAAAATTGCCCCCACCAATCTCTGTGAAGGGTATTAGAAGTTTTATAGGGCATGCAGGTTTCTATCAGAGATTTATAAAAGACTTCTCAAAAATTACACACCCTTTGTGCAAAGTGCTTGAAAAGAAGACGAAGTTCGAATTTGATGAAGCATATTTGAAAGCATTTGAAACTCTGAAAGAGAAGTTATCTTCTGCACCCATCATTATTTCACTGAATTGGGGAAAATCATTTGAAGTTATGTGTGATGCAAGCGGAGTAACACTTTGCGTAGTTTTGGGACAAAGGCTCAAGAATATACTTCATCCTATATATTATGCGAGCAAAGCGTTGAATACTGCTTAAAAGAACTACACGGTCACTAAACAAGAATTGCTTGCAGTCGTCTTCGTGTTTGAGAACTTTCAATCCTATTTGCTGGGCACTAAAGTAATTGTGCAAACTGACAATTCTACATTGCAGCATCTTATAGCAAAGAAGGATGTCAAACCGAGGCTTATTCATTGAGTATTGTTGCTGCAAGAGTTCGACTTCTAAGTACGAGATAGAAAGGGGACAAAAAACCAAATGGCTGATCATCTGTCCAGATTAGAAGATGAAGCTATGAAGAAGTTAGTTGATGGACTTGAGATTAATGATAATTTTCCAGACGAACAGGTTTTGTCTGCCTCGCTTGATCTTATTCCTTGGTTTACTGATTTCGCCAACTATTTGGCTAGCGATGTGGTGCCTTCGGACTTGTTGTTCCACCAAAGAAGAAAATTCATATTCGATGTGAAGAAGTTCTTCTGGGAAGAGCCGTACTTGTTCCGTATTTGTGCTGATGGGATTATTCGTCGTTCTGTTCCTGAGGTAGAGATGATGAGTATATTGGAAGCTTGCCATTCATCTCATGTTGGTGGTCATCATAGTGGCGTCCAGACTGCTCACAAAATCTAACAATGTGGTTATTACTGGCCTACAATTCACCAAGATGCCCATGATTTTGCCAAGGCATGTGATCGATGCCAAAGGGAAGGAGGTATTTCAAGAAGGCAAGAACTTCCAATGAACCCAATACTAGTCGTTGAACTCTTTGATGTGTGGGGTCTTGATTTTATGGGTCCGTTTGTGAGTTCGAATGGTATGAAGTATATACATGTAGTGGTTGATTATGTGTCCAAATTGGTGAAGCTATACCACTTTCAAACAATGAAGGTAAAACAGTCACCACGTTTCTGAAAAAGAACATCTTCTCCAGGTTTGGTACACCAAGGGCAATAATTAGCGATAGAGGTTCCCACTTTTGTAATAAATTGTTCAAGGCGTTGCTTGAGAAGTATGGCATTCGTCACAGCGTAGCAACTCCTTATCATCCACAGTCTAGTGGGCAAGTTGAAGTGTCCAATAGAGAAATCAAGCAAATCTTGGCAAAGACTGTGAATGCAAACCGAACTGATTGGTCAAGGAAGCTCGATGATGCTTTATGGGCTTACCGCATAACATTCAAAACTCCTATAGGTATGTCCCCTTACCAACTTGTATTTGGGAAATCATGTCACTTACTTGTAGAGCTAGAGCATAAGGCGATATGGGCACTCAAGAAGCAGAATCTGGATTGGGGGCTGCATCAAGTCAAAGAATGATGGAACTGAACGAGATGGATGAATTTCATCTCAAAGCATATGAGAGTTCAGCCTTGTACAAGGAAAAGATGAAGAAGTACCATGATCAAAAGATCAAAAAGTGCAGTTTTTCTCCCGGTGATATGGTACTCATATTCAACTCAAGGTTGTGGTTGTTTCCTGGCAAGCTCAAGTCAAAGTGGACGGGACCATTTAGAGTCATCCAAGTGTTTTCACATGGCGCCGTTGAACTCGAAAACAAGGAAGGAACCAAATTCAATATCAATGGCCAGAGGATCAAACTCTATGTAGGCCATTTAGAGGAGGTCAATGAGTTAATTGAGCAATGGAGTCTTGACGAAGTCTGAGTAGTCAAGAAAACTGCGTCGTGCCATGAAGTTAAATCAAGCGCTACTTGGGAGGCAACCCAAGCTATAATATCTAGCCAACTTAGGAATTTTTAGTGATTTTTATGAAGTTGTCTTTTCTTCTAGTTTTTAATGTTTTCTTGAGTCTTAGTATTGGCAAGATTAGGGTAGTATAGGATCTGTGTCCAAAAAGAGTCAATAAAAGCTTAAAGGAAGTCCTAATGTTTGTGACGTGTGCAGGAAAGTAAGAAAAATCTTTGCAGAATTTTAAGTGTAGAAATTCTACAGTTCCAATCTACGGATCGTTAATAAAATGACGGACCGTAAATGGCATCCGTAGACCTTGATGACCTAGAGCAGCTGCAGCTTTAAGTCTACGGTTGCACAGTACAAACTGCATGTCAATCAACGGACCGTAGTCTGCAATCATAGATCCCAGGTATGTTTCAAAATTTCATTAAGTGTTGAGAGTATTGACGGATCGAATTGATGGCCCGTACAACCATCTATGACCCGTCGACGGGAAATCATAGATGGCAGTCAGGGTTTAAGTTGACCCGACCCGTGTTTTATTTCATATACACCTTTCATTTTCAAACATCCCCCATTTCCCCCTTTCACCCAACCGTTGAAAACATACCCCCCTTCCCATTTTCAATTAAGTTCATCCCACCCTTTTCCCCAAAACACCTCTTCACTCACCCCCCTCTTCATATATATATATTCTCCCCTGCCCCATGCTCTATTTTCTTCCCTGTTCAGATTTTTTTTCTTTCTTTTCACCTTTACTGTTCTTTCAATCATCACTTCGTGGGTTCGGTGTTTTCTTATTACGTGGTCATTGCTTCTAGTACTTCTCCCCAATTTCACACTCCATTGCAGTACTACGTCGTGGTAGGTACTTTAATTGATCGTTGAAATTGACATTTGTCTTTGCCTTGGGTAGTCTTTTTATGTGAATACTGATTGTGCTTAGTTTCAAACTACCTATGTGATGTTTTGTGTTGTGGGTGATGTGCTATTTGATATGAGTTAAGTATGCATTTCTTCTAAATGTATTTCGGGTTTAGGGTTTTGTTCTAATTTGTGGTCATGAATTTAATTGCATATTTGAAGCCGTAGGACTAAAGGAATAACTTGATTATATGCTGTGATGCATGTTCTAGAGGTTTCTTTAACTATTCTACTTGTGATTGTGAGTAAATTCTGTGTGTAACTGACACTGTTCTGGTCGACGACCATGATCTACGACCGTAGGGCAACCTACGAATCGTAGGTCTTCTCCCGTCAGTCTATTCTGCCCCCTGTAGCCTAAGTTATTTTTGACGGTTTGATCTACGAACCGTAGGTCCATTGACGAACCGTCCTGGCAGGCCGTCACTTAAATTTCAACAACTTAAAATTTGAGTTCCTCCTCTACGGTCAGGTCTACAGTCCGTGCTTCTTTTTACGACCCGTAGGTACCAAAAACAGTGTCAGTAGGATGATTTTTCTTTTTTTTTCTTTTCTATTCTGTTTTATTTTCTTTCTTTGCTTTTGCACTGACTCAATACTAATATGGCCTCGCAAGTACCATGCCACCCAAAATCACTCAGGAGTACTACTTATTGATGAGGCCTCCGAGGATGAGCAGAGTAGGTCTGAATATGACCTACCTGTGGGGGCCAGCTCTCCCAAGTCACCCCGGATTACTCGACAACAGGCCAGACAGTTGGCTATAGTTTCGGTACTGGAGAGATCGACCTCCGGTGATGACAAGGCCACCTCCCAGTCTGATGACGAAGTGCAGAGTTCGAGTAGGGGTTGGGATGACACCTTGCTTAGAGATGCCCCTAGCTCCTAGCCTGCAGTCCAGTCCGAGTCGGGCTCTACCTCAGAGTCGGAGTCTATTTCCGGCTCTACTTCTAGTTCTAATTTGGGTGACGCTGAATTCAGAGAGGAACACCCAATTCGGGTTGCAAGAGAGAGTAATTTATGGTGTGTCGAGGGCATTTTTTGCATTTACAATGAGGCTATCTGCCAGAATGCCCATCACATACACACTCGGCAGATCGAGAAGGAGCGGCGCGTACTTACAGGCAACCTCCACACCATTCCTCAGATACATTAGTTATTCCAGTGACATCATTGTGAGTGGATGGCTGAGAAGCTTAACCATTACAGTCCCATCATGGTGCGCGACTTCTATGCATCTTATGCAGCCATGTTGCTTCAGACTCTGCCTCGGAGGGCAAAGGCATTAGAGCAGCCCCCGCTCCTTTCCACTCTAGTCCGGCACATTTTCATCGAAATATCGGAGGCCACACTCCGTCGTTTTATTTACGGCCCATCACATGTTCAGCCCATCAACACGACTGAGTTTGATTACAGAATGCATCAGGTCCGCAGCCGCGCAGCCATGCATAATATGGAGCAGCGTGAGTCCCTGCTTAAGTGGGTGGTAGGTTACATTGCAGACCAGGGGGTCCATGCTGAGTGGGTCCGAGACATGACCCTTCCTATCAAGAATGCTACACAGAATTCTACCGCCAAGTTTTAGTGGTCCATCGTTCGTACTAGGTTGTCCCCCATTATGGAGGACAACCAATTGACATGGAACCGCGCTGTTATGGTGGCGTGCTCAAAGGCTGGGCACGGGATCGATTTTGCTAAAGTAATTATTTTAGAGATTCATGAGAGGGCTTTCAGGAAGATGACGACGTTGCCCTTTCCTAGCCTTATCTTCAGGTTGTGTCGCGAGGCGACTGTCCCAGTTTATTTTGGAGATTCCTATATTGAGGTTTCTAAGACCGTGGATATTGGTCTTATCCGTGATGAGCTACCGCCCATGGGCGAGGCATTAGCCCAAGAGCAGGCTGATGCGGACACTGTTTCGGCTCCTACATCGGAGCCCCAGGTGTCTATTCCCCCATCCACTGCTTCAACTTCCATCGCTGTTACACCCCGTGCTCCCACTACTACAGGGGCGGCCGTACTTCCCATTACAAGAGTCAGCCGATTAGAGGCTCAAATGGCGGCTCTATTACTGCATATCCAACCTTGAATGCATAAATCGGTTGAGGAGTCGGATGCCAGGATAGAGTGAATGGTGGATGCAAACATACTAGAAGTTAACCGGTGCATCGATGCTTTCAAGAATCGGATTAGGGAGAGGTCCCAGCCTGGGCCCATGATTGATTTAGCTGCTTTCCAGACGGATTTAGCCAGTCTTTGTACTTATGTAGCCTTGGCTGCTGCGGATGTTGATGTTTCGACACCTGCCCCGGAGGTTGATACTGATGACATAGTGCGTACCGCACTATTTGGTACTGAGCAGCCCATTACGGAGCCCTCCCATGGAGCAGGGAAGCGAGTCCGTACTGGTGAGGACATTGAGATAGACCCAGAGCAGCTAGGCGAGCTCGAAAGAGAGAGAGACGGGTGCAAGAGGCTGCCCAGCAGCAGTCTATTGTAGATGAGCAAATGCGGCATAAGCGCTTGCGGGATTTGGCAGTGGGAGCTTCTGGTTTGGGGCTTGCTACTGATGGTGAGTTCCACACCGCTACTGAGGGTACTACTGAGGGTGCCCTGCATGATGATCCCGTGAGTTTCGGGCTACCGGATCCACCAGTTCCTGATTGATCTCCGGCGCTTAGGTGCCACAGGCTTTTTCACTCGATGTTTTAATTTTTTTTTGTGCATTGAGGGCATTGCACGACCTAGTTATGTGGGGTGGGATGAACGGATTGTGAGTTAACGTGAAGTCCGAGTAACTTAAACATACAATTCGTCCTTGGGGTTTTCTTGCCTGTGTTATTTTTCCCTAAGGAACTGTTTACTTTCTTTTGAACCGGTATGTTTAGGATTGTAACTGGGTACAAGTAATCTGGAAATAAAGCATGTGAAATAGATATCCCTCCAATTTTAAAAATTTTATTTATGCTATGACTGTGAATTTAATAAGTGGAATGTGTAGGATCTTTGTATGACATGATTAGTATCGATGTGACACTATGACTTAAGCTATAGCATTAACAAGATTCATTGATGATTCGATAATTACAACAAGGTGCCATGTGAGTGTGAGGCTATTTGAATATTCGTATGGTATGTGCCAATCTAGAACATGCCATGTTGGTCTTGCTAAGGTAGTTTGAACTGAACACTAGAAGATGATCGTAGGCCATTGTTGTTACTACGTAAGCTTAAGCCTAAAATGAACTAACCAACTATATGTAAAATCTTTCCCTTTGATCCAAATGTTTGTGCCTAACGAATACCATTCTTTCTATACACCCAATTCACCTTCCATGAAAGTATTGTTAAGATTTATTATGGCCCTGGTCCTTCTGTGGACATCATGCACCTTAACGTAGGCCAAAAGCCTAAGTTGAGGGTGGTTACTCCAAAGTTACCTGAATTTTGGCCCTGGTAATTCCTAAGGATATTGTGTACCTTAGCTCATACTAAATGTTTAAGTTGTGGGTGGCTATTATAAAGGAAAGCAAGGAAACAAGGGTATGCATAGAGTTGTGTGTAGAGCAAAGGAAGCAGACGGATTAAGAATGATGAAAATAGTGTGAATCCATGAAAAGAAGTGAAAAGACTCAAAAGTTGTAACACAAAAGAGAAATCAATTGAACATGAAGATATGAAAAAGTGGTTGAAAAAAATGGTAACGAGCCAAATGAGATGTCAAGGAGGGTTGAGAAAAGCCACTCAATGTCCAAATATACCACATCCTATAGTGATTCTAGCCGGAAGGTTTGAAAAGCCAAAATAAAGAAAATAAGGGCAAGCCTATGGTATTGTGCACAAACTGTATTGAATTCATTCTGAGCGTGAGTGAATACTGAGTCCCTAATTAAAAAGTAAAATTGTGTGAAAAGGATTTCTTTGTGGTAAGGGCACAAGTTGTGTTATTGAAAAGTTGGTATCCTGGAAAATTGTTGTATGTGTATGTATGTGTCTATTGGTATGTCGATGTCCTATATTGATCTGCATAAGTTATCTTGTTGGGTTTATAACAGAATTGCATAATGTTGAAAATGAACAAGGAGGAGGATGATTGAGAAAAATGTTGCGTGATTGCTTGAAGTCTAGATTGCTTATACACATGTGTCGTTTAGAGTATTGTGTCGCTTGAGGACAAGCAACGATTTTAAGTTGAGGGTGTTGATGTACCATGAATTTTTGGTACTTTTGATGCATTAAACTTAGAGTTTTGCATGTTTCTTAAGTAATTTGTTATTAGATGTGATAGTATTTTTTGTGAATTTTACAAGAAATAGGCCTTTGGAGCAGTTGGGAAGAAATATGTTGCAGCAGCAGGATTTTGGTGATGCAGGAGATAATCTACGGGCCGTCAATGCTTTGACGAGTCGTAAGATGGAGTCGTAGGTTCAGGTGCCTGAAGATTTGGCTAAGTATACAATGACGGACCAGGATGACGAGTCGTAGTTCCTGCTACGAGCCATAGAAAACTTTAGAGAGGGTCACTTGCAGAACCTGCTTGACGGAAGAGCAGGACGGGCCGTACAAAGGTCTACGAGCCGTAGATCATGCCCATAGAAAGGAACCCTACGGATTTTTACTAACTACTGAATGACGGTGGAAACCTATGAGCCATAGGTCTGTCTATGAGACGTAGGTCTCCAAGCGTAGATGACTCTGCCCAGGCCGAATTTCCTTACATTTCCTTTTCCTAGTTTACTTAGGACTTATTTTCTATAAATACCTCATGTAAATTTCATTTTTTGGTTGTTGAACTATTTTTAAATATTTAGTTTTGACTTTGGGAATTATTTTACAACTTTTGTGGAAATCAATTCTTGAAGTTTTGGATTATAAAGTGTGCTTTTACTTATCAATTCAAGATTGTGGATTTCATATATAATCACTGTAAGTTCATGATTTATTATTCAAACCCTAATATGAATTGTTAACCCTCAATCATGAGTAGCTAAATCCACAACTAGGGTTGTGGGAACCATGAGTAATTAACGAAAGTAAAACTAATAATGTTTTAATTCTTGAAAGTGTGTATGCATGTATTTGTTAATCTCTTCGTTTAGAATGCTTTTTAACAGTGGCCAACGTTAGAAATCGCTTCATTCCTACTTGCCAGACCAAGGAGGTAACGAATGAGAAAGAAATTACACAATGGAGATTTAACGTTGATTTAGTCCTCTATCTAATAGCCCAAACTAACAAGCTGCGGGTTAATCTGGGTCAAAGGTAAGGTTAGTAAATCGACACACGTAAACGGACCAAGTTGCGTAGTGAAATTCCCTATTTGGAGGACCTATCAATTAGGGATACCTAACTTATCGACTATGCATGTTAAACACTAGAAAGAGTTACCATTTTTAGGATTACTGAGTTAAGAGCTTGTGGGGAACACATATGCCCTAGTTTCATTCTCGTATTGATATCACAAATAGCAAAATTCCTGCTATTTGTTTACTTGTTTTGTTACACATCAAGCAATTATAATTTTAGTTTATTTTACTTCCCCCTTTCTTTTTAGAGATAATTTGACTAAATGTACAACTAACCATAAATTAGCTTAAGTCTAAACCATATTCCTCGTGGGATCGACCCTAACCTTTGTTAGGTTCTTTATTTGACAGCGACCACTCATACTTCTTTAGGGAAGTGTAATTTGGATGTATCAAGGCACCCCAAGGTATCTAAATGGGAGGAAACCTTTTTCAAATCCTAAGATACTTAGTATATGGTCTTGTACCTCAACATTAACTCCACCAAAGTATATAGAGTTCTTAGCAAGATTGCCACCAGTCAAGAGGCTCGAGAGAAGAGGGTGACCTTACTAAATAATCTTGAAATAGATTCCACATCCACTTTGCAAAATAACTATAGGTCATTAGCAAAGCCTAGTTGAATGAATTTTTGTTTATCAAACCTAGGATGAAACTTGAACAATGCATCACCTTGCAATTTCTTCACAAGCCTGCAAAGGTATTCCATAGCTAGCACAAAGGAATAGGGAGAAAGAGGGTCCCCTTGTCTTAGTCCTTTCTTAGCAGGGAATGCAGAAGGAGTTCCATTTATAAGAATGGAGTAAGAAACTATTGTGATGCACTCCATAATCTATATGACAAACATGCTAGGAATTCCCAATAGTTGCAGTACTTGTTGTAAATAAGGCCACCCAATTGAGTCATAGGCTTTTTGCATATCAACTTTAAGCATGCACCTTGGTAAAATACCAGTTCTCCCAAAAACTTTGATAAGTTCATGTTTCATTATTATGTTATCAGTAATCATTCTTCCAGGAACAAAGGCATTCTGTGATTTATCCCCCAGGAAGTCCATTACTCCTTGCAGCCTGTTGATCAGTACTTTAGAAATCACTTTGTATAAAATTGTGCAGCAAGAGATAGGCCTAAAGTCCTTCACAGTGGCAGGGTTTTTAATCTTAGGTATCAAAGTAATGGAGGTAAAGTTAATTGGCTTATACATTCTAGATGTACAGAAGAAATCCATAATAGCACTGGTGATCTCTTCCCCCATAACAGACCAACCTCTTTTAAGAAAGCAAGCATTAAACCCATCATATCCAAGGCTCATAGTTCTCTTATATATGTCAAAGCCTTCCATATTTCTTCTTTCTTCACCTGTTTAACTAGCTACAACTGCTGGTCCCTTGATAATACATGTCCACCACTCATGACATTGATGTCTACTGCTGGCAGAATAGGTGGTGCAGTACCTAGTAATTGTTGATAAAACTTTGTAATTTCCTCTTGAACCTAGCTATGGGAGGACAACAGGATACCATCAACACTCATCAATTGTGTTATCTGGTTCTGACTTTGTCTAGACTTGAGGCATGCATGGAAATAGGGAATGTTAGCATCTCCTAACTTCAACCACTTCACTCTAGACTTTTGCATCACAATACTCTCTTCTATATTTAACCATCTCTCAAGTTCTGCTTTGCATTCTTTCTCATCCAGTGCTATCCTATTAGCTATTATAGGATCCCTCATGTGAGCCTTTATATTTAGGAATTGTTTTCTTGTCTGCTGCAACCTCTCATTCACCCTTTTAAACTCCTTGATATTTAATCTCTGGATCAACATCTTTACCCTTTCCAAGTTCTCCCACACACCCCTCATTGTGGGATATGTTATACCCCTCCATCCCTTTCTCACAACTGCAATAAAACCGAAATGATCAGTTATATGATTAAAGAATTTGAAAGATTTTGGACCACTATTCATTTGATCCCCCAAGGTAAAGCTCAAAGGACAATGGTCTGAAAACAGTGGATTCAAGATAAGGCCTTGAGTATGCTCCCATCTCTGCACCCATGTTGTATTAATTAGGATCCAATCTATTTTGCTATGTATGTGCCCATTAGACCAAGTATAGCGCCTACCCAAACATCGTATTTCAATCATATTTTTTGTCTCCACAAAATGTTTAAAATCCTTTATCTCCCCATCCATTACAACATTACCTCCAATTCTGTCATCACCACGCAATATTGTATTGAAATCACCCATGATTACTACTGGTTCAGTTACTGCATTGGTTATCTGAGTCAATCCAGCCCATAGGTGTTGCCCGTCAGCTATGGTGTGCATTTCTTTCACCCATGTAAGAAAAACCTTGTATTAGATTGAGTTGTGACACATCCATGATTAAATTGCTGCTTCCAATCTCAACTGCACTTTTGTTGGATCCTATAAAATCCATATCATGCCTCTAGGATCTGCAGCATAATTGTCCACCCATTCCAACTTTCCAACCATTTTCTGGATAATCTTACTAGCCTTATCCTCTTTTATTTTATGCTCCAATACTACAATAATAGCTACTTTATTACTTCTGCAGAGGTTCCTAAATTCAATCTGCTTATGCACTTTATTCAAACCCCTCACAATCCATGCAATGCACTTCATTTAGGATACTTAGATGTTCTTGTTCCCTCAACCATCCTGTTGAGGTCAACCCCTTGGCTCTCCTCATCCACCCCCATCTGAGCATAATAGTCCAGTGTCTAGAAGCCATTGGAAGTACCCACTTCCTGTTGTGCAGGCTGAGTTACTCTCCTAGCAGACTTCCCTATAGTAATAAACAATTGTTGTTCATTCTAAACTTGTTCCTTACCATACTCTTCTTCCCCCTCTATTTGAGCTTTATACCTGCATTTTTCATCAATCAATGGGTTAGTAGCAAGGTCCAACACTCCAACCTTCCTCCACACCTTCTTGCCTATAGGCTTTTCCACAGGTAGGTTCTCTTCTTTAGACACATGACCCTGCTGGCAACATTTTTCACAATACATAGGCCTCCACTCATAGACCACAATTTGATCAAATGCCCTCCCTAGAGGTTCCTGAACCTTGATCTTCCCTTTCATCTGCTGAGTTACATTAATTTCTACTAATAGTCTAGCATAGGATATTCATTCCATGTTGGATGTACATGCATCTGCACATAGTGGTTTACCCAGTCCACCCCCAATCTTACTAAGAGCTGTAGCAGTCTAGCAATTTAAGGGCATGTTCGGAGCTTCACCCAGAGTGGGATAGTGTGCAAAACCTCCTCCTTGAAATTAAAATCAGGTGCACAGGACTTAATGATCATTGACCTATTGAATAGACTACATGGGTCCTTAAACAATACCTCCTCTTTCTCATCAATGTTGCTAAACTTCACCACAAAATAGCCATCGTTATGCAGAAACACCTTAGGTTTCTGAACAAAATTTCACTGACTTCCAATAAGCCATTCTATTGCCCCAATGGAAGGTGTATTCCCAATGACATACAACACGATTTCTTTTGCCCACACTCCATTATCCGCCTCCACATCATCTTTTGTCAGCTTCACTACCACCTCCCCTTCCTATATTGTAGGGGGATATACGATAGATTCATCCCTTTTGCAACTAGCTTGGTAGCATCAAATAGCCCAATCCAATCCTGCTTACCCTGGGTAGCTACGCCTTCCCCACCCTTGTCCTTCACACTAGGGTTCAGTATCTCTATTGGAGAATCCGCCATACTTGACACTGTTTCATTGCCCTTGTCCTACACATTAGGTGCCAAGTTCATACTAACATCCCCACCCCATGTTGGGTCTCTACACCCTTTTGGTGTAATTTCATGTGTTGGAGTAACGGGTTTTATGCGATTCGCCATTAACTCAGGCCATGGCTCCCCAGTATTCTGATTCACCAATTGCATCTGATCCGTATGTTTTTCCCTGCTGTGTCTTCTGTAAACTAGTACTGATTTCTATTGTGAGGCCAAAAATATATATTTTTATCATTATTTGCCTCATATTTAATATTTGTATTTGTTCGATTTGAGCATGAATTTTATGGATTGTGCTAAATAGTATATTTTATTTGTAGGATTAAATTGGTGTGAAGATGAAGAAGTATGGAGCTAAGACGAATTAAAAATAGAAGATTCTAGAAGGAAAATCAAGCATACAGCTTCATAGATTAAGTTGAATATAATAATATATTATATATAAAAGTGCAGATTGTGCCAATTGCGAATTCCAAATTGCAAATTACAATTTGAATGTTTCCAAGTTGCCACGTGTCACAATTGAAGGCAGCAAGTGGAAGCACGGAAGCTTGAGGCGGTCGGACAGTTTCCACGACTGCAATTCAAATCCTTTTTGATTTTGGGTTTCCTAATTTGTTTTGGACTCAATTATTTTATTTAGGGTTTATATATCCATAAATAGGGCATAAAAATTATTCTTTAGCCAAGCTAAGAACCCAAGAAACAATACACAACATACAATTTAGAACTTAATAGCTTAGGAACTTTGGAAGAGCCACCGTGGAAGCCGGAGAATTTTGGTTTATTCTTTCTTCTGCTTTATTATTTATTTGTATTCGTGATTATTGAAAGATATTATAGCTATTGTTCTTATTTTTTTATGATTAACACAAGCATATTTATTTTAATAAATTTTGATTGTGTTTTTGAGATAATGAGTAGCTAAATTTCATAACTAGGGTTGTGGGAACCATGATAAATTATTAAAGTAAGTTAATGTAAAAAAGTGATTCTTGATTGATTTTTATGCATGTATTGTTAATCTCTTCATTTTGATTGCATTTTAACGGTGGCCAATGTTAGAACTCGCCTTATTCCTACTTACCTGGCCAAGGAAGTAACGAATGGGAAAAGAGATTAAACAACGGAGATTTAGCGTGATAATCCGCTATCTAATAGCCTGAACCAAATACACTGAGGGCTAATCTGGGTCAAAGGCAAGGGTTAGTAAAGCATACACCCGTAGACGGACCAAGTTGAGTGGTGAAATTCCCTATTTGGAGGACCAATCACTTATAAGATACATAACATACCGACTTTGCATGCTAAAAATTGAAATCGATCACTAGTACAATATTCTTGCTATGTTATGAAATCATGGGGAACACATTCCTAGTTATTTCCAATATTCTAAATACAAATAAATACTTACTTACAAGCTATTGTTATTCTTTTTTAATTTTTATTTCAATTTAAATCCCCACTTTTAAATAACGACTACTGAGTTAAATATTTTCTATTGACAATATTCTTTCATATTCTCTGTGGGATCGACCCCGACTCATAGTTGGATAAATATATTGCATACGACCATTTATATTTTTTTTCAACAAGTATATTTGAACATTATCAATTTCTCCAATTGTTTTCCGTACATCATTGTTTTTAGTCGTAATCTTCCTCGACCGGCCAGGAGCCATGCCACCTAGCGCAAGTTATAAATCACCTAATGTACGCACCAAGCCGAGAGAGGATTGCCTACCAACACTTTTCTTATCCTAAACTTGCATGTTTTTCTCCTATCTTAATCATGCCCCAACTAAATCAATAACGAAAATAAAATTACCAAAGCTTCTACCACGATTATCTAAAGTCCATATTCCCTTTTTCTTATAATCACTTCACAACCCATTTACTGTTCAATTTCATTATACTAAAGAAAAATCCGATTCACAAGTTAAAAGGGAAAAAAATTTAGGCGAACTTTACTCGAACATTAGCAACACTTAAACATAAATCATGAAATTCAAACTCCTAGGAAATAATAATCTTTATAAAAACATTCATTTAAAATAAATTCCATAAATCTAATAAGAGGGTAAAGCAATAGAAATGGACCTTTAAGCATGCAAGAAGTAATCACAATATTATATAAATTTATCTTAAATTTTACTTTACTTTACTTCCCTACTACATTAGAAAGGGCTTATTTCAACATGTTTTTTCATCACATTAAAGGGTATTTTTGTCTTTTTAGTGTTCAAATGTAACTACGTGTCTTGATCATGTCTCTTTAATGTACACATCACTATTTACGTGTCTTGCTTCATCTTCCAAGTTTTTACTTCTTAGCTCTATGTGTTAGAGTATATAAATCATATACACTGCAGAAGCATAATCACGGATCAGAAACTTACATATTAGCATGTTAATATAAATTAAAAATGAAAAAGTCAGTAAGTATTACGAACCTATTAAAGCTTTCAAAAATTTCATATAAAGATGATGAATCCAGATCATTAGCCTTCTACTACTTCCTGATTAATTTTTCAACCAAGACCTTTGTGTGGACAAGTAATTTATTTTTAAAAAAGGATGATTTTCTCTTTACCCCTATTCAGCCTTTTATATCATCTTCTCTACTGAAGAGGGGAAGGGGAAAAGAATCAAAATGATCGTAGCAATTAGAGGCTATCAATTACCATAAAGGGCAATCAACAACAATAAAAGCCAAAACGTTTTCTATTCTTTCTTTAAGGACAATAATGCTACTTTAAGAGACCAACAAAAACGTTTTTGCTTCTCTCTATGATAATATAAATTATTTAATGGTAAATAATTCTTTCCTTGTAGAAGATCAGTATAAATTATTACTTCAAGAATTTTCCTTTTCATTTCCAAATTCTTGATTAATTAATTAGGCATAGTAGGAACCTAAGATTTTTTATATGAGGCTTCCTATTATGATATTAGTTCGTAAATAAATGAATTACCATATCACAACAAATTATAAATTATTCCACTAAAAATCAGTAATTGCACTCCTCAATTTAAATTCGAAATCTACCATTAAATCTTATTTAATTTTTCATGTTAGAATTACAGACACCAATCAATTAAATTAAATTTTCTGATAATTTAATTCATTGACTAATTTAATCTTTTACAATTGTGCATAACTTATTTCACATGATGGATATAAAATCTAGTTGTAGGGTTTTCACGTGAAAAATTATAAGTTACCATAAATGGGTGTCTTCTATCTCAAGTCCGAGACATGGTTCTATCAACTAATTATTATTTCACTAATGTGATTTGTCATTACCCAATCTATTAGTAATATATTGACTCATAAAAGAGTCTCACCTTTTAATAGATTAAAATAATAAATCAAATTACATAGATCATAATAATTATATCAAGATTAAGTGTAAGAGTACACGTAATGGACTAGAGAAGTTGTTTATAAATATTCAGAATATAAAGAAACATCTCTAATTGGTCCGTTCAATATACACAGAATGTAATAGCACAAGAAGTTGGAATTTAACTATTTCCATAATTAAGATCGATATATATTTAATCTTGTGCTACAATCATCAAGATGTTTGTCCAACTTCATCTTTACATTTGATTTATAAATTATAAGAACCGACAATTTTAAACTTCCGTGTATGAGTTAAGTAACTCCATACACAAATATCATCTACTATATAAATAATGAACACATATTAACACAATGATCTATTTAAATAAAGACTTTATTATATTAAATAAAATAAAATAAAAAGTCTTCACAATGGATAAAATAAAATACTATAACTCAACAACATGATTACTAGTATATCCCAACACTATGCTCACCAAAACTTTCTCTTTTCTCCAGCATTCATTCCAGGTAAGCTTCTTCATATTGTTTCTTTCATTTTTTTTATGATCTTTGTTTTCCTCAAAATTGAAAACACATTAAGAAATGTTCCCCAATTTTATCTTTCGTTGACCAAATTTGATTTGGGTGTGTTAATATTTCCTTCTTTTTTCATTTGGGTTTTCTGTTGATGTTCAATTTTCCTTGTGCTTTTCAATAATTTCAATTGTTGTGACTTCAATTTTTGTATTGTTCTTTTGTTTTTCATAGGAATCAACTTTGGGATATTTCAGATTTTCGTTTTGTTTTCTCACATGTAGTGACTAATTTTGTCTTCTTTCATCATAATTCTTTTGAACTTTCTCTATTCATATTCATAAATGGGTTTTCTGCTGGAATCAACTTTTCGGGTTTATGGATTGTAATGCCTCGGATTTCAATAAGGGGAAAAGGTTACAGGAATTTTTGTTTACTGGTTCAGGTCTACGAGACCAATCTACGGTTCGTAGAACTTTCTACGGGCAATAGACCAGTCTCGTAGGAAGGAAGAAAATAATTTTTGAAAGATCAAGTTTCTGAACTTTTCTACGAGTGAACAAGATTGTTCATCAAATGTACTACGAGTCGTAGGGCAAGGATGAGTAAGTTTGTTTTGGGTATTTTCAAAATGGTGGTTAAGGAATATCGTACCACCATGTTGATCAAGGAAATAGATATTTCTTGTATAATGATTCATGCTCAATAACTCGAAGAGTAAAAGCTTAAGGAAAGGTCTAGGGAGGAAAAGAGGGCAAAGACCAGTTATGGAGACTTTTTACATTTGTGGTCCGATGGACATGGTCGTTCTAGATTCTGAAAAAATTTCTCCGGTCAAGGTTCCTCTAATGCTCTGGCTCTGAAAATCAACAAAGATAGGGTGCCTAACCCTAAGCGTCAAGGAGGAAATGGATATTCGGTTCCCACATCCCAAAGGTGTGGCAAGAGTCATTTGGGAAAATGCTTAATGGATACGGATAATTGTTTTGGTTGTGGAAAGAGTGGTCACCACTTGAGAGATTGTTCATCTAGAATTGACAAGGGAAAGGATGGTAGGCAAGCTCCACATAGTGGTTCGGATTCAAGTGCTCCAAAGCAAAACCAATTCTATGCACTTCAAACTTGACATGATCAAGAAGGTTCTCCCGATGTGGTTACCGGTATGTTGAAAGTTTTTCATCTTGATGTATATGCTTTTCTTGATCCTGGTTCTACCTTGTCTTTTGTGACGCCATATGTGGCTATGAGATTTGATGTTTCTCCAGATGTGTTGTTAGACCCTTTTTCTATCCCTACTCCCATTGGTGAATCTATTGTGGCTAAGAGAGTCTATAGAAATTATCCCGTCTCCTTACCCCATAGAGTCACTTATGTTGATCTTGAAGAGCTTGAAATGTTGGATTTCAATGTTATTCTTGGTGTGAATTGGCTCCATTCTTGTTATGCTTCTGTTGATTGTAGAACCTGAGTGGTTAAGTTTCAGTTTCCTAATGAGCCCTTCCTAGAGTGGAAAGGGGGAAATTCTATGCCTAAGAGTCAGTTTGTTTCTTGTCTAAAAGCTAGGAAAATGATTTCTAAGGATTTCATATACCATCTTGTTTAGGTTTGGGATACGAATTCTGTAACCCTTACTCTTGAGTCGATCCCCATTGTATATAAGTTTCTGGAAGTATTTCCCGATGATCTACCCGGTGTTCCTCTTGAAAGGGAAATATACTTCATAATTGACCTTCTCCCAAATACGCACCTTATCTCTATTCCTCATTCCCGTATGGCTCCGACAGAACTTATGAAATTTAAGGAGCAATTGAAAGATTTGCTGGATAAGGGTTTCATCTGACCGAGTATCTCTCCATGGGGTGCTCCAATTTTGTTTGTTTGTAAGAAAGATGGTTCACTTCGCATGTGTATTGATTACCGACAATTGAACAAAGTGTGACTATCTAAAGTACCCCCTGGACGTGACATGGCGTATAAGACCCCGAAAGGCCCTATACAAGCCACTTAGCTTACATCATACGAGATAGTAGTAGTCAAGAGTTCAAAAGACAAGTTATATCAAAGAGTTGACAAAAGCAGTAGAAGTCTAAACATAGTCTCAAAGCCATCTAATACATCAATAGAATGTAGGTAGGACGTAACCCATACAAGTCTTAATATGAAATGATGTAAAACTGGAAAAGTGGCATTGTCCTTGAAGCATGATGACTCACCAAGTCTTCAAAATCTCTATCATAACGAACTAGCCATGAGAGAATGGAGAAGAGCCGGATCCTACATTTGTGAGGACATGTAGGCAAGAGTATGTGTTAGTACAAGAATGTACCAAGTATGATAACTATGCATAGGGGTTACAAAATCATGCAAAAAGGACTATACATAAGATACAATGACCAAGTTAAATCATATAATGACATGATCAATACAATGAAATCATCTTTGAATGTTTGGTTTGGGAAAAGATTGTAGGCCTTCTTTGATCCGATTGTGCATTTCAAAACCTACCAAATGACATTGATCCCTAGTTTTTCCAATTTTGAGCCTGAAGCCTTTTCTTTGGACAAGCATATCTTAGCCATTACCCTTCTGAGTGCTTACATGCACTATCCCTCTCTTGGCCAACCTTCTTGAGCGCACAAAAAATGTGCAAATTATAAGAGAAGATCTAGGTTTAAAGTTGCCAAAGGCAAAAGATATAAAGTCTCCAAAAGTCAAGAAAGCAAAAATGATTTCTAGAGAAAGGAAAAAAAGAAAGAAAAAAAAAGTTGAAAGAAATAAAGAAAGACAAAAACACTCCTACAAGGTGAATGAAAGACAAAAAGAAAAATACTCCAATAAAAGAGGAGAACTTCAAAAGAAAAGGGTTGAAAAAGGAAAGCCCAAACAAATAAGGACTCAAAAAAAGTTGAAACAAAAGAAAGAGGTGAAAAAGGGAAAAGCTCCAACAAATAAGGATTCAAAAGAAGTCGGAAAAAAAAAAGAGGACAACGAAGAAGATTAGACGCCAAAGGTGTGTTAATTTTCAAAAGCCCACATTCAGTGTGACTCTCAAGGAGGGATTAAGTCACTCTTATCCCAAATGAATATCCTACCGTCCCAAAGTCTACATTACATGCCAATGACAAGCCCTACATGATCCCATTCAAATGTTCTCACATTAGTGGAGATTTACATAAGGGTCAAGCATATAGTATCACATTTGCATGCATTGAATATTCTTGTGAGTGTGAGTGCACTTCGAAAAATGTCCTCAAATCAAATGCTTCAAATATGTGTGAAATAGGACTTTTGTTGTTGTGAGGGCACTTGAAACATGAGGATTGATACAATTCAAAATCTTTGTTTGAAGTAAGATGAACAAATCTTGTTGATACTTAAGTATGTTTGAGGTACCACTTGAAGCTATAGGAATTACCTTGAATTCATTCCTAGTTAGAAAAAAGAAAAAAAAAAGGTTCACATGCAATCGTAACTGTTGGTACCAACTGTAGTCAAGATTTGACTATCTTTTCGCATTCTTTATTTTTTTTTAAGCACCAACCTTTTAATATCTTTTGCAATATATTTTTTTAGATTCTTTCCTTAAGAAATAATAATTTGCATACCTTTTTTTTGGGTTGTCCATTGTAACTTGTGACTTTAGGCTAATCTCATCAGTATGAGACGCCTATTTTTACTTCATTGGGTCGTCCGTCCCAAAAATGTGACATATCTTTTGTTTTTATGCTTTGAGTATCGCAAGGAATATCATTCCTATTTCATTATGTTCATATTATACATTTTCTACTGACAATCTTGTTTCAGATTTTATAGTATTCCTCATCAACAGGACATGTAAGCCCTATGACGGTACGATCATGTACCCCATGTGATTTTCATTTCTCATTATAATAGAAACTGGGACAGAATTTTTGAGATCTCAAAAATTCGCAATAAAAATGCTATCTCTAGCAAGTCAAGATTGGAGATCATTGTGAGATTTGTCAAGAGATCTAACTGGGACTGAATTTTTGAGGAAGACCTCAAAAATTCCATCAAGTACCGTTACAAGTTCTATAGTAAACTTCAAATGATCCAACATTGCTTGAAGTTCAGAGTCAACTTCAAAATCTCCAACATTGCCATAATGAAGCAAAAAAAAATTGGGAATGTGAGCCACCGGTGCCTCGTACAAATTCCCCAATAAAACATGAGCCACAATGAACACAAAGTGTTCAAAAGCAAAATGATGGTTGCTCACATGTGCCAAAGTGATCAGGCATTTTGTACATATTCTCTTTGAAAGAATCTTTCCTCAAGGTTTCTTGACTAAATCGCTAGCTAAGGCAAAATTGTATCTGCTAATCGTTCCTTTTCAAGTACAGAAACAAGTGAAAGCATCGAGAGGATGACACTTTCAAGACACATGAGAAATCCACCTCGTTGCAGTGGAAAATCATCGAGTCATCCACTTTGTTACAATGGATAATGAACGAGCCATCCACCTCGTTACAGTGGACAATCATTGAGTCATCTACCTCGTTACAGTGGACAATCATCGAGTCATTCATCATTGCATTTTTAATTAGCCGAGAGGGCCATTACATTTTAATTTGCTGAGAGAGCCATTGTATTTTTAGTTTTCCAAGAGGGCCATTGCATTTTCACTTGCCTGAAAGGTCATTGCATTTTTAATTTACCGAGAGGCCATTGCATTTTCACTTACCTAAAAGGTCATTGCATTTTTCATTCGTCGAGAGGGCCATTGCATTTTCATTCGCCAAGAAGGCTATTGCATTTCACTTACCTAGAGGGTAATTGCATTTTTAATTTGCCGAGAGGGCCATTGAATTTTTTATTTGCTGAGAGGGCCATTACATTTTTAAGTATCCAAGAGGGCCATTGCATTTTCACTTGACTAAAAGGTCATTACATTTTTAATTTGCCGAGAGGGCCATTGTATTTTCACTTGCCTAAAAGGTCATTGCATTTTTAATTTGCCGAGAGGGCCATTGCATTTTCACTTACCTAAAAGGTCATTGCATTTTTCATTTTCCGAGAGGGCCATTACATTTTTCATTTGCCGAGAGGGCCATTGCATTTTCACTTGACTAAAAGGTCATTGCATTTTTCATTTGCCTAGAGGGCCATTCCATTTTCACTTACCTAGAAATTCATTGCATTTTCAGTTACCTAAAAGGTCAATGCATTTTTTATTTGCCAAGAGGGCCATTGCATTTTCACTTACCTAAAAGGTCATTGCATTTTTTATTTTTCCAAGAGGGCCATTGCATTTTCATTTGCCAAGAGGGCCATTGCATATTTAGAAAGATATTTTTAATTCGCATCTATTCGGTGGTGAAAGATGTGCACCCATTCCACGTTGAAGTCAGAGGAGGCTGACGTGAAGATTTTTTCTAAGACGCATCTATTCGGAGGTGAAGGATGTGCACCCATTCAACGTTGAAGTCGGAGGAGGCTGACGTGAAGATTATTTTTAAGTCACATCTATTCGGAGGGGAGGGATGTGCACCCATTCCACGCTGATGTCGGAGGAGGCTGACGTGAATATTATTTTTAAGTGGCATCTATTCAAACGTGAAGGATATGTACCCATTCCACGTTGAAGTCAGAGGAGGCTGACGTGAAGATTTTTTTTAAGTCGCATCTATTCGGAGGTGAAGGATGTGCGCTCCATCTATTCCACGTTGAAGTCGGAGGAGGCTGACATGGAAAGACATTTTTTAAGTCGCATCTATTCGGAGGTGAAGGATGTGCACCCTATCTATTCCACGTTGAAGTCAGAGGAGGCTGGCATTGAAGGATATTCATATTCCATTACTGAAAGTGGTAGTGTTCACATAGATTCTACCAATGGATTCTCATATGTCCTACCGATGGACATGCAATTATTTTGCTCAAAGATCTTACTGATGGATCATTTTCATTCGTCCTATCGATGGACAAACATTCATATCCTACCAATGGATCTTTCTCATTCGTCCTACTAGTGGACATACATTCATATCCTACCGATGGGTCATCTTTATTCGTCCTACCGATGGACATGCATTTATATATCCTACCGATGGATCATCTTTATTCTTCCTACCAATGGACATGTATTCATATTCTACCAATGGATCATCTTAATTCGTCCTACCGATGGGTATACATTCATATCCTACCGATGAATCATCTTCATTCGTCCTACCGATGGACATGCTTTTATATCTTATGGATGGATCATCTTCATTCGTCGTATCGTAAGGGATGCTACCTTTTTCTTTAATTTATGCTCTACTAATGAGTTTTATCTTTGTTTTTTAGAGAACATACAAGAGGATGCATTTTCAATTAAGCCACATGTGTGGACTATGTCAACAAAGATGCAACACAACGTGGAACCTTTTGGAAACAAGTCGAGGAGCGACTTCCACCACATTCAAGCCACAATTTTATCTAAAGATCATGTGTTCGGCCAAAATTGAGTTTGTCAATTTTCTTTGTCCATGATTTCGTTCATCAATCATATCCAACGAAAGGGACAGCTATTGACACCCAATTTTGGCCTAACATTTTCAAAATTATTAACTTTTATGTTTCATTTATTAAATAGTTCAAAATACATTTTTTTGTAATTTTAAATAAATTAATCAATAGTTATTCTTATTTTTCAAAACATTAAGATTTTTATTAGTTTACTTTGAATTTTAATTAATTTTGATTATATTATTTTTGTCACAATCAGTTGAATATGTTGGGAATACTGTGTCAGTTTGATTAGATCACTGTTTTTGTTAAATTACATTTTTTTACATATCAATCATGCCATTGTTTACATTTATTAATATTCATTTTATTATTTACTTTTGTTATTATGATATTTTTGCGCAGTCTAGAAATTCATTCAAATATGGATAAGTTTTGCATACACAGATATTTTATTTAAGTGGATAAGATTGCATACATAGATATTTTATTAAACGGTAGTTTTGGCCCACTGTTTTAAGGTAATGGTATTGTACTATAAGTGATTTTTGATTTTCTATTTAAACAATAGCTTGGTCATTAAGTTAGGGGTGATGAATAAGATTTTAGGGGTAATTTTTCAGATTTTTATTATTCAAGAAATTCTTTTAGTGTTCATAATTTTTCGATGACAAGTTCACCAAAGTTCCGCCGGAATCCGGGGAGTCCACCACCAAAAGACCCTGTTCCCTTCTCTTTCACGAAGTTACCAGCCTCACTGGAAACCGCCCCATTGCCCCCATTTTCTTTTCTTTTCCAGCCACGAGACAACCGTCAATAACAACCACCGCACAACCCCAATCTCCGGCCAACCACCACCCAAAATCCCAACCCCCAAACCCCTTTTATGACCTCCAGACGCCTGAATCACAAAAATCAGGAACCAAACCACCAAAACCACCTTTTCCCGACCAAAACCCACCTGGAAAACAACCAAACACAACCACAAAAAACCTCCATTAACCCCAAACATACCCATTTCTCTTCCTTTTCCAGCGAACCAAACAACCTCGAAACAACCATCAGAAGCGGTGAAACGACCACCACAACAACAGCAACAAAAACCCTCACAAACCCCATTAACAATAGACCCAACTACTCTTCTTCTTCCCTTCCCCTTTTCCCCCCCTTTTCGATTATTTGTTCATATTTTGCAGGTCATCAGTGAGCTTAAAAACTCCGTCAGACCAGAGCTCGAAGCTCCAAACGGAGAAGACAACGATGCCACTGCCTCCGATGAGCCACAGTGGTTTGTATTTCCCATTAAAAGTTTTTTTTTTTTGCCATTCTTCTTGTTTCTTTATCAGCCAACAGTGTGCCCTCTTCCAAGATTTATATGTATTTTAATTTTATTTAGCTATATTTGTTATAGATCGACTTTATTTACTTTGTCTAAAGTTATTTTTCTTTATTTATTGCATTGCTACTATTTTGATTCTTAAATAAGTTAGGTATTATTGTGAATTGTGATTTTGCTTATTTCGTTTTTATTTATTGGTAGTTGTTACTGTTTTATATTGTTGCTTTGGGTCATTGTTATTTTTATATATTATTTTCGTTGATTTTTGTTAGAATATTTGACCTGATGAACTTTATATTTGCTTTGATTTTAATTATTTACATATATGTCTTTTGGCTTATTGTTATGGTTAGATTGGTTAATGTTGTTGTGATCGATCTTATATTGTTATTTGATCATTTTTTATATCTTAATATTTGTTATTATTTTTTCATTATAAAATTGGCCAATGAAAAAATCTCTCCGTTGGTTTTCGAGGCCTCCCCATTATAAAAAATAGAAATTTAGTTTAAGTTTATATATGTCGTATGTTAAAATTGGCCGATGAAGAAATGACCGTCGATTTCCAAGGCCTTCCATGTTAGTAAGACGGATTTTTATTTTTTAAGTAATTATTTGATTCATTTGTTTTTATTCGTATGTATTTGTTACTAACACTTTTACTAAGTGTCTTTACAGGTACACCCCGGAGTCGCTTCCCATTGAAGTCATCCCAATGGAGTCCGAATGATATTTTATATTCATTAATATGTATATTATTCACGTTAGGCAAATTTAGGCCGTTTCTTATATTATCGCTTTACTTTTATTTGTTTATATTTCATATTCATTATACATGTACATTATAATTTATCTCCTCAAATTGAAAAAATGAATTCAGTCGGGACCCATAGTTGTGGATTTCAAAGGATGCCTAACCCCTTCCCTTCGGAATAACTTGAACCTAGAATCTTTTGGTTTCGTAGGCATTTTAGTTAATTAATTGGTTTCCTATTTTTCCTAAAATTAGGTGGCGA
>JAGDQO010000160.1:0-23756 GCA_018342035.1 Solanum appendiculatum | reverse complement strand
ACTCTTTTCCCAAAATGGAAGTAGTAATACCATTAAGATTAGTAATGAAAGGTTTTATCTGAGTGATAAAAGGAATTCCAAGAATGATATCTTCATTAATATCTTCAGTAATAATAAAATCATTGGTTAAACAGATACTATTATTGCAAATATGAGCTTTAGAAAGCTTATAATTAATTTTCAGTAACTCACCAGTAGCAGAATATAGTTTAGAAGTACTTTTCTCTAAGTACTTTGTAGGAACAATACCTTTAACAATGCAATTTCTATCTGCACCACTGTCAAGTAAAGCTATTATTCGTTTGTTGAATGCTAACGATATTAATCGTTATAAAAATAAATTCAATTATTTGCATATTGGTTTAGTGCAAGTTGCTGTTAAGCCCCTGTTCAGGAAAGGCTTAGATATTCCTATTTGTGTCCTCCTTAGAGATGACAGATTTCTTAATTTTGATGATTCGCTGTTAGGTGTTCTTCAAAGTAATCTAGCCGATGGCCCGGTTTACTTTAATTGTTATCCTAACTTTTCAATAGACATTAATGATCCTAATGTCATGGACTCTTTGACACTCAATGTCAAAACTAAAAATCTTAATAGCAAAGCCAATACTCGAGAAATAGCGATCATTTACAGAGTATATTATCGGCTTATGTCTACTACTCTTGCACCAAAGGCTCGAATTGAGAGCCAAAAGGGTGTAACCATGCTTATGGAGGCCAATCATGAGCATAGTTCAATATTCGTTCCTAGATTGATCAATTGGAATGACATTCTGTCTAACGACGAATGGCATTTTGATGCTATCACTCAACCTTTTTCCTCTCATTCAGAGAAATCTCGCATTGAAAGGGTAATTCAATACCCTGATGGTTCTATAGATCTAAAATTCCTTGAGAATTCTTTATCCAGAACTGCTTCTGGAAGAGCGTCTTGTTCGTCTGTCCCAGCTAGGATGGCTCCTTATTCACCATCTGCTCCTTCGAAGACTGCTCCTCACCCACCCTCTTCTTCAAAAACCCCGGAGGATGATGAAGATAAACTTATCCGTAGAGATAATGACAAAGGAAAAGTTACTGGTGTGGATTTTTCGGGAAATGTCCCTAAAGTTTTTTATCAAGAAATCCCTGGTAGTCCTACAGCCAGTGAAATGGAACCAACTCCAAATCAAAAAGATTCTATACCTGATCATTTAAAGATGATCAAATCTGAAAAGGATTTTATTCCTAATCCTCAGACTCTGCAAGAATCTTGGACTCATCCTCATAACCAAATCAACAGAGATTGGGATAAGGCTACTTATACTCTCAAAGAAAGAGAGAATTTTGCAAACTCTTGGATGTTGGATATGAAAAGAATCCAATGTGAAATAGATTTCTTCAAATGGTTTGAAATGACCGGCAAAATTGATAATCAGAAAGACTCTCTTAAAGTCATTATCAATAAATGGTATACTACTTCAAACAAGGTTGTTGAAAGCATTACTCCTCCTCTTGAAGGAATAAATATCCCTATTTCCGGAACTATTATAAAAGCTTCCCCTTTCAAAATCCTCTCCGAAGAAAAACCTTCTGTCCTTGCTACCAATCTTGAAATTAACAAGATTATAGAACAGAATAATTATACAAATCAAATTCTTCATGTTGTTTCCAGACAAATTGAAGATTCCAAAGAAAGAGCCTCTTTTTCAGGAAGGCCTGTCCCTCTATCTTCTACAAAAATGAGTCAGAAAATAGACCCAAATCCTATATTCAAAATCAATGAATTTTCCAGAGAAAATTATCCTAAGCTCAAAAATACCTTTGATATATCTGACAATATTTTAGATAAAATCAATGAAAAACTTGCCAATTTCTCTATATCGGGAAAAAATAAGAAAGCCTCTTCCATTCCTACTACAGAAGAATTTCGTCAATCTGTTATTGGTGGTAAAAAAGTTGCTACCATAAAAGAGAAAGATGATCTTGTCCAAAAACTCTCCAATGATAGATTTCATAACCGAAAAAACTATCATAAAAGACCTTCCTTCCCTGATCTCCAGTAAGAGGAAAATGCTTTTCTCTCCACTTCTTCTCATGAAGGAAGTAGTATTACTGAATGGAACATAGATGGTCTTGCAGAACATCAAATATACAACAAGCTCCACGAGATGGGAATAGCAATCACAGCTTATAAAATAAGAAATTCATCTGATAAGGAAGCTGCTTCTATGATTGTTGCAGGATGTACTGGTATGATTAAACATTGGTGGGATAATTATGTTTCAGAAGAAACTAAGAAAATTATCTATGAAGCTCATGCTACTGAGATAGTAGTTAAGATGGAGGGAACTACTGAAGTTCCAACTGAAGTGGTTAAAGAAGATGCATGTGCTACCCTTCTATACCACATTGCCAAACATTTTATAGGAGAACCAAAATTGTTTCAGGATAGGAGTCTCCAAATCCTTAACAATATTAGTTGTCCTTCCTTAGACGATTTCACCTGGTATAAGTATAATTTTATGCAAAAGGTTATGATTAGACCAGACTGTAACTTAGACTTTTGGAAAGAAAGATTTGTTAGCGGTCTCCCTCCTCTCTTTGCCGATAAGGTAAGAACCAAAATCCAAGATAGGAATGATGGAAAAATTCCTTATGATCAAATGACATATGGTGATCTTATTAGTGTAATAAACACTGTTGGTTTAGAACTTTGCACAGATATTAAGTTGAAGCATCAACTTAAAAGAGAAAAATCTTCATCAAGAAGAGAATTAGGAAGTTTTTGTCAAGACTTCGGATTTGTTACTTTAACTCCCCCTTCTAGGAAGCTTAGAAAAGAAAGCAAAGATAGTAAGAAAACTCATCGCAGTAAGTCTAGAAGAACTTCTGATAAAGAGTATAAAAAATCGTCCAAAAGAAGAAAAGGACGAAAAGGATTTAAGAAATCCAAAGAAGATGTATGTTGGACTTGCGGAAAGACTGGCCATAGAGCTAATGAATGCAGATCCGGCAAACAAAAGAGAATCAACAGTCTCGAGATTGATGATGAAACTAAAGAAAAACTCTTTTCTATCCTTGAAGAACCTTTATCCGATTCTTCAAATAACTCTGCTGAATATAGCGATGAAGAAAATATCAACGTTGACTATGATTCAGATTCCAGCCAATCCGGTAGAGATTGTAACTGCACAGAAGCATTCTGTGTCTGTGAAAGTATTCCTCAAATTAGAGTCCTTAGCAATGACTCTAAAGAAGCTCTCTTCGACATTATCGAGCATATTGATAATGAAGAAGCTAGGAAAAAATATCTTGTAGAACTCAAGAACCTCATTCTCAACCAAAAGGAAAAGCCTAAAGCTCGCTCTATGGTTGAACCCTTCAGCATGAAACAAATCATGAACAGGTTCGAAAGAAATGCCGAGCCTTCTATATCTGATCTTCATTTAGAAGTCAAAACTCTTAAAGAAGAAATCAGAGACATTAAGTCTAGACTTGGAAAAGTCGAAACTGATGCCATTGCTGATAAAATCTTAAAAGAGATTGATAAGCAAGACTTTAATGAAGAAACTAAAGATGAACCTGAAAAGGATAACCTTGATTATCCTCCTTTTCAGATTGATCTTAGTGCTGAACCAACTCCTAATATCGCTTCTACCTCTAGTCCAGGTATCGATGTTATTACCTCTGTCCGACCTCAGAGTCATCATATTCCTATTAAAATTGTTGTTAATAAGAACTTTGTTATTAATAAAATAGCTTTACTTGACAGTGGTGCAGATAGAAATTGCATTGTTAAAGGTATTGTTCCTACAAAGTACTTAGAGAAAAGTACTTCTAAACTATATTCTGCTACTGGTGAGTTGCTGAAAATTAATTATAAGCTTTCTAAAGCTCATATTTGCAATAATAGTATCTGTTTAACCAATGATTTTATTATTACTGAAGATATTAATGAAGATATCATTCTTGGAATTCCTTTTATCACTCAGATAAAACCTTTCATTACTAATCTTAATGGTATTACTACTTCTATTTTGGGAAAAGAGTTACATTTTCCATTTGTTAAAACTCTTTCTCAAGATGAAAGTAATTTTATCAGAGATAAGACCGTTTTTAGAATAAACTCTTTATCTCAACATGTTAATTTTCTCAAAGAAGAAATAAAAATTAAAAAAATTGAGCAAATTTTAAAAGCCCCGGAGATGGAAGTTAAAATATCCAATCTTCATAAAAAATTTGAAAGTGAAATTTGCTCTGATTTTCCAAATGCATTCTGGGAAAGAAAAAAGCATATTGTGAATTTGCCTTACATTGATGGATTTAATGAACAGGCTATTACTACCAAGGCTAGACCCATTCAAATGAATCATGAATTACTTGATTATTGTAAAATAGAAATTGATAATTTATTAAAAAATAAAATTATTAATGTGTCTAAATCTCCTTGGAGTTGCTCTGCTTTTTATGTCAACAATAGTGCTGAAAAAGAAAGAGGAGCACCTAGACTGGTTATTAATTATAAGCCTTTAAATGCTGTTTTAAAATGGATTAGGTATCCTATACCTAATAAAAGAGATTTGTTAAAAAGAACTTATAAGGCTAATGTCTATAGTAAGTTTGATATGAAATCTGGGTTTTGGCAAATACAAATTGCTGATAAAGATAAATATAAAACTGCTTTCAATGTCCCGTTTGGACAATATGAATGGAATGTCATGCCTTTTGGGTTAAAGAATGCCCCATCTGAATTTCAAAATATTATGAATAACATTTTTAATGATTATAGCTACATGTCGATTGTTTATATTGATGATGTGCTTATCTTCTCTGATGATATTGATTCTCATTTTAAGCATCTTAATACTTTCTTTAAGATTGTTAAGATAAATGGCCTAGTAGTCAGTGCTAAGAAGATTAAGCTTTTCCAAACCGCAATCAGATTTTTAGGCCATGACCTTTATCAAGGAAGTTATAAACCTATTTGTAGAGCCATCGAGTTCTCATCCAAATTTCCTGATGAAATTACTGACAAAACCCAATTGCAGAGATTTTTGGGAAGTTTAAACTATGTGGCTGATTTCATACCTAAAGTCAGACAAACCTGTGAACCTTTATATAAAAGGCTTAAGAAGACTCCAATTCCTTGGGGAATTGAACAAACTCAGGCTGTTATAGCCATTAAGAAATTAGTTCAAAGTCTTCCATGTCTAGGTATTCCTAATCCTAATACTTTATGATCGTAGAAACCGATGCGTCAGATATTGGTTATGGAGGTATTCTTAAGCAAAGAAAAACCTCAGAATCTCCTGAACAATTAGTTAGGTTCACTTCTGGTATCTGGAATTCTGCCCAGAAGAACTATTCCACTGTTAAAAAGGAAATCTTGTCTATAGTGCTATGTATCACAAAATTTCAAGATGACTTAATTAACAAAGAATTTTTATTAAGAGTTGATTGTAAATCAGCTAAAGAAATTTTGCAAAAAGATGTAAAAAATCTTGTTTCAAAACAAATATTTGCTAGATGGCAAGCTCTACTATCTAGCTTTGATTTTCAGATAGATTTCATAAAAGGAGAAAATAACTCTTTACCAGATTTTCTAACAAGAGAATTTTTACAGGGAAAGAATGAGGCCTTTCAAGCCTAATACTCCTTCGAAAGAAGGAAAACCTTTGACGAAACCATTCGTCTTACCTCCAATGACACCGGCAAAAACCCCACAAAGACCGGTATTTGACAATAGATTCACTATGTTGGCAGACTATCCCAAATTGCCTGCTCCTCCCCCTAATCCTACCAAATTGATACAATTAAGGCCAAACAGACCTTTAACTCCAGGAGCTTCAAGCTCTAATGTCCAAACTAAAGACAATTATACTATGAAGACCCCTGAGTCTTCCGAAACATAATTATCCCACCAATGTTTAATCATACCAGTGAATCCTGCAACAATCATAGAAGCAGCTTCCTTATCAGATGAATTTCTTATTTTATAAGCTGTGATTGCTATTCCCATTTCGTGGTGCTTGTTGTATATCTGATGTTCTGCAAGACCATCTATGTTCCATTCAGTAATACTACTTCCTTCATGAGAAGAAGTGGAGAGAAAAGCATTTTCCTCATACTGGAGATCAGGGAAGGAAGGTCGATTGGATATTTTAACTTCCATCTCCGGGGTTTTTAAAATTTGCTCAATTTTTTTAATTTTTATTTCTTCTTTGAGAAAATTAACATGTTGAGATAAAGAGTTTATTCTAAAAACGGTCTTATCTCTGCTAAAATTACTTTCATCTTGAGAAAGAGTTTTAACAAATGGAAAATGTAACTCTTTTCCCAAAATAGAAGTAGTAATACCATTAAGATTAGTAATGAAAGGTTTTATCTGAGAGATAAAAGGAATTCCAAGAATGATATCTTCATTAATATCTTCAGTAATAATAAAATCATTGGTTAAACAGATACTATTATTGCAAATATGAGCTTTAGAAAGCTTATAATTAATTTTCAGCAACTCACCAGTAGCAGAATATAGTTTAGAAGTACTTTTCTCTAAGTACTTTGTAGGAACAATACCTTTAACAATGCAATTTCTATCTGCACCACTGTCAAGTAAAGCTATTTTATTAATAACAAAGTTCTTATTAACAACAATTTTAATAGGAATATGATGACTCTGAGGTCTGACAGAGGTAATAACATCGATACCTGGACTAGAGGTAGAGGCGATATTAGGAGTTGGTTCAGCACTAAGATCAATCTGAAAAGGAGGATAATCAAGGTTATCCTTTTCAGGTTCATCTTTAGTTTCTTCATTAAAGTCTTGCTTATCAATCTCTTTTAAGATTTTATCAGCAATGGCATCAGTTTCGACTTTTCCAAGTCTAGACTTAATGTCTCTGATTTCTTCTTTAAGAGTTTTGACTTCTAAATGAAGATCAGATATAGAAGGCTCGGCATTTCTTTCGATCCTGTTCATGATTTGTTTCATGCTGAAGGGTTCAACCATAGGGCGAGCTTTAGGCTTTTCCTTTTGGTTGAGAATGAGGTTCTTGAGTTCTACAAGATATTTTTTCCTAGCTTCTTCATTATCAATATGCTCGATAATGTCGAAGAGAGCTTCTTTGGAGTCATTGCTAAGGACTCTAATTTGAGGAATACTTTCACAGACACAGAATGCTTCTGTGCAGTTACAATCTCTACCGGATTGGCTGGAATCTGAATCATAGTCAACGTTGATATTTTCTTCGTCGCTATATTCAGCAGAGTTATTTGAAGAATCGGATAAAGGTTCTTCAAGGATAGAAAAGAGTTTCTCTTTAATTTCATCATCAATCTCGAGACTGTTGATTCTCTTTTGTTTGCCAGATCTGCATTCATTAGCTCTATGGCCAGTCTTTCCGCAAGTCCAACATACATCCTCTTTGGATTTCTTAAATCCTTTTCGTCCTTTTCTTCTTTTGGACGATTTTTTATATTCTTTATCAGAAGTTCTTCTAGACTTGCTGCGATGAGTTTTTTTACTATCTTTGCTTTCCTTTCTAAGTTTCCTAGAAGGAGGGGTTAAAGTAACAAATCCGAAGTCTTGGCAGAAACTTCCCAATTCTCTTCTAGACGAAGATTTTTCCTTTTTAAGTTGATGCTTCAACTTAATGTCTGTGCAAAGTTCTAATCCTACAGTGTTTATTACACTAATAAGATCACCATATGTCATTTGATCATAAGGAATTTTTCCATCATTCCTATCTTGGATTTTGGTTCTTACCTTATCGGCAAAGAGAGGAGGGAGACCGCTAACAAATCTTTCTTTCCAAAAGTCTAAGTTACAGTCTGGTCTAATCATAACCTTTTGCATAAAATTATACTTATACCAGGTGAAATCGTCTAAGGAAGGACAACTAATATTGTTAAGGATTTGGAGACTCCTATCCTGAAACAATTTTGGTTCTCCTATAAAATGTTTGGCAATGTGGTATAGAAGGGTAGCACAGGCATCTTCTTTAACCACTTCAGTTGGAACTTCAGTAGTTCCCTCCATCTTAACTACTATCTCAGTAGCATGAGCTTCGTAGATAATTTTCTTAGTTTCTTCCGAAACATAATTATCCCACCAATGTTTAATCATACCAGTGAATCCTGCAACAATCATAGAAGCAGCTTCCTTATCAGATGAATTTCTTATTTTATAAGCTGTGATTGCTATTCCCATCTCGTGGAGCTTGTTGTATATTTGATGTTCTGCAAGACCATCTATGTTCCATTCAGTAATACTACTTCCTTCATGAGAAGAAGTGGAGAGAAAAGCATTTTCCTCATACTGGAGATCAGGGAAGGAAGGTCTTTTATGATAGTTTTTTCGGTTATGAAATCTATCATTGGAGAGTTTTTGGACAAGATCATCTTTCTCTTTTATGGTAGCAACTTTTTTACCACCAATAACAGATTGACGAAATTCTTCTGTAGTAGGAATGGAAGAGGCTTTCTTATTTTTTCCCGATATAGAGAAATTGGCAAGTTTTTCATTGATTTTATCTAAAATATTGTCAGATATATCAAAGGTATTTTTGAGCTTAGGATAATTTTCTCTGGAAAATTCATTGATTTTGAATATAGGATTTGGGTCTATTTTCTGACTCATGTTTGTAGAAGATAGAGGGACAGGCCTTCCTGAAAAAGAGGCTCTTTCTTTGGAATTTTCAATTTGTCTAGAAACAACATGAAGAATTTGATTTGTATAATTATTCTGTTCTATAATCTTGTTGATTTCAAGATTGGTGGCAAGGACAGAAGGTTTTTCTTCAGAGAGGATTTTGAAAGGAGAAGCTTTTATAATAGTTCCGGAAATAGGGATATTTATTCCTTCAAGAGGAGGAGTAATGCTTTCAACAACCTTGTTTGAAGTAGTATACCATTTATTGATAATGACTTTAAGAGAGTCTTTCTGATTATCAATTTTGCCGGTCATTTCAAACCATTTGAAGAAATCTATTTCACATTGGATTCTTTTCATATCCAACATCCAAGAGTTTGCAAAATTCTCTCTTTCTTTGAGAGTATAAGTAGCCTTATACCAATCTCTGTTGATTTGGTTATGAGGATGAGTCCAAGATTCTTGCAGAGTCTGAGGATTAGGAATAAAATCCTTTTCAGATTTGATCATCTTTAAATGATCAGGTATAGAATCTTTTTGATTTGGAGGTGGTTCCATTTCACTGGCTGTAGGACTACCAGGAATTTCTTGATAAAAAACTTTAGGGACATTTCCCGAAAAATCCACACCAGTAACTTTTCCTTTGTCATTATCTCTACGGATAAGTTTTTCATCTTCATCATCCTCCGGGGTTTTTGAAGAAGAGGGTGGGTGAGGAGCAGTCCTCGAAGGAGCAGATGGCGAATAAGGAGCCATCCTAGCTGGGACAGACGAACAAGACGCTCTTCTAGAAGCAGTTCTGGATAAAGAATTCTCAAGGAATTTTAGATCTATAGAACCATCAGGGTATTGAATTACCCTTTCAATGCGAGATCTCTCTGAATGAGAGGAAAAAGGTTGAGTGATAGCATCAAAATGCCATTCGTCGTTAGACAGAATGTCATTCCAATTGATCAATCTAGGAACGAATATTGAACTATGCTCATGATTGGCCTCCATGAGCATTGTTACACCCTTTTGGCTCTCAATTCGAGCCTTTGGTGCAAGAGTAGTAGACATACGCCGATAATATACTCTGTAAATAATCGCTATTTCTCGAGTATTGGCTTTGCTATTAAGATTTTTATTTTTTACATTGAGTGTCAAAGAGTCCATGACATTAGGATCATTAATGTCTATTGAAAAGTTAGGATAACAATTAAAGTAAACCGGGCCATCGGCTAGATTACTTTGAAGAACTCCTAACAGCGAATCATCAAAATTAAGAAATCTGTCATCTCTAAGGAGGACACAAATAGGAATATCTAAGCCTTTCCTGAACAGGGGCTTAACAGCAACTTGCACTAAACCAATATGCAAATAATTGAATTTATTTTTATAACGATTAATATCGTTAGCATTCAACAAACGAATAATTTCAAGAGAATTATTAATAGCAACAGTTGATTCACAAGTTTTAATATTGTGATTAACGAATAAATTAAATTTACCTAAATGATAAATAGCTTTAAAAGGTTCTTCTGGTATATTCCAGTTTTGAAGATCATTTTCAAGTTTAGCAATCTTAGTTGCTTGTGAAGACAAATTAACACTATTTAAAATATGTTGATTTGTATCCATTTTTAAAACATACTGTCTTAAGGGCTTACAGACAAGTTTTATAATCAGTATATGAACAACTAATTCAAACAAGATCAAACAATAATAATATGATAATATGCAAAGAGATATTAAAGATCTAGAACTTAGTTTCTAAGGGAGGTTCTCTTGGGTTTACACCTGTTCTTTCTCTAGAGTTATCTTGGCTACGGGATCACCATGCAAGGTCTAACGCTCTCCTAGCTTAACGACCTATTCAATTCGGCTAGCCAACGTATGAACCGGGTATTATTCGGTTACCTCACACACATAGAGAAGAATGGACACCTCACACCAGTTATAGAAACAAGTTTAAGAACATAATATCAAAATACATATTAAAATATTAAAACAGTTTAATCAAAGCTTAAATAAGTAATTCATAAACTAATATAAACTTTGTCATGCCCCAGACAGTATATGTATTTAGCCGCTCATGCTAAATACGTATACTGCCAACATGGCTTTGATACCAATAACGGATCGGCGGTAATCCTCCGAAGTTGTATTAGTAAAATACGACAAGATTTATACGAAAGATTAACAAAGGGAGTTTAAAAACTTACAAACTGTTTATTTATATGAACATCAACATGAAAGAGCTACAGGCGGAAGCATTAAAAACATAAGGAGAGAGAGGTTTTCAGTATTGGGTACAATAGCTGATGCCTTAACTGATGAGAGAGTCCCTTCTTTTATAGAGTAAGAAGATGCTCTTTACATTATTTGACAGTCCATTGTCTGTTAAGTGGGGCTAGCTTTTACTTAAAGTAAAAGTAAAGTATTAGATTCCTTTTTAGGAATAGTAAAGTGTCTCCTTTTGAAAAGTAATTCCGACCTTTGGCCTCTACTTTTCTCAAGAGTCAAGTTGCTATTCATAATCAGGGTCCACATAAGACTGTGCAATTCCTTTTAGGTCGCACATGTCTCCATTACTGCTGCCCGAAGATGCTGCATCGCTGACGAGTTGCATGATTTGTGTCTCTGTATAATCTTCAAGATTATCCATAGCCTTTTTAAGCTTAGCTTTAAGTTCTTCTTTTGAAGTCTTGATTTTACCCGGTCTGACGACTGGAGTATTAACGATGGGTTTTCCAACTGGCTTGGGAGTCCATCCTTTGATCATAACTTCTTTGGCTAAGAAGCGGATTTTATCTATTTCTACCTTGGTAAAATTCCAAGAAATAATATAAGAAATTCTTTTCTGAATAAAAAACTTACATAGTTTAATATATTCTGGGAGAGTAGATATCTCCGGATTATTCTGAAACTCACTGAACTTGACATGGAATTGTTGTGGCAATATCTGCAGATTTCCCCCAAAAATGTTCCACCATTCGTAGAACCATTTAGGAATAATTGATTTAATTACCTGGGGGCAATATTTGACAAACCAAGTATGTCTTGGTCGGAGGTACATGAAATTAAACCAGGCTGATTTGTAATCATGCCAATTGTATGTTTGTGGCCTATGAGGCATTGTTAATGACACTGGAGTGTGTAAATGATCCGTATACCATTCGAACGGAGACAAGATTCTCTTGATTGTGAACCTGGAGTATCTGATGAAGTCAGGGTTTTGATCATCCCTGTTATGTTCAATCTCGATGGATTCGGTATCTACCAAAATAGCTTCATAAAACTTTCTGGTTTTGTAGGAACAGTCTGTATCAACAAAGTTGCCATCCGTGTAGCAAGGCTTGATAAGGGTACCAACTTCAAAGTTTTCAAATTCTCTATCTAAAGCAAGTAAAGGTAACATTTGGGTTGTTACAAAATCAAATTTTTCTTCTTTTGGGATAGAAGTTTGAGTAGGAGTAGGTATTTCAGGCTTAACAGCTTGGGCAAAAGACTCAGGGGTCTTCATAGTATAATTGTCTTTAGTTTGGACATTAGAGCTTGAAGCTCCTGGAGTTAAAGGTCTGTTTGGCCTTAATTGTATCAACTTGGTAGGATTGGGGGGAGGAGCAGGCAATTTGGGATAGTCTGCCAACATAGTGAATCTATTGTCAAATACCGGTCTTTGTGGGGGTTTTGCCGGTGTCATTGGAGGTAAGACGAATGGTTTCGTCAAAGGTTTTCCTTCTTTCGAAGGAGTATTAGGCTTGAAAGGCCTCATTCTTTCCCTGTAAAAATTCTCTTGTTAGAAAATCTGGTAAAGAGTTATTTTCTCCTTTTATGAAATCTATCTGAAAATCAAAGCTAGATAGTAGAGCTTGCCATCTAGCAAATATTTGTTTTGAAACAAGATTTTTTACATCTTTTTGCAAAATTTCTTTAGCTGATTTACAATCAACTCTTAATAAAAATTCTTTGTTAATTAAGTCATCTTGAAATTTTGTGATACATAGCACTATAGACAAGATTTCCTTTTTAACAGTGGAATAGTTCTTCTGGGCAGAATTCCAGATACCAGAAGTGAACCTAACTAATTGTTCAGGAGATTCTGAGGTTTTTCTTTGCTTAAGAATACCTCCATAACCAATATCTGACGCATCGGTTTCTACGATCATAAAGTCATTAGGATTAGGAATACCTAGACATGGAAGACTTTGAACTAATTTCTTAATGGCTATAACTGCCTGAGTTTGTTCAATTCCCCAAGGAATTGGAGTCTTCTTAAGCCTTTTATATAAAGGTTCACAGGTTTGTCTGACTTTAGGTATGAAATCAGCCACATAGTTTAAACTTCCCAAAAATCTCTGCAATTGGGTTTTGTCAGTAATTTCATCAGGAAATTTGGATGAGAACTCGATGGCTCTACAAATAGGTTTATAACTTCCTTGATAAAGGTCATGGCCTAAAAATCTGATTGCGGTTTGGAAAAGCTTAATCTTCTTAGCACTGACTACTAGGCCATTTATCTTAACAATCTTAAAGAAAGTATTAAGATGCTTAAAATGAGAATCAATATCATCAGAGAAGATAAGCACATCATCAATATAAACAATCGACATGTAGCTATAATCATTAAAAATGTTATTCATAATATTTTGAAATTCAGATGGGGCATTTTTTAACCCAAAAGGCATGACATTCCATTCATATTGTCCAAACGGGACATTGAAAGCAGTTTTATATTTATCCTTATCAGCAATTTGTATTTGCCAAAACCAGATTTCATATCAAACTTACTATAGACATTAGCCTTATAAGTTCTTTTTAACAAATCTCTTTTATTAGGTATAGGATACCTAATCCATTTTAAAACAGCATTTAAAGGCTTCTAATTAATAACGAGTCTAGGTGCTCCTCTTTCTTTTTCAGCACTATTGTTGACATAGAAAGCAGAGCAACTCCAAGGAGATTTAGATACATTAATAATTTTATTTTTTAATAAATTATCAATTTCTGTTTTACAATAATCAAGTAATTCATGATTAATTTGAATAGGTCTAGCCTTAGTAGTAATAGCCTGTTCATTAAATCCATCAATGTAAGGCAAATCCACAATATGCTTTTTTCTTTCCCAGAATGCATTTGGAAAATCAGAGCAAATTTCATTTTCGAATTTTTTATGAAGATTGGATATTTTAACTTCCATCTCCGGGGTTTTTAAAATTTGCTCAATTTTTTTAATTTTTATTTCTTCTTTGAGAAAATTAACATGTTGAGATAAAGAGTTTATTCTAAAAACAGTCTTATCTCTGATAAAATTACTTTCATCTTGGGAAAGAGTTTTGACAAATGGAAAATGTAACTCTTTTCCCAGAATGGAAGTAGTAATACCATTAAGATTAGTAATGAAAGGTTTTATCTGAGAGATAAAAGGAATTCCAAGAATGATGTCTTCATTAATATCTTCAGTGATAATAAAATCATTGGTCAAACAAATATTGTTATTGCAAATATGAGCTTTAGAAAGCTTATAATTAATTTTTAGCAATTCTCCAGTAGCAGAATATAATTTGGAAGTACTTTTCTCTAAGTACTTTGTAGGAACAATACCCTTAACAATGCAATTTCTATCTGCACCACTGTCGAGCAAAGCAATTTTATTAATAACAAAATTTTTACTAACAACAATTTTGATAGGAATATGATGACTCTGGGGTCTAACAGAAGGAATATGTATTTATTGATAATGACTTTAAGAGAATCCTTTTAATTATCAATTTTTCCCGTCATTTCAAACCACTTAAAGAAGTCTATTTCGCAACCTATTCTTTTCATATCAATCATCCAAGAGTTTGCAAAATTCTCTCTTTCTTTGAGAGTATAAGTGTCCTTATACCAATCTCTGTTGATTTGGTTATTAGGATGAGTCCAAGATTCTTGCAGAGTCTGAGGATTAGGAATAAAATCCTTTTCAGATTTGATCATCTTTAAATGATCAGGTACAGAATCTTTAGGATTTGGAGGTGGTTCCATTTCACTGGCTGTAGGACTACCAGGGATTTCTTGATAATAAACCTTAGGGACATTTCCCGAAAAATCCACACCAGTAACTTTTCCTTTGTCATTATCTCTACGGATAAGTTTTTCATCTTCATCATCCTCCGGGGTTTTTGAAGAAGAGGGTGGGTGAGGAGCAGTCCTTGAAGGAGCAGATGGCGAATAAGGAGCCATCCTAGCTGGGACAGACGAACAAGACGCTCTTCTAGAAGCAGTTCTGGATAAAGAATTCTCAAGGAATTTTAGATCTATAGAACCATCAGGGTATTGAATTACCCTTTCAATGCGAGATCTCTCTGAATGAGAGGAAAAAGGTTGAGTGATAGCATCAAAATGCCATTCGTCGTTAGACAGAATGTCATTCCAATTGATCAATCTAGGAACGAAAATTGAACTATGCTCATGATTGGCCTCCATGAGCATTGTTACACCCTTTTGGCTCTCAATTCTAGCCTTTGGTGCAAGAGTAGTAGACATAAGCCGATAATATACTCTGTAAATAATCGCTATTTCTCGAGTATTGGCTTTGCTATTAAGATTTTTAGTTTTGACATTGAGTGTCAAAGAATCCATGACATTAGGATCATTAATGTCTATTGAAAAATTAGGATAACAATTAAAGTAAACCGGGCCATCGGCTAGATTACTTTGAAGAACTCCTAACAGCGAATCATCAAAATTAAGAAATCTGTCATCTCTAAGGAGGACACAAATAGGAATATCTAAGCCTTTCCTGAATAGGGGCTTAACAGCAACTTGCACTAAACCAATATGCAGATAATTGAATTTACTTTTATAACGATTAATATCGTTAGCATTCAACAGGCGAATAATTTCTAAAGAATTATTGATAGCAACAGTTGATTCACAAGTTTTAATATTGTGATTTGAAAGAAAATTAAATTTTCCTATGTGATAAATAGCCTTAAAAGGTTCTTCTGGTATATTCCAGTTTTGAAGATCATTTTCAAGTTTAGCAATCTTAGTTGCTTGTGAAGACAAATTAACACTATTTAAAATATGTTGATTTGTATCCATTTTTAAAACATACTGTCTTAAGGGCTTACAGACAAGTTTTATAATCAGTATATGAACAGCTAATTTCAAGCAAGATCAAACAATAATAATATGATAATATGCAAAGAGATATTAAAGATCTAGAACTTAGTTTCTAAGGGAGGTTCTCTTGGGTTTACACCTGTTCTTTCTCTAGAGTTATCTTGGCTACGGGATCACCATGCAAGGTCTAACGCTCTCCTAGCTTAACGACCTATTCAATTCGGCTAGCCAACGTATGAACCGGGTATTATTCGGTTACCTCACACACATAGAGAAGAATGGACACCTCACACCAGTTATAGAAACAAGTTTAAGAACATAATATCAAAATACATATTAAAATATTAAAACAGTTTAATCAAAGCTTAAATAAGTAATTCATAAACTAATATAAACTTTGTCATGCCCCAGACAGTATATGTATTTAGCCGCTCATGCTAAATACGTATACTGCCAACATGGCTTTGATACCAATAACGGATCGGCGGTAATCCTCCGAAGTTGTATTAGTAAAATACGACAAGATTTATACGAAAGATTAACAAAGGGAGTTTAAAAACTTACAAACTGTTTATTTATATGAACATCAACATGAAAGAGCTACAGGCGGAAGCATTAAAAACATAAGAAGAGAGAGGTTTTCAGTATTGGGTACAATAGCTGATGCCTTAACTGATGAGAGAGTCCCTTCTTTTATAGAGTAAGAAGATGCTCTTTACATTATTTGACAGTCCATTGTCTGTTAAGTGGGGCTGGCTTTTACTTAAAGTAAAAGTAAAGTATTAGATTCCTTTTTAGGAATAGTAAAGTGTCTCCTTTTGAAAAGTAATTCCGACCTTTGGCCTCTACTTTTCTCAAGAGTCAAGTTGCTATTCATAATCAGGGTCCACATAAGACTGTGCAATTCCTTTTAGGTCGCACATGTCTCCATTACTGCTGCCCGAAGATGCTGCATCGCTGACGAGTTGCATGATTTGTGTCTCTGTATAATCTTCAAGATTATCCATAGCCTTTTTAAGCTTAGCTTTAAGTTCTTCTTTTGAAGTCTTGATTTTACCCGGTCTGACGACTGGAGTATTAACGATGGGTTTTCCAACTGGCTTGGGAGTCCATCCTTTGATCATAACTTCTTTGGCTAAGAAGCGGATTTTATCTATTTCTACCTTGGTAAAATTCCAAGAAATAATATAAGAAATTCTTTTCTGAATAAAAAACTTACATAGTTTAATATATTCTGGGAGAGTAGATATCTCCGGATTATTCTGAAACTCACTGAACTTGACATGGAATTGTTGTGGCAATATCTGCAGATTTCCCCCAAAAATGTTCCACCATTCGTAGAACCATTTAGGAATAATTGATTTAATTACCTGGGGGCAATATTTGACAAACCAAGTATGTCTTGGTCGGAGGTACATGAAATTAAACCAGGCTGATTTGTAATCATGCCAATTGTATGTTTGTGGCCTATGAGGCATTGTTAATGACACTGGAGTGTGTAAATGATCCGTATACCATTCGAACGGAGACAAGATTCTCTTGATTGTGAACCTGGAGTATCTGATGAAGTCAGGGTTTTGATCATCCCTGTTATGTTCAATCTCGATGGATTCGGTATCTACCAAAATAGCTTCATAAAACTTTCTGGTTTTGTAGGAACAGTCTGTATCAACAAAGTTGCCATCCGTGTAGCAAGGCTTGATAAGGGTACCAACTTCAAAGTTTTCAAATTCTCTATCTAAAGCAAGTAAAGGTAACATTTGGGTTGTTACAAAATCAAATTTTTCTTCTTTTGGGATAGAAGTTTGAGTAGGAGTAGGAGTAGGTATTTCAGGCTTAACAGCTTGGGCAAAAGACTCAGGGGTCTTCATAGTATAATTGTCTTTAGTTTGGACATTAGAGCTTGAAGCTCCTGGAGTTAAAGGTCTGTTTGGCCTTAATTGTATCAACTTGGTAGGATTGGGGGGAGGAGCAGGCAATTTGGGATAGTCTGCCAACATAGTGAATCTATTGTCAAATACCGGTCTTTGTGGGGTTTTTGCCGGTGTCATTGGAGGTAAGACGAATGGTTTCGTCAAAGGTTTTCCTTCTTTCGAAGGAGTATTAGGCTTGAAAGGCCTCATTCTTTCCCTGTAAAAATTCTCTTGTTAGAAAATCTGGTAAAGAGTTATTTTCTCCTTTTATGAAATCTATCTGAAAATCAAAGCTAGATAGTAGAGCTTGCCATCTAGCAAATATTTGTTTTGAAACAAGATTTTTTACATCTTTTTGCAAAATTTCTTTAGCTGATTTACAATCAACTCTTAATAAAAATTCTTTGTTAATTAAGTCATCTTGAAATTTTGTGATACATAGCACTATAGACAAGATTTCCTTTTTAACAGTGGAATAGTTCTTCTGGGCAGAATTCCAGATACCAGAAGTGAACCTAACTAATTGTTCAGGAGATTCTGAGGTTTTTCTTTGCTTAAGAATACCTCCATAACCAATATCTGACGCATCGGTTTCTACGATCATAAAGTCATTAGGATTAGGAATACCTAGACATGGAAGACTTTGAACTAATTTCTTAATGGCTATAACTGCCTGAGTTTGTTCAATTCCCCAAGGAATTGGAGTCTTCTTAAGCCTTTTATATAAAGGTTCACAGGTTTGTCTGACTTTAGGTATGAAATCAGCCACATAGTTTAAACTTCCCAAAAATCTCTGCAATTGGGTTTTGTCAGTAATTTCATCAGGAAATTTGGATGAGAACTCGATGGCTCTACAAATAGGTTTATAACTTCCTTGATAAAGGTCATGGCCTAAAAATCTGATTGCGGTTTGGAAAAGCTTAATCTTCTTAGCACTGACTACTAGGCCATTTATCTTAACAATCTTAAAGAAAGTATTAAGATGCTTAAAATGAGAATCAATATCATCAGAGAAGATAAGCACATCATCAATATAAACAATCGACATGTAGCTATAATCATTAAAAATGTTATTCATAATATTTTGAAATTCAGATGGGGCATTTTTTAACCCAAAAGGCATGACATTCCATTCATATTGTCCAAACGGGACATTGAAAGCAGTTTTATATTTATCCTTATCAGCAATTTGTATTTGCCAAAACCCAGATTTCATATCAAAGTTACTATAGACATTAGCCTTATAAGTTCTTTTTAACAAATCTCTTTTATTAGGTATAGGATACCTAATCCATTTTAAAACAGCATTTAAAGGCTTATAATTAATAACGAGTCTAGGTGCTCCTCTTTCTTTTTCAGCACTATTGTTGACATAGAAAGCAGAGCAACTCCAAGGAGATTTAGACACATTAATAATTTTATTTTTTAATAAATTATCAATTTCTATTTTACAATAATCAAGTAATTCATGATTCATTTGAATGGGTCTAGCCTTGGTAGTAATAGCCTGTTCATTAAATCCATCAATGTAAGGCAAATCCACAATATGCTTTTTTCTTTCCCAGAATGCATTTGGAAAATCAGAGCAAATTTCACTTTCGAATTTTTTATGAAGATTGGATATTTTAACTTCCATCTCCGGGGTTTTTAAAATTTGCTCAATTTTTTTAATTTTTATTTCTTCTTTGAGAAAATTAACATGTTGAGATAAAGAGTTTATTCTAAAAACGGTCTTATCTCTGATAAAATTACTTTCATCTTGAGAAAGAGTTTTGACAAATGGAAAATGTAACTCTTTTCCCAAAATGGAAGTAGTAATACCATTAAGATTAGTAATGAAAGGTTTTATCTGAGTGATAAAAGGAATTCCAAGAATGATATCTTCATTAATATCTTCAGTAATAATAAAATCATTGGTTAAACAGATACTATTATTGCAAATATGAGCTTTAGAAAGCTTATAATTAATTTTCAGCAACTCACCAGTAGCAGAATATAGTTTAGAAGTACTTTTCTCTAAGTACTTTGTAGGAACAATACCTTTAACAATGCAATTTCTATCTGCACCACTGTCAAGTAAAGCTATTTTATTAATAACAAAGTTCTTATTAACAACAATTTTAATAGGAATATGATGACTCTGAGGTCTGACAGAGGTAATAACATCGATACCTGGACTAGAGGTAGAAGCGATATTAGGAGTTGGTTCAGCACTAAGATCAATCTGAAAAGGAGGATAATCAAGGTTATCCTTTTCAGGTTCATCTTTAGTTTCTTCATTAAAGTCTTGCTTATCAATCTCTTTTAAGATTTTATCAGCAATGGCATCAGTTTCGACTTTTCCAAGTCTAGACTTAATGTCTCTGATTTCTTCTTTAAGAGTTTTGACTTCTAAATGAAGATCAGATATAGAAGGCTCGGCATTTCTTTCGAACCTGTTCATGATTTGTTTCATGCTGAAGGGTTCAACCATAGGGCGAGCTTTAGGCTTTTCCTTTTGGTTGAGAATGAGGTTCTTGAGTTCTACAAGATATTTTTTCCTAGCTTCTTCATTATCAATATGCTCGATAATGTCGAAGAGAGCTTCTTTGGAGTCATTGCTAAGGACTCTAATTTGAGGAATACTTTCACAGACACAGAATGCTTCTGTGCAGTTACAATCTCTACCGGATTGGCTGGAATCTGAATCATAGTCAACGTTGATATTTTCTTCGTCGCTATATTCAGCAGAGTTATTTGAAGAATCGGATAAAGGTTCTTCAAGGATAGAAAAGAGTTTTTCTTTAGTTTCATCATCAATCTCGAGACTGTTGATTCTCTTTTGTTTGCCGGATCTGCATTCATTAGCTCTATGGCCAGTCTTTCCGCAAGTCCAACATACATCCTCTTTGGATTTCTTAAATCCTTTTCGTCCTTTTCTTCTTTTGGACGATTTTTTATACTCTTTATCAGAAGTTCTTCTAGACTTGCTGCGATGAGTTTTCTTACTATCTTTGCTTTCCTTTCTAAGTTTCCTAGAAGGAGGGGTTAAAGTAACAAATCCGAAGTCTTGGCAAAAACTTCCTAATTCTCTTCTAGACGAAGACTTTTCCTTTTTAAGTTGATGCTTCAACTTAATGTCTGTGCAAAGTTCTAATCCTACAGTGTTTATTACACTAATAAGATCACCATACGTCATTTGATCATAAGGAATTTTTCCATCATTCCTATCTTGGATTTTGGTTCTAACCTTATCTGCAAAGAGAGGAGGGAGACCACTGACAAATCTTTCTTTCCAGAAATCTAAGTTACAGTCAGGTCTAATCATAACCTTCTGTAAGAAATTATACTTATACCAGGTGAAGTCATCTAAAGAAGGGCAACTGATATTGTTGAGGATTTGGAGACTTCTGTCTTGAAACAGTTTTGGTTCTCCTATAAAATGTTTAGCTATGTGATAAAGAAGGGTAGCACAAGCGTCTTCTTTGACCACTTCAGTTGGAACTTCAATAGTTCCTTCCAACTTAACTACTATCTCAGTAGCATGAGCTTCGTAGATAATTTTCTTAGTTTCTTCAGAAACATAATTATCCCACCAATGTTTAATCATACCGGTGAATCCTGCAACAATCATAGAAGCAGCTTCCTTATCAGATGAATTTCTTATTTTATAAGCTGTGATTGCTATTCCCATTTCGTGGAGCTTGTTGTATATCTGATGTTCTGCAAGACCATCAATGTTCCATTCAGTAATACTACTTCCTTCATGAGAAGAAGTGGAGAGAAAAGCATTTTCTTCATACTGGAGATCAGGGAAGGAAGGTCTTTTATGATAGTTTTTTCGGTTATGAAATCTATCATTGGAGAGTTTTTGGACAAGATCATCTTTCTCTTTTATGGTAGCAACTTTCTTACCACCAAGAACGGATTGACGAAATTCTTCTGAAGTATGGATGGAAGAGACTTTCTTATTTTTTCCCGATATAGAGAAATTGGCAAGTTTCTCATTGATTTTATCTAAAATGTTGTCAGATATATCAAAGGTATTTTTGAGCTTGGGATAATTTTCTCTGGAAAATTCATTGATTTTGAATATAGGATTTGAGTCTATTTTCTGACTCATGTTTGTAGAAGATAGAGGGACAGGCCTTCCTGAAAAAGAGGCTCTTTCTTTGGAATCTTCAATTTGTCTAGAAACGACATGAAGAATTTGATTTGTATAATTATTCTGTTCTATAATCTTGTTGATATCAAGATTGGTAGCAAGGACAGAAGGTTTTTCTTCGGAGAGGATTTTGAAAGGAGAAGCTTTTATAATAGTTCCAGAAATCGGGATATTTATTCCTTCAAGAGGAGGAGTAACATCTTCAATCACTTTGTTAGAAGTAGTATACCATTTATTGATAATGACTTTAAGAGAATCCTTTTGATTATCAATTTTTCCCGTCATTTCAAACCACTTAAAGAAGTCTATTTCGCAACCTATTCTTTTCATATCAATCATCCAAGAGTTTGCAAAATTCTCTCTTTCTTTGAGAGTATAAGGAAGGTCAGCTACATAGAGAAAACATGGCTAGTGGAGACCATACTCTAGGTCTTAATCTGCAACTAGAATCTCAAAGCTTTGAGGAAGCACCGAACTCTCTCCTTCTCAGTAGGTAGGATCATTGTAGCATGGCGTGAGAGCTAGTAGAACCTCACCTCATACATATATAGGGTCATGTAGCCCTACTACAACCAAGAGAACTGACCCGAAGTAAATCTCTGATGCTTCAAGGGATGAACCTCGCCAAGAAGGGCTCAGAAAACTCAGACCAAGAAACTAAAGGAGACCAGCTAGCCTAGTCTCCATATAATAATGCCACAACTGTCTAGCTGGCCCATCTAGCTGATAAGTAGTGAAGTCAACTCCTCTTTACTCCACCTAAGCCAGAGTTTATAGCCATTCACAGCAAGTAGTGAGAAAATTGTCGAAATCCTCTTCTACAGCCCCAAAACACCACAGAGGTAAAATTCTAAGAAACACTTTGAGCATCTTCTGCTCCTCTAGTAGCATAGCTTCGTCTATAATCATGAGTTGGGCACCCCCAGGTGGTACCTTGACTTAGGGTGCCTCTATTGCAAGCTGACCCTACAGGGCTGGTGCTGGTGAAATTGTACCTACAACTAGGGACCAGTGCATACCCCCAATAACTATCAAGAGTTGAGTGATGGCTCCTTGAAGCTCAAGAGTCATAGCTTGTCCAGGTAGTGGCTGGGCAAGCCTCGGCCCCACTGGCTAAGAACGAGCATCTGCTGACGGAGGGTCTACTACAGGCTCTAGATCTATCTATCTATCTAGGATTGGTGTTGCAGCCTTGGCTTGCTGGGGAGGTCTACCCCTACCATTGGCCTCTGCACAATGCAAACAAGCCATCCTTATAAAGAGTGAAACAAGTGAGATTTCATGAAACTAATAATACACAATACAAAAGAGAAAACCTTCCTAATGACATCATATAGCCTCCATCAGATAGATTACAAACATCTCCACAATGATCCATAGGACTCTACTAGGTATTAGCTCTGTACAAGTGAGACTAGTGTACCTGGGGCTATGTTACCGACTTATCACGACCCGATCCCTCGATTCATGATGGCACCTACTATAACCCACCAGTAGGTAAGCCAACCCATAATCCACAACAACAATTAATGGATATAAGGTTAGAAAGAATGCGGAAGCAATAAATAAACAACCGAAACTGAATAGAATAGTGGAAGTAAGCCAAAAGATATATATAATAGATTGATCCAAGAACCAGAAAGTCACAAGTAGAAAGTTTTTTAAATAAAAGAGTACAAGTACCAAAAGAGGACCTAAATACAAGGCTTGTCTCAAAATGCTAGACACTAGCTATCCAAAATATTGAAGGAGACTAGTAAGCCCTGGATGTCAAGTGCTCACCCTCACTTTTAATCCAAGCTACAACAGGCTCGGTAATCAACAGTGGTAACTGGTGCTTAAACCTGTATCATGAATCAGATGCAGAGTGTAGCATGAGTACCAAAACAATAGGTATTCAGTATCATAGGCTGACTGAGCAGGAAAAGTAAACAAAAATATGAAATGATATAATCTAGACCTAATAAGAGGCCAAAGC
>JAGDQO010000159.1:1957500-2334685 GCA_018342035.1 Solanum appendiculatum | reverse complement strand
AGGTACAAACCCCTCGATATGGTTACACGGGCCTACCACCCCCCGTGCTAGGGACCAAGGTACAAACCCCTCGATATGGTTACACGGGCCTACCACCCCCGTGCTAGGGACCAAGGTACCAACCCCTCGATATGGTTATACGGGCCTACTACCCCCGTACTAGGCAACCAAGGTACAAACCCCTCGATATGGTTATACGGGCCTACTACCCCCCGTACTAGGCATGGTCGACTCACAACACTTATTTAGAAAAAATCATATACATGTGTCCATTTCATCATCATTTCAGTAATTACATAACCATCCGTCTCATAGGACGTACCTTGGAGCTTCCCTTTCCTAAGAATTCTATAATGGGCATTTTATCAAACACAAGGTGGGCAATTGTTCATATAAATGAAATCATGTATTTCAAGAATACTAATTCCAACCAATTCCAAATCCATATAAATCAGCCCACCAACAACATACATATATATATCAACCTTCATAATTTGATCATGGAAGCATGTAAACCATAAACATCACATAAAAATTCCATTTCATGATAATATGAAAAAAGGACCATAATAGGGTGTGTAGTAGTAATTCTGTAATTCAAGAGTTCATAATTGATCATGAGGACCCATAAACTTGAAGTAGAAATAGAGGATAAATGGTTGGACTTGTGGAAAGGAAGGTTTCCACAATCAAACCCCCATACCTCAACTTTGGAGAATCCTTGATGAAGATTGGAATGGAGAATCGAAGCTTGAGATTGAGTCTTGAATCCGGAATTAGAGCTTGAGATGTTTGAATTTGGTTGAAGATCTTGGTGGAATTTTTGGAGAGGGCTTAGAGAGTGTTTTTGGAGTTAAGAAAATGACTAAGTATGGGACATATCCCTTTTTATAAAAAATGACTCCAACCCGCCTAGAAAATTCGCTCACTGGAATTGGAACTTCTGCACTGACAGGTTTTACGAAAATGGTCATAACTCCCTCATCCTAACGCGGAATAAGGTGAAACCAAGTGCGTTGGAAAGCTAACTCAAAGAGCTTTAATTTGATAGGTTGCAGCCCTTCCAGTTCCTTGTGTGCTAAGAGATATGCCTCTTTAAAGTTGACCCTCCAAATCGCAATTTTTGCGATTTTCGAATTTTGATACGGTTGCTCTAAAATTCGGGTTAGACCCATTTCCCACTCAATTTGACCCCACGAATAAGAATATGAAGTCGAATTTCCGAAATCATGCACGGATTTGAGATATATGGAAATTACAATTATAGGTGTTTCCGAAGCACATTTTCGGGCATTTTTTGGGGTCGTTTCAATATCTCCCCCTTGGGAACATTCGTCCCCGAATGTTAAAGAAACGTACATGAGAGACACAAACATGGCAAATTTCAGCCCACATAAGGATGCCACAATGCACTTACACCTTATTTCAAAACCTCAACATAGTTGTAAAACCACAATGAACTTGTCAACTTAAACATGAATGTATGCAATGACATGGGGGCTGAACTTAAGACCTGAGATTTTTAAAGGGCTTAAGATCAATACTTAGGCTCGAGTGGAGTGGAAAAGATAGAATATCGCCTTTGCAAATGTCCGCTTGGCCTCCCCAAGTAAGGCACTTTCAACTTGTTGATTTCTCCAAAGGACTTTAATGGAAGCCACATCTTTGTTTCTCAACCTCTTCACTTGTCTATCTAAAATCTGGACCGGAACCTCTTCATAGGTCAAATTATCTTCAACAACACCCACAACATCAAGAGACACAATGGCATTCCGATCACCCACACACTTCCTCAACATAGACACATGAAATACCGGATGAACCAAATCCATCTCGCTAGGCAATTCCAACTCATAAGCTACCTTGCCAATTCTCCTCATCACCTTATAAGGAACCACGTATCTTGGGCTCAACTTGCCCTTCTTACCAAAACGAACCACACCCTTCATGGGTGTCACCTTCAAATAAACCCAATCACCAACTCGGAATTCAAGAGCCCTTCTCCTCGCATCGGCATAGGACTTTTGGCGACTTTGGGCCATCTTCACCCTTTCTCTAATCATCCTAACCTTCTCAAGAGCCTCCATAACTAGGTCTGGTCCCTAACAAGGCCACCTCACCACCTCAACCCACCCAAACCGTGATTCTAACAACGCCCCCATAGAGAGCCTCAAAGGCAGCCATACCGTGCTAGAATGATAGCTATTGTTAAGGCAAACCTCAATCAAGGAAGATGATCATAACCCAACTAACCCTTAAGCCCTCAATACACAAGCCCTAAGCCATATCCCTCAAGTGTTTGATAGTCCTTTCGGCTTGTCCATACCGTTGCGCGGTGAAAGGACCGTAAGTAAGCTTACTCTCGTACCTACGACCCCTTTGAAAACAGACTTCCAAAAGTGGTGAAGTAAATTGAGTACCACGGTCCCGATATGATGGATAGAGGAATCCCATGCAACCTTACCAAGTCATGAATAATATAACTTGCATAATCTCCGCCCCATATGTTGTCTTTTACCGGTAGAAAATGAGCCGATTTTGTCATCCTATCAAACCACCCCAAATAGAATCAATAACCTTTTCTAGTCTTGGGTAAACCAACTACAAATCCATATTAATTCTTCCCACTTCCAAGTAGCGGAATCTCTATGTCTTGGGTTAGACCACCCGGCCTTTGATGTTCGGCCTTGACTTGTTGACAACTATGACAACCGGAGACGAATTTGGCAATGTCTTTCTTCATGCCTCTCCACCAATACACATCCCTCAAATCTCTATACATTTGGGTGGAACCGGGGTGGATGGAATAGGAAGAATTATGAGCCTCCTCAAGAATTTTCTCCCTCAAACCATCAACACAAGGCACACACAACCTACCTTGGTACCTAAGGGCACCATCTCCCCCTTGGGAGTAAACTTCCACCTTGCCCTCTTTCACCAAGGCCTTCAATTCAAACAAGGAAGAATCAAGATCTTGTTTTGCTATCACCTCATCAACCAAGGAAGACCTAGCACCATCAACAACGACCACCCCACCATTACCAACCTCTTCCAACCTAACCCCCAACCTAGCCAACCGATGTACCTCCCTAGCCATTTCCCTATTACAAATATCAACATGAGCTAGGCTACCCATAGACACCCTACTCAAAGCATCCGCCACTACATTAGCTTTACCGGGATGATAATGCACACTCATATCATAATCTTTAAGAAATTCTAGCCACCTTCTTTGTCTCAAGTTGAGATCTTTTTGGGTGAAGACATATTGGAGGCTCTTATGATCGGTGAACACATCGACACGTACCCCATACAATAATGACGCCAAATCTTTAAAGCAACACTACCGAGGCTAATTCAAGATCATGCGTAATAGTTTCCTTTTTCATGCACTTTGAGTTGTCTAGAAGCATAGGCTATCACCTTACCATTTTGCATTAGGACACAACCCAAGCCAACTCTAGAAGCATCACAATACACAACAAATCCCTCAAGCCCATCCGGTAGTGACAAAATAGGAGCGGACACAAGTTTATCTTTCAAGGTTTGAAAACTCCTTTCGCACTCGTCGGTCCACTCAAACTTAGCCTTCTTTTGTGTCAACTTAGTCATGGGAGAAGCAATAGAAGAAAACCATTCACAAATCTCCGGTAGTAACCCGCTAAGCCCAAGAAGCTCCTAATTCCGAACGGGGCAATGGCTAGGCCAATTTCTAATGCACATCGGTCCTTCTTAGGGTCTACCTTAATACCATCCCCCGACACCACATGACCTAGGAAGGCAACCTCCCTCAACCAAAATTCACACTTTTCATACTTGGCATACAACTTCTCCCCTCTTAATCTTTGCAACACAACCCTCAAGTGACCCATATGTTCTTCCTCACTATGCGAATAGATTAAAATATCATCCATGAAAACCACAACAAAGGAATCAAGGTAGGGTTTAAAGACCCTATTCATTAGGTCCATGAAGGTAGCCGGTGCATTGGTCAACCCAAAGGACATGACCACAAATTCATAATGTCCATACCTAGTCCGGAAGGCTGTCTTGGGAATGTCACCCTCCTCACCTTCACTTGATGATACCCGGACCGAAGATCAATCTTAGAGAAGTGGCTAGCCCCTTGCAATTGGTCGAACAAGTCATCAATCCTAGGAAGAGGATATTTATTCTTGACGGTGACCCTATTGAGTTGCCGATAATCAATACACATCCTAAAGGACCCATCTTTCTTCTTCACAAACAACACCGGTGCAACCCATGGTGATTGGCTAGGCCTAATAAAACCCTTCTCCAACAAGTCCCTCAATTGTTCTTTCAACTCCTTTAACTCCACCGGGGCCATACGGTAAGGGGGAATAGAAATGGGTTGAGTATCGGGGAGGAGGTCGATGCCAAAATCTATTTCCCTTTTGGGAGGAACATCGGGAAGGTCATTAGGAAAGACATCAAGGAATTCATTTACGACCGGAACCGACTCTATAAGAAGGGTTTTGGACTCAACATCCCTAACCCTCACGAGGTGATAGAGACACCCCTTAGAGATCAAATTACGGGCTTTAATGCAAGAGATGAATCTACCCTTGACTACCACATTTTGGCTTTCCCACTCAAGAATGGGTTCACTTGGGAATTGGAACTTGACCCTTCGGGTTCTACAATCAATAGAAGCATAGTATGTATGCAACCAATCCATCCCAAGAACAACATCAAAATCGACCATGTTCAATTCAACAAGATCACAAGGCAATATTCTATGCAAGATGCAAATAGGACAATTTCTATAGACCTTCCTAGCAATAATATATGCACCAAATAGGAGTAGACACCTTATATGACTCACGCAACGAGTCGGGCTCGTCTTCCTCTTGTATTAGACATGATCTTGCATAGCAAAGAACAACCGTTAGGGAAGAACTTAATTCAACTCTACAGCACGACTTAGAACATAGAGAAGGGAAACATTTCCTAAAACGTCTCATAGCCTCCTACTCATAGTTGTGGTGCACACCACAACCATGAATCGGACTCTAATCAACGCGGTGTGTTGGACTCCGAGGATCATTCAACCTAGGGCTCTGATACCAAGTTTGTCACGACCCAAGCCTAGGGCCTAGATGTGACCGGCGAATGGGGAACCCGAAGGACCCCAAACAAGCCTCATAGCGTATCATTACACATCCTTGGTCGCGGAAGCAATTAAATGACCATAAGCGATAAGCATAATCAAGGGGGAAATCGGGACTAAGGGAGCAAGAAAGAAAAAAAAGAAATGATACATAAATACCATAGATGAGTCAAGCTCAAGCATAATACACAACTTGTCCAACACCACCTCTAAACATGAGTACTTAGCGGGGGCCAAGACAAACTACCGGGCTCACCCTCATAGTCAAAACATAACTAGAAAGGAAAAGTTTTATACATAGCAAAAGATCATGAGCAACGTCCCCGAAATGGAGGACTCACCAATAACCACTATAGAAAATCGTACTAGCCACGCGGAGGAGGATGGTCAAGCGGTGCTCCGGTCCCTACATGGTGACATCATGTAGGCATAGAGTATGCGTTAGTACATTTGAATGTACTAAGTATATGGGATGCAATGCAATGCTACATTAGATGGACATCATAGGGAAATGCGTAATCATACCCGATAAATAGCATATTAATGAAATGATATGTATAATGATGCTTACATAAAAATCATATTTAGTGGGACGTAGTACATGCGTGGCGAGTGACCATCAATATAGTATTTCCAAGGCCTACCACCCCTTGGAGAGGCGAAAGATGTACAAACCCCTCAATATGGTTACACGGGCCTACCACCCCCCGAGCTAGGGACCAAGGTACAAACCCCTCGATACGGTTATACGGGCCTACTACCCCCCGTGCTAGGAAACCAAGGTACCAACCCCTCGATATGGTTATACGGGCCTACTACCCCCCGTACTAGGCAACCAAGGTACAAACCCCTCGATACGGTTATACGGGCCTACTACCCCCGTACTAGGCTTGGTCGACTCACAACACTTATTTAGAGAAAATCATATACATGTGTCCATTTCATCATCATTTCAGTAATTACATAACCATCCGACTCATAGGACGTACCTTGGACCTTCCCTTTCCTAAGAATTCTATAAATGGGCATTTTATCAAACACAAGGTGGGCAATTGTTCATGTAAATGAAATCATGTATTTCAAGAATACTAAGTCCAACCAATTCCAAAATCCATATAAATCAGCCCACCAACAACATACATATATATATCAACCTTCATAATTTGATCATGGAAGCATGTAAACCATAAACATCACATAATAATTCCATTTCATGATAATATGCAAAATGGACCATAATAGGGTGTGTAGTAGTAATTCCATAATTCAAGAGTTCATAAATAATCATAAGGACCCATAAACTTGAAGTAGAAATAGAGGATAAATGGTTGGACTTGTGGAAAGGAAGGTTTCCACAATCAAACCCACATACCTCAACTTTGGAGAATCCTTGATGAAGATTGGAATGGAGAATCGAAGCTTGAGATTGAGTCTTGAATCCGGAATTAGAGCTTGAGATGTTTGAATTTGGTTGAAGATCTTGGTGGAATTTTTGGAGAGGGCTTAGAGAGTGTTTTTGGAGTTAAGAAAAATGACTAAGTATGGGACATATCCCCTTTTTATAAAAAAACGTCTCCAACCCGCCTAAAAAAAAAAGCTCACTGGAAATTGCAAATCTGCACAGACAGGTTTTACGAAAATGGTCATAACTCCCTCATCCTAACTCGGACTAAGGTGAAACCAAGTGCGTTGGAAAGATAACTCAAAGAGCTTTAATTTGATAGGTTGCAGCCCTTCCAGTTCCTTGTGTGCTAAGAGATATGCCCCTTTAAAGTTGACCCTCCAAATCGCAATTTTTGCGATTTTCGAATTTTGATACGGTTGCTCTAAAATTCGGGTTAGATCCATTCCCCACTCAATTTGACCCCACTAATAAGAATATGAAGTCAAATTTCCGAAATTATGCATGGATTTTGAGATAAATGAAAATTACAATTATAGGTGTTTCCGAAGCACATTTTCGGGCATTTTTGGGGTCGTTTCAGTACACCATCCATAACAAGCCCTATCGGAAGCTACGCCTAGCTATAAGAGCGGTACATCACATGATAAAGCACCTAAGGCTCAAACCTAGCCTAAGGCCATCAACATCAATTCTAAAAAGGGTAATAACACTAAGTCAATATCTCAACCAAGGCCCATAGCCTAATATAATGATTCACAAGACTACTCTAGTCAAATGTTCAACCGGGGTCAAGAAACTGAGATAGAAGGAGGTAAAACCTATACTCGGCAAATACCAACCTAAATCAAATACAATTCATACTAAACCGAATCTAATAAAGCCCAGTCAAAGTGGGAGACCATAGCCTACCTCGAAGCCGATTACGCGCGCTCCGAATCCACCCAATTGAAGCTCCGGCTTTGTGAATCACCTCCAATCACCGCCACGCTATAAAAAAAAATTGATCACAACGTCGTTATGGACGTTTTGACACCAAAATCGCAATAATCGGAGACTGAACCAAAATTAGGTCTAAAATGGGATTGTGGGATCCGCACTGGGAATTCCAAAATTGACTCCGTGAAAAGGTTCATTTTACCTCCCTGAACATGTGTCCCAAAACGGAACTCAATTCGGGACTCGGAACAACCCGGAATTAAAACATGCAACAAACCCACCATTAAAGAACACAAAAAGAGAGCTGGCAGCAGCTTCAATGCCGCATTTACCTCAAACATAGAGTACCCAACAGTCCCCGAGCACTCCAATGTGTAGCCATTAACTTCCCAAACACGCTGGACTTCGAATCACCCAAAACGGAGCTAAAATAAGCAAGATATCACCAGATCAATATAGCCAAAATCTAGAACTCGAAAAGAGCTACAACAGTCTGGTCTATCGCGAATTTACCTCGATTGATGTGCGCCCGACAACTTCCGATCACTCTACAGCGAAGCCACCATCAAAACGAAGCTTCCACACTTTGAATCGCCTCATTTGGCCAAGAAATGAGAGAGATATGGGGTTTTGAAGTTTGGGAGAATGACTAATATTTCTGCTAAATAAATAGCAGAAATCTGATCGCTAAAGGATGCTTCTAGTCTCTAAAAGTTCAATTTCTGGTCGCTAAAACCATGCACCAAATATCAGCACTTTAGCTATTTTTCAAAGTCTCCGAACGGACCCTCGAAATTCGTTCGGAACCCGATGAAAAAAAACAAGATATGATACCCCACTAAATTTGACATTTCGGACTCAATGACGTAGTCAAAATTTCCATACGAGGTCATTTTGATAAAAAGTGGGTCCCACACCCAAGTGCCATTTTAAGCCAAAATCCACAAGGGAGCTCAGAAGCCTCAGAAAGCGCATGAAAGGTTGTTCCAAACCAAACTCGACATTCCGGAACTAACTGCGCTGACGGAATTTTCATCCAGTGCGTTTTTCAATAATGTTGACCAAAGTCAAACTAAGGCCAAATTTCAAAGGCTAAAATATCAAATGGTCCCAAAGTCGCATCGAAAGCCTCGGAACTCATGCCGACCATGCTACTAGCCTAATGTGGCCATTACTGAGCTGATGGAATCATCAAAATTCCATTCTGAGGCCGTTTTCCTGGAGTTTTGACCAAAGTCAACCGTTGAAACTCCGGAAGCTCCAAAACACAAAAACGGGCATAAAATCCAAACGAACGACTAGGCTACCGAACAGTCAGTGCCAGCAAGTCATAAATGACTTGGGGTAGCTACAAAAGCTCTAAAAGCTGAGAAGATCAGAAAACGGAGAAAATAACCTCAAGGGTCATTACAATTTTCAAGTTCAAGGAGGGAAGGGTCCAAAAGTAGGTTACTTTTCAAAATTGTCAAGGCTTGTAATGTGCTTGCCAATAAAAGGGATAAGGCTCAAAAGGGGACAACTAAGGATATATTTAGTGAAAGGTAGGATTTTTAGGCTAAGTGGACATCAAGGATATCTAAAGAAAGCCTAACATCATTTCTCTGACTAAACTCAAATAAAACCCACATTTCAAGACTAACCGGGCAAGTTCTTGGTGACACAAGCGAACACAAGAAATTATTCAACAACTCACCACACATGGCATGCAAGTCAATTAAGATGGTTAAAAATCTAACTTCCTTTTTGAAGTGCAAATAGCATAAAACATTTAAACCTCTAACGAACCAAAAGTCACAAAAAGAGTTGTAAGAGTTGTCACAAAATCATTCCTTCATGCTCAACTTTCAAAAATGGAGGGATATGCTTAACATCATTCACAAGCACACTATATTCTTAGTACCAACCAAGTCACAACTCCCAAAAAGTGAAGATTTTTCCCTTAAGAAAGTCGTCAACGAATCTATCATCGGGCAACCTCATACATCTAATTAGGGTTGGTTACTTAGACTTTGCCACATCCAACACCAATCAAACACTCACAAGTAATAGATGATTTACCCCTAAGAAAGTCGTCACTCTATCAATCATCGAGCATCATCAATCCACATCTCAATTATTTAAAACAAAAATAAAGAAGTTATAAACTACAAATCAAAAACTAAACTCGAAAATCCAACACAATATCAACAGAAATCATCCACAATATCAGAGCCTGACAAGGGCGCGCACCAATCCAAAACAAAGAAACAAAAGTACACCCAACAAGGGCACAATCACAATCTACAGAATAACCAACAAAATAACTACAAGGGAGGAGCACCAAACTGAAAATGAGACAGTGTCCTCACAGTCAACATATCAAAATAGAATACGAGGGACTCCCTAAACAGCCTCACTCTGAACTCGAGCTAGTAGGAAATGTGAGATCCTCTTCCTCCGAATACTGCCATATACGCTCCTAAGCTTCCCCATCATCTTGCTTAGGAACTTGCTCTTCGTCCGCTCATGCTCTCGAAATGTCCACTACCTCTGCTCTATCTTTCCCTGCCTCCGACTCAAGTGCTCAAGACTGTCAGACATCGCCCTCTGTGCAGCAACTACAAAAGCAACAGTAGGTGCAAGAACATCCTATGAGGTGACGGCTCTAGATGAGCCAAAAGGGATGCTCGGCATCATCTCCCTAACCTTGTGGATCTGGGAGGAAAGATGCCTCATGGTGGCGGGTCCATACTAAAGAGGCTCGACAGATGTAGACTCTGTCTCAGTGAACTGGCCAAACTTAGGGCCGGCCACATCAATCTTCCTCTTTTTGCTCCTGTCTCCCAGGTTCCCCTTCCTCAAGGGATGAATCTCTTTTCCTGACTTCTTCTCCTCATCTGTAGGGCATTTTACCACCCCAGCCTCGTAGCACAACCTGGTAATCTGAGATGGGAATATAATACTTTTGGCTCTTCCTTCAGCCAACTCAACAATCTGGTCCACGATCAATCTCCCAAACATTAACCCCCACGCCATCCATAATAGCAGCAATTAAAATAGCCCTATCTAATGTCACCTCAGTTTCATCGGTGGAAGGGAAGATCCGAGCACATATGTTAGATAACCAAGACTTAATCTCGGCTGAGAACTCACGCGAATCAACCCCTCGATTTGATGTAAACCACTCCGAAAGCTCACCATCATAAAGTTTATCAACAAGCCACTGGTTTCCTAACTCTTTGTACCTGTTTATGAACCCCTCATTATTAGCATCTTGGAGTCCATACAAGGCATTTATGACAGTTGGACCAAAGTGGACTTGAACACCTGAGATTTTGGTAACCACCTCTCCACAGAAGTTTGTCTCAAGGACATTAGCATAAAATTTCGCCACTAGGGTGTTATTAGCCTTGATAGGCTCAGCGACAAAGCATATCCATCCACTAGTAAATAGCCGGCCATAGAAGTCCGGCATCCCATTCTCAAGCTTTTCTAAGAAAATACCTTTTTCTTCGACTACCGCCTGGCCTAAGTACTCATCATACTTTCAGGCACATTTTGTTGATAGGAACCTGCTGTCATCATAGTACTCTTCTTCCTCAATTTCTAGAGCCATTTCTTGAACATTCGGTTATGTTTTGGAAGCCATTTCAAGCACAAAGTACCTACAAATGAAGCCAGCATGTTAAAAGTTCTTGAGGGCACTTAAAACAATGTATTAGGAAGTATTTAGACTAGAGAAATCACCAAAAGATGGCCCAAGCTAAGCTATGGATAGCTACTATCTTGGGCTTGCCATCAGTGTCTCTTCCGCATTTGCAGAAGAGTGACGGAAGTCTCTACTCTACGTTCATGGACATATGGGCACATTCACAGAGAATCTAGTATCATATACCCTAGCGTTCAAGGCTAGAGGGCTGCGTTTGCAGAGTCATCATCTCTAGAATTTGAAGAACTAGTTGGGGCATTTTACCCAATAAGTAAGGGGCAACAAGTATTAGCACCATTTTCACACATATTTTCCCTGAATCTTGACTAAAACACTTTGTCACCAATAGCCCCAACACAAATAACATCTCAAAAACAAGAACAACTCAACAATCTAACATTCAACCATGATTCACTATTCTTCAACAAAAGAATTTCAAACAAAGTTTCAAGTTCTTACTAAGGATGAAATGGAAAAGAGGGTGAGCAAGACATACCTTGTGAAGACCAAATACGAAGCTTAAGGACTTGAGGAATAAAATGAAACGAAAACGTGAGCCCTCTAAGAAGAAATTCCCCTCTTTTATGCCAAAGTTCTGACCTTTTATTACTTGGGTCTATTCGATTGTCCATGTTCGCGCCAATTTTCCCATTGGTGATCCACATTTGCGCTGAATCTAGCGCGTTCACGAGGCATTGAAATCCGCATTTGCAGCCCCACATCCATGTTCAGGGATGACCCCTGAATCCTAAAACTTTTTTTGGGGCCTTTCTGTCCATTTCGACGAAGGTTAGGTAAAAATGGCGATCCACCCAATCAAGTTAGGCGAGGCTGGGCTCCCAAAAACTATCCCAAGACCAATTTAGAAGGTGTTTCAACCCCAATCTTCAATTCAAATCATCCTTTTGTTTCCAAACCTATCCAAATATTCATCAAAGGCTTTGAAATAGTGAGAATTAGTCAAAAACACAAATTAAACCTAATCTAGAAATCAAAAACTCAAAATTAAAATAAATTGAACATTGATGGGTTGCTTTCCATCAAGCGCACAATTTAACATCGCAGCGCGACACCAGGTACATCACTCTTTGAGTTTCCACTTTGAGGCAATGAACCTTCTCCCCAACTTGAGATCATATTTACTCCGAAGAGCATGGGGAGTGCAAGAGAAAATCACATATTTCACCCGATCTTTCCACTTTGATGACTTGAATTTCTTACCCAACTTTGCATCATTCTTCCGTTTTGGAACCTTTGGCAATGCCACGACCTAAAGTACCCCCTAGACGTGACATGGCGTATAGGACCTCGAGAGGCCCACACAAGCCACTTAGCATATATCATACAAGATAATAGAATTTTAAAAGTTCAAAACACAACTTTATATCATAAGAGTTTGACAAAAATAGCAAAAATCTAACATATGTGTCAAAGCCATCTAGTACAATAGGAGAGTGATTGGGACGTAACCCATGCATCACTTACAAGATCCGAAAAGAAAAAGACATAAAGCTAAAAATGACATCGTCCTTGAATGTATGAGGAATCACCAAGTCTTCAAAACTCAAACGTATCTACTAGCCACGGGTGGAGGGAGAAGAGTCATCACACCCTACATTAGTGAAACAGTGTAGGTAAGAGTATGCGTTAGTACATGGAATGTACCAAGTATGAGGGAAAAGCAATAAAACATGAGACGTGATCATAAGGGGACATAATTGAAAACATGGATGCATGACCAAGTTAAAACATAATAAAATCATTTAAGAAGATTCATAAATCATGAAAACGGTCAATGCATCTTTAAATCATAAAGGAACCTTCATAAAACATTAGTAATTTACTTAGTTCATTTTGTGGGAAGTTTACCATTAACCGACATAGATCATGTGAGCTTTAACATGGAATCTAGTGTCTACCCCGCACACCGAAAAGGGTGTCCTCACTTGCCAAGGTAAGGATCTGAGCTAAAGCTAAGGTGGATCCACTAGCTAATGTCTATTTAAGACAATCATCCTATGGTGGCACATAGTTTATGGGATAAAGAGAGTGCTACTAGAGACTCCACCTCTACTAACAGAAGAGCCTCCATCTCAATATCCTCTCGGTGCTAAGTGAAAATCCCAAGGAATTAGTCGGTAATCATATTTATCTTATCATCCATGGAAAGGTACAACTGGAGTTACCAATCCAAGCTAGAGTCATGTTTATAGACGTTTCATCTTCCATAGACTAGTCCAAGCTTGTTTCATTTAGGATAGCTCTTAGTTCTTGGTTCAAAGTTTAATCAGAAAACCTTTCACAACAACAACAACATCGATGCTTCACTCTCAAAGCAATCTTAAATCATTTACATCAATATCGTAAAGAACATACATATCTGCATAAATTCATCTTTCATGGATCAAAAGCCTCATCATATGATCATAGTTTAGAAATCATGGATTTCACACGGGTTCATGGGGATTTAACTTAGAAACATGGAATTAACTCAATTCATGCATAAAAAGACTTAAATCATTCAATTAGATCATAATTTGAAAGAACCCATAGGATGGAATAAAACCCTATTTCCAATTGGAGAATTCTAACTTGTGAAATTGGGAAATTTAGGAACCCTATGGAGGAAAGGGCTCCATTGGTGAAAGCCATCATACAAATGCATTCGTAGATACAAGCTTCTTCATAGATTCATATAAATTAGGGTTTATAGTCAAAATTCATAAATTAATGCATGGGTTCACATGGAATTGGTTGAAAATCATGTAATTAAGTCCAAATTATCAAAATAAGATCATAATAAAGTAATTGAATCCATACAAATAGAACCCATGAGGAATTGAGTGAAAACCTAACCAAATGTTGGGAAATCGAATTCGAAAATTGAAGAAACTTTGGGGGCTCAATGGGTGGATGGAAACCATTGATAAACTCTCTACATACCTTGATTGAAGTCCTAAGCAATGACGAAGAAAGGAGACTTGAACTTGAAGCACTCTAGCTTCTTCTTCTTCCTTGATATAGAGAGAAGATTTTTTTGGAGAGGATGAATTTGGTCAAGTTTTGGGAAATTAGGAGGATGAGTTGAATTGAGTGATTTTGGGGGTAAAAGTGTTTATATAGGGCCTAGGGTAGAAGGTAAAATGACATAGTATTGAGTTAAAATAATTGGGAAAAGACCCAATTGATCCTGACTTAAAACTGCCAAAATGCCTCTCTAGAAGGGTTTCACAAGCCGTCATGATCACCATGGCATGTCTAGCAGGTCGTGAAGAGGCCCTTCCCGATAGGGCTTTACTAATACAGGTCTAACTTTTTACTCTAAACTTTTAACGGAGCAAACATAGTGGCGTTGGAAAGAGGACTCAAGGACCTTTAATTTGATAGGTAATGGGCCACCTAATTCATTTTGTGTTGAAAGATATGATTGTTTGAAGTTGACCCTAAACTCTAAGTCTGACAAGCCTCCTTCACAAACGAATTCACGGTCCCTGTGAAGCTTCACGGACCGTTTAGACGTCTGTGGTCCTCAAAAGTGACTTGGGGTGAGACCCTTTCTGACTAGGTGACTTGACGAACCACTAGATGAGTCGTATAGGTCACCACGGGTCATTTGGGGCACCGTCTAGGTGACTCTTGCCCTGGACAAGTTCTGGAAAAAGTTCACGAGCCCTTTAACGGGCCATGGTCCCCTTCACAGATCGTCTAGGGTGCCATGAAGGGTCCATGGTCCATTTTGGGTTCGTGGACCTTTTCAGTTTTCTCTTTTTAGTCCTTTGGAAATCCGAGGTGTTACAATATCTCCCCCTTGGGAACATTCATCCTCGAATGAGATTCATGACATCATAAAGAGGGTAAGAACTAGAACTATCAGCCCAACATGAATGCAATCAGATAAATGCACATATCCAAGGAGGAAACTTCAACTCCAAGCTAAAGCATGTTCAAAACATCATTTCATAAGGTCTATATGCGACTCATACTCAAATGCACATAAGCATGAAGAGATCAATCAAGTTAAATCATATCTTCGAAAATCAATTTTTTTTCATGAGCATGCATGCATGAGGAAAAATGGGAATGACTAAAACACAAGAATCCTAAAGAGTGAACCATGAGGGGCTAAGGCCTCAAGCTAGACCCGGAGATAGAAGGAAGAGATAGGGATACTAAGACATCACATCCCCTCTGACCTTTCACATACCAAACCATAACAAGGAACGTCTCTTCCAAAATCAACATAGTTCTACTCACGTATTTCAACCATGAAGCATACTATCTCCCCCTTGTGAGCAAACCTCACTAACCCTTTCAAATCTATCCCCCTCTACACAAGCATAACACCAAAGCCTTAACAACCACAGAACCATTGATACAAGTAAATACTTAAGAAGTTTCCACAAGGATTTCAAGGTCGACCTTAAACACACTAACCATGCATGGAGTCATACCATAGCCAACGAAACACCCAACATTAAACAACGCATAACCACAAGCTAAAAGACCATAACTTACCAATCGCCACATCCAGAGAACCTTTGTGATTTGTCGAGTTCAAAGTGCATAGAATTGGTTTTGCTTTGGAGCACTTGAACCCGAACCACTAGGCGGAGCTTGCCCACCATTCTTACCCTTGTCACCTCTAGAAGGGCAATCCCTTATCTTGTGACCACTCTTTCCACAACCAAAGCAATTATCTGTACCGGCTAAGCATTTTTTCTCATGCTTCCTTCCACACTTTTGACAGTCGGATACCATTTGCTCAGTAGAACCATTACCTTGAGAACGATTATCTCCACAAAAACTTGAATGGGAGAAATCACCATTATCCTTTCTTGCCCTCTTTGAATGCCTAATCTTCTCCTTAAGTTTCTCGTCTTCTATTTGTTGAGCATGCTCCATTAGACAAGAGATGTCCATATGATTAATAAGCATGGCGGTACGACATTCTTTGACCACCATCTTGGACACTCTCGAAACAAACTTACTCATCCTTGCCCTAGGATCGACAACCATAGTAGGAGCATATCTAGACAATTGTGTGAACTTCAAAGCATACTCCTTCGCACTCATGTTTCCTTGATGAAGGTTGATGAATTCAAGTTCCTTTGCCTCCTTCATCTCAAGGGGAAAGAACCTATCAAGGAAAGCAACCTTAAATTTTTCCTAATCAAGAGGACCCGCATCAATTGCCCCCTCTTCCTTCCATTGGTTGAACTGAACTTGAGCAACACCCTTAAGTTGATAAGCGGTCAATTCCCCTTTTTTTCAACGGCGTCACTCCCATGGACATCAACACCTTGTATACTTTATCAATGAACTCTTGAGGATTTTCCTCAACCTTGGAACCATGAAACTCCGGAGGATTCATCCTTGTGAAGTCCCTCACTCTACATGCCATCGTACCCACATTTGGGTTCACGGGGGCCACAGCCTCTCTATTTGCTTGAGCCGTCATAGCTTGGGCCAATGCATGAAATGCGGCTCGAAACTCATCACTAGTCACTTGCTCGGCCAAAGGGTCGACTGGCACTTGGAAAACCTCTTGTCTCACATTTGCACCAATATTCCTTCTAACGTATGCTCTTCGAGGGGTCATATACTGAAAAGGATTTAACACAATTAAGGAGAAGGATCTTTCTAGAGATAGACTCTATGGTACGGTTTTTTTTTTAGTATGATAGAATTGGAGTTTTCTAAACATCTTATAGCCTCTCATTCATAAATGTGGCGCTCTTCACACTCATGAACAAAACTCTACTCGACATGGCTTATGAGACATCCTAGGACCTTTCTAAACCTTGTGCTCTGAATACAAAGTTTTTCACGATCTAAAGTACCCCCTAGATGTGACACGGCGTATAGGACCCCGAGAGACCCCACACAAGCCACTTAGCATACATCATACAAGATAATAGAATTTAAAGAGTTCAAAACACAACTTTAGATCATAAGAGTTTGACAAAAACAACGGAAATCTAACTTATGTCTCAAAGCCATCTAGTACAATAGGAGAGTGATTGGGACGTAACCGATGCATTACTTACAACATCCGAAAAGAAAAAGACATAAACCTAAAAATGATATCGTCCTTGAATGTATGAGGACTAACCAAATCTTCAAAGCTCAAACATATCTACTAGCCACAGGTGGAGGGAGAAAAGTCGTCACACCCTACTTTAGTGAAACAATATAGGCAAGAGTGTGCGTTTGTACATGGAATGTACCAAGTATAAGGGGAATGCAATAAAACATGAGATGTGATCATAAGGGGACATGATTGAAAACATGGAATGCATGACCAAGTTAAAACATAGTAAATTCATTTAAGAAGATTCATAAATCATGACCACGGTCAATGCATCTTTAATACATAAAGGAGGATTCATAAAACATTAGTAATTTACTTAGTTCATTTTGTGGGAAGTTTACCATTAATCAAACATAGATCATGTGAGTTATAACATGGAATCCGATGTCTACTCCGCACACCGAAAAGGGTGTCCTCACTTGCCAAGGTAAGGATCTGAGCTAAAGCTAAGGTGGATCCACTAGCTAATGTCTATTTAAGACAATCATCCTATGGTGTCACATTGTTTATGGGATAAAGAGATTGCTACTAGAGACTGCGCCTCTACTAACAGAAGAGCCTCCATCTTAATATCCTCTCGGTGCTAAGTGAAAATTCGATGGAATTAGTAGTTAATCATATTCATCTTATTATCCATGGAAAGGTACAACTGGAGTTACCAATCCAAGCTAGAGTCATGTTTATAGACGTTTCATCTTCCATTGATTAGTCCAAGCTTACATCATTTAGAATAGCTCTTAGTTCTTGATTCAAAGTTTAATTGAGAAAATCTTCACAACAACAACAACATCGATACTTCACTCTCAAAGCAACCTTAAATCATTTATATCAATTTCGTAAAGAACATACATATCTTCATAAATTCATCTTTCATGGTTCAAAAGCCTCATCATATGATCTTAGTTTAAAATCATGGATTTCACAAGGGTTCATACGGATTCAAATTTGAAACATGTAATTGACTCAATTCATGCATAAAAAAACTTAAATCATTCGATTAGATCATAATTTGAAAGAACCCATAAGATGGAAGAAAACCATAATTCCAATTGGAGAATTCTAACTTGTAAATTTGGAGAATTTAGGAACCCTGTGGAGGAAAGGGCTCCATAGGTGAAAGCCATCATAAAAATGCATTTGTAGATTTAAGCTTCCTCATAGATTCATGTAAATTAGGGTTCTAGTCAAAATTCATTGATTAATGCATGGGTTCAGATGGAATTGGTTGAAAAGCATGTAATTAAGTCCAAATCATCAAAATAAGATTATAATAAAGTAATTGAATCCATACAAATAGAACCCATGAGGAATTGAGTGAAAACCTAACCAAATCTTGGGAAATTGAATTGGAGAATTGAAGAAACTTTAGGGGCTCAATGGGTGGCTGAACCCATTGATAAAATCCCTACATACCTTGATTGAAGCCCTAAGTAATGATGAAGAAAGGAGACTTGAACTTGAAGAACCTTAGCTTCTTCTTCTTCCTTGATCTAGAGAGAAGATTTTTTGGTGAGGATGAATTTGGTCAAGTTTTGGAAAATTAGGAGAATGAGTTGAATTGAGTGATTTTGGGGGTAAAAGTGATTATATAGGGCCTAGGGTAGAAGGTAAAACGACATAGTATTGATTTAAAATAATTGGGAAAAGACCAAATTGACCCCGACTTAAAACAACCGAAATGCCTCTCTGGAAGGGCTTCACGGGCCGTCATGATAACCACGGCCCGTCTAGAAGGTCATAAAGATGTCCTGCCCGACAAGGCTTTTCTAAAACTGGCATAACATTTTATTTAAAACTTTAAATGGAGCAAACTCGGTGGTGTTGGAAAGAAGACTCAAAAACCATTAATTTGATAGGTCATGGGCCACCTAATTCATTTTGTGCTTAAAGATATGATTGTTTGAAGTTGACCCTGAACTCTAAGTCTGACAAATCTCCTTCACGGATGACTTCACGGTCCGTGTGAAGCTTCACGGACCGTTTAGACGTCCGTGGTTCTCAATAAGGACTTGGGGTGAGACCCTTTCTGACTGGGTGAGTTGACGACCTACTAGATGGGCCTTCTAGGTCACCATGGGCCGTTTGGGGCACCGCCTAGGTGACCTCTGCCTAGGGCAGGTTCTGGAATAAGTTCACGATCCCTTTAACGGACCGTGGTCCCCTTCATGGACTGTCTAGAGTGCTGTGAAGGGTCCATGGTCCATGGTCCATTTTGGGTTTGTGGACCTTTCCTATTTTCCCTTTTTAGCCCTTTTCAAATCCGAGGTGTTACAGGTAAGAGTGAGGATAAGAGGGTCATTGGCCCACTTGAATATTGCTTTTCATGATTGTTGGCCTTCAAAAGCATGACAACCTCGATTTCACATGAACTAAAGTTGCTATTTATGATCTTTTTGGTTTTTTATGCAACTATACTATCATGCTATTTAATTCGGCTTCTCGAATTGTTATTGACTTGGGTTGGTTGCACCAGCTCAAGATATCTTCTATATCTACCTCAATCCTTTCTCTTGTATTGGCTTTAAACGCTTCAATCCTGAACATGAGTTGGATAGTCTCATCACACCAAGAAAGGTGTAAGTCATGAAACTCTTCTTCACTCTTTCCGGCCATTGGATAATGAGGAGCTTTGACCCTCACGATTTCTCTCACCTTAGCCCTAAGTGTAGCAAGTCCAAACTCAAGATCGACCATGTCATATCACCTAGCTAGGCACCTTTTTTGAAACCTTTCAATTTCTTGGGAGAGTAGGAATAGGATTGTCTTTCCCCAACTGAGCTTTTCATCAACGACCCTAAGCCTTAATTGACTTATCACATTTGTTTCACCAAGAGGTCATGGGTCGGTGGAGGGCATACCAATCCCAAAGATATAATGATCACAAAAAGCCATAGAAACAAAACAAAAAATAATAAAGACAACTATTAACTATCTAGATAGAAACAAGTAAACTAGAAATCCTAAATAACTTCAAAATGCCTAATTGTTCCCTCGCAGCGGCACTGTTGCTCCCAATTACATACACAAGTGTACATGGTCGCGTAAGTAATATAGTGGCTCTAAAAGAGCCGAATTATCGAACCCAAAGGACTTGTCAATTAACTATTTTACTAAATTATACTAGTCTAATTATTTATTCAAGAGTGTCAAAAGAAATAAAAGAATGCAAGAATTAAATACTAGGATCAACTTATAAGGATTGGGGCAATTCCAGGGTTGCAGCATGCTTAAGGTTTTATGTATCACATCTCATGCATGAATTAACTACGGTTATCAGATTACTGATTTACAGGGTTGACTTTATGATCATGGTCTCCCGACCTCTAATTGCCTACTCCAACTAGCTGCCTAACTACATCGTTGAGTGGGGATAGACAGTCCTAATTGGCGAGCATTTATATTTCATCTTGTTTCATAACCAAGCTTGGTGTTCGTCGTGGCGTCACTCTTAAATACAAATCTAATCAAGTGATATGCAAGTTAGATCAAGCTCTTTGTATTCTTTGGTCTATCTACCTCTTCGTCTCCCGAGTCCAAGAATAGACAATATCTTTATTTCTATGGTGATCAGGCATGAAATACTAAAACAAGAATACAAAAGTAATTTAAGCGATAACCAATAATTAATTCAAAACAATCGATGTTCAACAATTACCCGTAGCCGCAGCCCCAGAACAAGGGTCTTTAGCTACTAATACTTAAGAAAAGAAGAAGAACAAAAGAACCCTAAAAACTATTGACAACTTTTCCTTACAAACTATCTTCCTGACATAGTATATTTCTCTCCAATCCTCCGTCCTCTAATAATTATTTTCCTGGGCTATTTATAGATATAGAAAACCCTAAATCAAAGTAATTGATTCCATAACAAATTAGGAACCCAAAATCAAAAGGAATTGAAATTCCAGCGTGAAACCACCTAAAAAATTGTGCAATTCAGTGTGTCTTCAGTTGCTTGCCGTGTGGCAATATGCTTATTTCCTTGAGAATTTGCATTCTGCACTTTTGACGCATATCTAAAATATTATTATTATATTTAATTTAATCCATTAAGCTGCCTGCTTGATTTTCTTCTAGAATCTTCCATCTTTAATTCGTTTTAGCTCCAAACTTCTTCAACTTTACACCAATTTAATCCTACAAATAAAATACTCTATTAAGCACAATCCATAAAATTCATGCTAAAAAAGGACCCATGAAAATACTAAATGTGAGACAAATAATGATAAACATATATATATTTTTGGCCTCATATCAACACCCCACACTTAGACTTTTGCTCATCCTTGAGCAAGCATTAAAGCTCATCTAAAAAAATCAAACTAGAAATGCCATCACTTTTGTTGATACAAGCAATTAGGCCATATACAAATTTCAAAACGTCAAGTACCATTCCCGCTCATTATGCAAGACATACAAATAAATAACAAACCTCTAACCTCCTAACCTCAAGGAAGGACTTTGAACTCATCAAATTTAAGCATGCTCACCTATTCTCATCAAAGAAAGTTAATAAAATCACCTATCTATCATGAAACAAGTGTCCTCACAAGAAGAAATAGTCCACACGCTCAATTCAAAAGATTGAATATAAATTAAGGACTTAGCATTAAAGAATAGCTCTCACACTCAGAAATAAAATTCACATGTATGCACAAAGAACCATAGACTTTCCCATTATGTACATCTGCACTAACTAAGCATGCTCGAATAGAATCAAATAGGACTTTAACGGGTTGTAATGTAGGCTAAGGGATGGGTAGGAAAACTATATAATAGTGGCTTACACTTCCCTAAGCACTTTGCACTTTTAGACTACATCACCCTTTATTTTCTTCCCTTTATTTTTAGCCCTCTCTTCAACAATTATTTCACAAGTAATTCTCATTATCTCAAGAATGTTTCAATCATTTTTTCTTTCACAATAATTAATTTTTTTTGTTTTCTCAAATAATTTTTTTTTCTTCTCCCCCTTTTTTTTTTTCTTTTTCGTATCACATTCTTTCGAATAGGGCTTTTTCATCACTTTGTAGCTATCATTGATTTCTTTCTTTTTCCACTCAAGCATCCCTTTTCTTTATATTTACCAATTATAATCAGTCTATGCTACAATGCTCAAGGAAGCAATGTGCAAAAACTAGGGATTCAACAAAATAGTTAAGGGCAAAAAATGGCTACCAACAAAAGGCTATAGGCTCAAAAGGGCTAACTAGTGATATAATATCTGAAAAGGCTAAAATTTACAAGACAAATCAAAGAAAGCCTAGTATCATTTCTCAAAGAAAGCAACACTTTTTATTTCTCTTCAATAAGATGCAGGGCAAGTTCAAGAATAAGATGCAAAACATGGAATAAACAAAATCTCACCACACATGGCACAAGTATCAATCAAGATTGATCAATTCTACTTCTAAGAGAGACAGGGTCATAACAAACTATAAAATAAAATAAGCTTTTTACAAAGTCACAACCATGAGCCTTGGTGTCAAAGAGTTTACAATTTCATTAGCAATCAAGCATTCACAAGAAAGTACTACTCAAAATTAGGCCTAAATAGCAAGTATCACACAACTCAAAAGGGTCTTTTCTTTTCTCTCCGAAAAAACTAATAAAAAATAAAAATTTACTCCCTATAAAAGATAATCGGTTCAAAGGGACTCTCCTTAGGAAAAGAATCGAAAACAAAAGCCAAGGAACTCATCCTAAAAAAAGAAAAGACTCAATAAAACAATAAAAACTAGGAATTCATTCCTCCACCCCACAGTTAAAAAGATGCTATGTCCCAAAAGCATCAAGTAAAATTTAAAACAAGGGTTAAGGAAAACTCCCTGAGGCTTCTAGGCCTAACTAGTAGCATGTTTTTTCAATTTTCATCAAGGGTTGTCACCCCACACTTAAGCTCAAGCATGCTTCTTTGCTTCAAATTTTTGGGTACTCAGACTTCCCCTAATCTGCAAAAACAACACAAAAAATGACACAAAAAAATTAAAATAAGAAGTTACACCATAAATTAGGTTGCCTCCCAATAAGCGCCTAATTTAATGTCGCGCCACGACCTAATTAAGTTTACCACATTTCTTTCTACTTTGAACTTATGAATTGTACCCCTAACTTTGCATCAACTTTTCTGCTCCTCTCAAGGGGCGGTGGTATAAAGATAAAGGAACAAAGTAATAGATGTCGCATCTTGCACTTCTTGGCCATTATGTGAGGAATGTCATTTTGTCTACATGGAGTAGAAAACTTTAGAATGTAGGGGCCTTGTTCCTCATCTAGACACTCCTCTATTAGTTCAGATGACTCAAATTTCATGTTGTCATCCAAGCATAATATAGAAAAGTGTTTTGAATGAGATCCAAGATGCCTCAACTCCAAAGCAGTATTATTTACAACATTCTCACTTTTGAACTCTTTCTCAACATCAACATTAAGGAATAAGGTATAGTTGAATGGTTGGAATTCCTATTTTTGCTCCACTAGTTGGTCATCATCCACAACAATTGGTGATTGGGTATCAGATGCCTCAACCTTTTTTTTCAAGTGAGCCTCCAAGTCATGAATATCTGAGCCGAGTTGATCTATTTCTTGTGTGAGCTCAACTCTTCCTTCAATCAAGTGGGTTGTCATATATGTCAGACCATCACTGATAGGCTCTTGAAACTTTAGAAGTTGAGTTTGTTCTTGTAGCGAAGATTGGCTCACTATCTCTGCTTCTTCATAACTTTCTCCTTGTTGGGATTCAATCTCTTCCTCTAATTGAGTATTAGCTCGGCCTGTAACATGCAATTGATCAACGTAAACCTTAACTTGCAGTTCCATGATTTTTGCATGCAGTTCCATGTTTTTTGCTCGTAGTTCCATGAGTATTGGTTCTAGTTTCGTGAGTTTGTCAAGCATGTCCATAAATTGCTTTAAAAATATATTGCGCTCCTCTCGTTCAACATTCTCTACTTCATCACCCCTGCCAACATCACAAATAACAGAAGAATCATAATAGGGGTTCGGGGGAGGGGAATAAGAGTTAGGACAACCGTTTCAATGACCATATTGACCACCACATATATGACATATAGGATAGTCGATATCCAAGTACGGTCCATTACAATAATTACAAGGATACTGTAACGACCCAAAGTACCCCTAGCCGTGACATGGCGTACAAGACCCAGAAAGGCCTCATACAAGCCACTTAGCATACATAGACAAGATAATATAATCACAGAGTGCAAAAGCAAGTTTCATATCATAAGAGTTTGATAAAAGTAGCGGAAAACTAAACATAGTCTCAAAGCCATCTAAACTCATAGAATGAAAAGTTGGAATGTAACCCATACAAAGTTCAACAATAACGATATAAAAGATAAAGTGGCTACGTCCTTGGATGTATGAGGACTCACCAAGTCTTCAAGATCCTTCTACTAAGCTCTAGCCATGAGTGGATGGAGAAGCGCCAAATCCTACATTATGAGACAATGTAGACAAAAGTATGTGTTGGTACATGGAATGAACTAAGTATGAGGGGAATGCAATAAAACATTAGATCATTCTAAAAAAGGACATTTTCATGACATGCAATAACCAAGTTAAAACATGATATAAAAAGAGTTGAAAAGCATAAGTCATAAACCAAGGTCAATGCATGCTAAACATATTTAAATCACTTGTGAAGTACTTTGAAAGTCCTTTTTGGTTCATTATTGTGGAAAACTACCTTAACCGACATTTAAAGACCATATGGAATCCGACATGCTCCCTACATCGGAAGGGCTATCCTACTTGCCAAGGTAGGATCCATAACATCTAGCTTATGTGGATCCACTAGCTAAGGTCTACTTAAAGACAATCATCCTATGGTGGCACAAAGGTTAGGGATAAGGAGATTGTTACTAAGAACCTGGACTCTACAACGGGAGAGCTTCCATCTCAATATCCTCTCGGTGCTAAGTAAATATCCCACAGAATTAGTTATCCTGTTATCCATGGAAAGGTACAACTAGAGTTACCAATCCAAGCTAAAATCAAGTTCATAGACGTTTCATCTTCTATGGACTTAGTCCAAGCTTACGTCATTAGAATAGCTCCTTAGACCATGCGTGAGAAAACCTTTCACCATCCATGATCTTTTCATAATAGCTTTTAAGGCCCATAGTCATTCACTTCATACTAGAAATGCCATACTACTAGTAGAAATAGTTTTAAAAGCATGGTCTATAATCATTGATGGTATAACCGGCTACCATACTAATCAAGACCTAATTTCAGAAAATAGCCCAAAAAACATTGATGGCGCAAATCTAGATGTCATTCACGTCATGTGGCCAAGCTTCATAAAACATATAAAATGTTCATCCACGAGCATACTTGAGTCATAAACATTGCTTTCATAAAAGAAACATGCATGATTTCATGAAGCCCATCTTTTTGTGGTTCAAACCCAACAATAAATCAAACTCTAGAAATTTAGGGATTTCATATGGGTTCATAGGAATTCATCTTAAAACAAGCAATTCAAACCAATTTCATGATTAGAAAATCATAAACAAAGCAATTTGATCATAATTGAAATAACCCACATGATAGAAGAAAACCTAGTTTTTGATTGAACAATGCTTACTTAGAAAATTAGGGTTAATAGTCAAATTCATGGATCAATACATGGGTTCACATGGAATTAGTTGAAAACATGTAATTGAGTCTAATTCATCAAAACAAGATCATAATTACATAATTGAATCCATACAAATAGAACCCATGAAGAATGAAATCAAAACCTTGTTCAATTTTGGGAAATTGAAGAAAACCTCAGGGGGGCCAATGGGTGAATGGAACCCATTGATGAACTCCCTAAATACCTTAATTGAAGCCCTAAACAATGATGAAGAATGGAGACTTGAACTTGAAGAACCCTAGCTTGACTTCTTCTTCTTCTTGATTCTAGAGAGAGAAATATTTGGGAGAGGTTTGGGAGTAATTGAAAAGTGATTAAGAAGGGTAGAAATTAGGCTTATAAGACTTGTATAGGGATTAGGAATAGGGGTTAATCGACCTAACTTAGTAAATAAGTCATTGGGTGAAAAGACCAAAATATCCTTTTTAAAAGCCAACCAACGAGTCCACCTACTACATGACCTACGATTGGTAGGTCAACCTACTGCCCGTAGGTGACCAACCGAAGGTCATTCTGCCCAAGCCCCAAAAATCCAAAAATTTCCACCCCAAAAATAGTGGCACCTACGAAACTTGACCTATGGTTGGTAGGTCCACTTACCAGCCGTTGGTGCCAACCGTAGGTCACACTTCTATCTTTCCAAAATTGAAATTTTCATTTTTTTCGAATCCGGGGTGTTACATTATCTCTCCCTTGGGAACATTTGTCCTCGAATGAGAATCAAGACATCATAAGGAAGGTAGAAACAAGAGCTAACAACCCTACCAAAAAATGCAATCACATAAATGCACATATCCGAGGAGGAAACATCAACTTCAAGCTAAAGCATGTTAAAATCATCATTTCATGAAGGCTTTGTGCAACCCATACTCAATGCACATAGTCATGAAGAAATCAATCAAGCTAAGTCATATCTTCGAAAAAATCAAATTTTCATGAGCATGAATGCATGAGGAAACATGAGAATGACTAAGACACAAGAATCCTTAAGAGTGAATCATGAGGGGCTAAGGCCTCAAGTAGACCCAAAGATAACGGAAAGAGATAGGGATACAAAGAGATCACATCACCTCCGACCTTTCACATACCACACCATGACAAGGAACCTTCTAAAACAAACATAGGTCTATTCACATATTTCAACCATGAAGCACACCATCTCCCCCTCGGGAGCAAACCTCTCTATTCTTTTTGAATCCATCTCCCTTGGCTCAAGCAAAACACCAAAGTCTTAAAAACCACAAAAATTGATACAAGTAAAAACTTAAGAAGTTTCCTCACCAATTTCAAAGTCGACCTTAAACATACTAACCACACATGATGTCATATCATAACCAACCAATCACCCAACATCAAACAATGCATAACCACAAACTAAAGGATCATAACATACCAATTTCCACATCCGGGGAACCTCAAGATCTTGTTGAGTTTGAAGTGCATATGACTTACCTTGTCGCTGACCACCATTCTTACCCTTGTCGCTTCTAGAGGGACAATCCCTTATCTTGTGAACACTCTTTCCACAACCAAAGCAATCATCCGAACCAGCTAGACGCTCACCCTTGTGTCTTCTTACACATTCTCAACACTCGGACCACATTTGCTCACTAGAACCATTATCTTGAGAACGATTTCCTCCACCGGACCTTGAATGTGAAGATTCACCATCATCCCTTATTGCCTTTTTTGAATCCCTAGTTTTCTCCTTAAGCTTTGCTTCTTCTATTTGTTGTGCATGAATCATCAAGCGGGAGACATCCATCTCCTTAACAAGCATGGTTGTTAGGCATTCTTTGACCACAACTTAGAAGCACCCGACACAAATTTACTCATCCTTGCCCTTGGATCGGCGACCATAGTTGGAGCATACTTGGAAAATTTCATGAACTTCAAGACATACTCTTTCACACTCATATTCCTTTGACGAAGGTTAATGAACTCAAGTACCTTCGCCTCCCTAGTCTCAAGGAGAAAGAACCTATCAAGGAAAGCAACCTTGAACTTCTCCCAAACGAGAGGACCCACATCCACTGCCCTCTCACTTTTCCATTGTTCAAACCAAACTTGAGCAACACCCTTAAGTTGATAAGCGGCCAACTCCGCCTTTTTCTCTGGCGTCACACCCATGATCATTAACACCTTGTACACCTCATCAATGAACTCTTGAGGATTCTCCTCAAACTTTGAACCATGAAATTCTAGAGGATTCATCCTAATGAAGTCCCTCACTCTTGTTGCTGCCGTACTTACCCTTGGATTCACGGGAGCCACAACCTCTCTATTTGCTTGGGCCGTCATAGCTTGGGCCAATGCGTGAAATGCGGCTCGAAACTCATCATTAGTCACTTCCTCGGCCAAAGGGTTGACCGGCACTTAGGGAATCTCTTGTGTCACATTTGTACCTACATTCCTTCTCACAGGATTCCTTCGTGGAGGCATATTTTAAAAAGTACAAACAGGGGTTAGGAGAGGAAGACCTATAAGGTTAAACTCTATCACACGACTTTTAGAATAATGAAAGAAGTGGAAGTTCCGAAGCATATTATAGCCTCTCATTCATAAGTGTGGCGCGCTTCACACCCATGAACAAGACTCTACTCGACGTATCCACAAACTCACAAATAATAGGAACTGAATCAACTAAAGGTACCTCCCTACTCACATCCTGCATAGAAGCCAAGTATGCTAGACACCCCTTAGCCACTAACCTTCAGGCCCAAATAAAAGAGTTAACCCTAGTCGGCATGCTGCTACAAGAGCCTTGCTACACCATTGAAGGTATACCAGGCATGTCTAATGTAACGATCTTAGCAAAGCAATCAAGACAGCACATTAGGGGGATAACCATTCCATGCCTAGAATCACATAAGAATCTAACATATCAAGCAATATAAGGTCATCCTGGATGCCACACCCCTGGATAGTAACCAAGCAAGACCAAAACACCTGATCCACTACTAAAGACTCTCCCACTGGGGTTGACACATTTAATGGTGCTACTAAGGGCTCCGAACTCATACTCAAATGGGAAGCATAATACACAAATACATATGTAAAAGTAGAGCCCAAATACAAAAAAGCTGAGGTGGGCTCATGGCATATAAGAATCATACATGTGATAACAAAGCCTAATGCCTCAACCTCCACCCTCATCGAAGCTGCATACAAATAGGCATCTGCCTCTACCCTAAGAATCCGACCTACCACTAGACCTATCTCCATAGGTTCCACCCCGTGCTCCCTGATAACAACCTCACTAATCCTGAGTCTAGACATTGCCTCTAGCTGCTAAGGGTGCTACTGATGCAATTGGTCTGGCTGGGTATGGGGCAGGTGCAATCATCCCTTCCCCACACATACCCTCGACTAGTGACCACGATCTCTCCACAGTTACAGCAACCCTATGAAGATCAGCCCACAAAATAATGGCCACCACGGCCAGAAGCACCCGATTGTGAACCTCCTTGACTCTAACCCATACTAGTTTCACTGTGACTGTACTGGTCACCTTCTGAAGCCTGAAGTGAAGTTTGAACTTGCCAGCTAGATTGACATGTTGAAATCACTGGAGAGGTCTATCATATGAGTCCTTGCCTCTAGAACATGATTCGTTATAGTTGCCCTTATACCTAGCCCTCTAATCGCTACCCATGTGGGTCTCGTGATTGAGCTACTCAATAGTATGGGATGGTCAACTACATCCAAGAAAGAAAATCCCATTGAAACTATAGACTGGGTCTTAATCTGTAATTAAAGTCTTAACCCACGAATAAAGCAACAAACTCTCTCCTCATTGGTAGGTAATATCATCGTAGCATAAAGGGATAGCTCATGAAACCTCATGTCATACTCTGAAACACTCATGGAGACCTACTCCAACCTCAAAAACTGATCTCAGAGTCTATCTCTGATGCTCCATGGGAGAAACATGGCCAAGAAGGACTTTGAAAACTCAGCCCATGTGGCTAGAGGAGATCCAACCAGTCTAGTCTCTAGATAAAAATGCCACCATTGCTTGACTAGCCTATCAAGATGATAAGAGGTGAATTTTGCTCCTTTCGACTCAACCAGACCCAAAGTATATAGCCGCTCACAGCAAGTAGTCAGGAACTCCTGGGCATCCTCTCAAATAGTACTAAAAAACATAGGAGGTGAGAATCTCAAGAACAGTCCGAGCATCTTCCGCTCATCTACCTGCATGGCTCCGGTCGCAATAACTGACTAGGTAGAGATGGGTGCTAGTGGCACCTCAATTTAGGGAATTGCTATGATAGGATGACCCTGCGAAGCTGGTGCAACTTGAGCTGGGGCCTCCTACATACCCCCTAAAACTGTAAGTAGCTAAGTAATAGCTGCCCAAAAGCTCGAGAGCCATAGCTAGTCTGGTGGTGGCTGAGATTGTCCCGAACCCACTAGGTGAGGAGGTATAAGAGCAGTCTGAGGCTCCACTACTGAATCTAGAGTCTTATCTCTATTGGCATGATGTCAAGGTTGTCCTCTACCCCAACTAGGGCTCTAGTTGCGGGCCTAGGTGGATCACCCCCAGCCGCCAACCACATGTGTGACCCATAAAGCAAAAGAATGAAACAAGTGATATTCCATGAAACCAACAAGACACATGTTGTACCAAAATGATACAGAAATATTATATTCCTAATGATGCCCTATAGCCTACAATATGGACATCTCCGCGTTGATCCACAAGACTCTACTAGGCATTAGTTTTGTACAAATGAGACTGGTGAACCTGGGGCTCTGATATATAAAGTTTTTATAACCCAATTTTTAGAGTCATGATGGAACATACTATAACCCACCAGTAGGTAAGCCAATCCATAACTCAGAACAACATGTAATGGGTATAGGCATAGAAACAAAGAAGAAATAATAATATAATAGAATAAATAAGAGAAATAGCGAAAGCAAAACTGATATATATATATATAAATCAAAAGATCTCTCCCAGAACCCGGAAGTCACATATACAGAGCTACTAACAAAAGAGTACAAGTCCCAAAAGTGGACCTAAAACATAAAGACTTGTCTCAAAATAGAAAAGACTAGTCAACAAAATATAGATGGAGACAGGTATGATCCAGAACGCCATGTGCTCACCCTTGCCTCCAAATACGGGAACTCCTGGCCCGATCTTAGTACTTATAATTCATGCTCAAACCTGCATCATGAAATAGATGCAGAGTGTAACATGAGTACAAAAATAAAGGTAATCAGTAGGCATCATAGGCCGACTAAGCAAGAAAACTAAAGGCAATATGAAATGCGAGAATCTAACACAATAGCGGTCAAAAGTGGAAGTCAAAAATAAAGGCACATTTATGTAATAAGGAACTGAAATAAAGTAAGTAACAACTAGCTAAAATCTAACTTGACCCCCATAAGCCCAGAAGGTAAACTCGTGCGTAAGTTTATGTAAATAACGAAACATAACCCCATAATCCTGATAAGTACACATAATAAATATAACTACTAAGAATAAAACCCGGTCCAGAGCCAGAGGGTGCATAGCCTGGACCTCGAAATAAGGATAGACCTCCCAAATTAATCATCGAGTGTGATCTTGCGCATATTTATATGCCCATTTGCTATATTTTGCCTGCATATACCCTGAGTTTTAAGAGTATTTTTATTCTAATTGTTATATTTGATGTAGATTGTGATGATTGCACACTGAGACATGTGATTAGCTAATGTAAGTTTTGAAAGGAAATTGAGAACATAGAGCTGAAACATAGGAGGAAAGCGTTGACACAACTCAAAGGAGCAAGCAAAAGAATGCGTGAAGGACAACTAGGCTGGGGTGCATTGGTGGTGTGTAGCCCTAAGCCTTGAACTACCAAATCCCCTACCTTGGTGCACTGCGCCAGAGTGTAAACTCCTAGCATCCCAGTGCTAGTGCACTGGTGGCGCATTGCGCCAGCTCTAGCCTGACAAAATTCCAGATTTTTTAGAATTCTTAATCCAGCAAGAAAAAGGGATTATTTTCTCAAACCCTATTAATAGAACCTGAGGACTTTTATATAGGGTAACTTCTTCTATTTCAAGTGCAATAGCAGGGACAAAATTTCATCTTAGGTTTCTTTTCTTCTACTCTTTTTGAAGTTTTAAATTGCATGAAAACAAATATATTTATGTTTTTATTATCATGAGTAGCTAAGAACCCTTGTTCTGGGGCTGCGGCTCTGAATGATTATTGAGCATTGAATTTTATTTGATGAAGTTGGTTATCATATAAAATATTCTTGTATTCTTGAATTAGTATTTTGATGCTTGGCCGTTATTAAAATAAATATATTTTATACTTTGAACTCGAGAGAGGAATGGAGAAATAGAATGTGGAATACAAGGAGCATAATATTTTCTTGCGTATCACTTGAACTAATTTGTGTTTAGGATAGAGATATACCTAAGTACCGTGTCTGATTATGAAATAAGATGATAGCTTTAATTCTCACTAGTTGATTTGATCTATCCCCGCTCGATGATGTAGTTTTACTATTACTTGGGGTAGGTGATTAAAGGTCGAGAGATCATGATCATAAAATTAATCTTGTAAATTAGTAATTTGATAATCATCTGAAATCTATAAAAAGATATCTGAAGCATGAATTCTTAGTTACGTACAGCCCTAGAATTGTCCCAAATTATTATGTACAAAGGGAAATTGAAGTCGATCATTGTTAATTACTTTAAAATTTTAAATTCTTGCAATCGTAGTAATAAATAACAAAAATCAAATCTTTAAGATATACTTTATATTAACTACTGGGTTTAGTCGAATAAAATATAAACTAATTATAAGTCCTTTGGGTTTGATAATTTGGCTCTATTAGAGCCACTATATTACTTATGTGACCAGGTATACTTGCATATGCATTTGGGAGTAATGGGTTTTGGCGGGGACTTTAGAATTAGTCTATATTTAATTCTTTTGAGTGTAGATAATCAGTTTTCAAGTGTTGATAACTTGATCTTAGCTGTCATCTTTATAGGAAATTCAGAAAAGTTACACTGGATAAGGACGAAGAACTTGTGGTGTCGTTTGCAGAGCCTGAAAGATACTTATATTACAATATAAGGCAATTGTACCCTGTCCCATAGGTTGAGCCAGTTGAAGAGGAAAAACCAGAGGAGGAACTTGAGGAGGAACCTGTAGTATTGGCAACAAGAATAGTTCGTGATGTGGTAGTCCCACTCACTACCAATGTTACTTCTAGCATTCGGAAACCACCACTGGGAGGTAGATTCAAGCTGAAGCAAAATATGGTGCAATTGATTCACACTACTGGATAATTCACTGGCCTTCTTTATGAAGACCCACAAGTGCATACCAAGAAATTCTTGGAAATAAGCGACACTTACATTCCGACAGGGGTATCTTCTAATTATGTGAGATTGACTCTTTTTCCATTCTTACTATTGGGATAAGTGAGGCATTGGTTGTCGTCAGAACCAACAAACTCCATCATGAGTTCAGATGATCTTGCTTGTAAATTCTTGATTAGATTCTTTCCTTCGGGTAAAACCTCTAAATTGAGGAGTGAGATCTTGAGTGAGCTTCTAGCAAAGAGGAGGAGAGAATATATACCAAGCATGTGACAAATCCAATCAATTATTGATTAGTTACCCACATCATTATCAAGCCAACAAGGTTCTAGTTCACACTTTCATTGAAGGCCTCAAACTTAATGCAAAAGTCCTCCTCAACTCTATAGCAGGGAGACAAACCTTAGAACAGATTTATGATGAGTTGTTAGCACTATTAAACAAAAATTTAGAAGGTAACCCAGAATGGAATGGAGATATGGTGAGAACTGTGGTGCAGAAGACTGTTGAAATGTTGGAGGTTGACACTATAACTACTTTGACTGCATAGATTGCCCTCATGCAAAATATGATGAACACATATTTCAACAAGATGACACTAGGGAAACTATATGCACAAGTAAATATGGTATAACAACCTCAAGGGTGGTGCAAAGTTTGTGGTAACAATGAACATATGACTGAGAGTTATATGTCAAATCTAGATTCTGTGAATTATGTTGGAAACACGCAAAAAGGCAGAGGAGCTCATAGCTATGGCAACACATATAATCCAAGTTTGAGAAATCACCCAAACTTCTATTAGAGTGGTAAGCAGAACAAGTATCATCCTCAAAATATTGAGCAGTAGTACCGATAGAAAAGTCAAGGTCATAATCAGAATGCTCTACAAGGGAACATGAGTACTTAAGAAATGTTCAAGAAACTAATGTAAAAGATGGACAAGCAGAGCTAGAAAATTCACAGTGCTCTGTTGTATAATCAAGTGTTAGAGATGCAAGTTGGGCAGTTAGCTAGTGCACAAAATGCACGTCCGCAAGGAGGCCTCCCAGATAACACTGATCAAAACCCGAGGCAAGTAAATGTTGTGGGTAATAGAAGTGGGCTGTAGTTAGAAGAGTTGGCCTCAAAGAAGAGAGTTCCATAGGTTGTAAGACAGAAGACTACAAAATAAGAGGATGAGCAAAAGTCTCATGGAGATGGTGCAATCAGCCAAGTAAAACCACCTCCTCTATTCCCACAAAAGTTCAAGAAATAAATGTTGGAGGAATGTTTTGGTAAGTTTCTTTCATTACTTAAGCAAGTTCACATTAATCTGTCACTCTTGATGTGTTGCAGGGAATCCAGAAATATGCAAAGTATGTGAAGGAGATTGTGGCAAACAAAAGGAGGTTAACTGAATACAAGATGGTGACACTTAGTGAAGAGTGCATCTCAAGATTCCAAAACAAGTTACCCACCAAATTGAAAGATCTGAGTAGTTTCACAGTGTAAATTACAATTTGGCAAAGCATCCACGCACGAGGGTTGTGTGATGTTGGTGCTAACATCAATCTCATGCATGTATCATTATACAAGAAGTTGGGTTTGGGTAGTCCTAAACCAACTACCATCATTTTGCAGCTTGCAGAAAGATCTGTTCCTAAACCAGAAGGGGTGGTAGAAGATGTGTTAGTACAAGTAGTTTCGTTGATCTTTTGGTAGACTTTGTGGTATTGAACTTTGAGTCTGATCTTGAGATACCATTCATCTTGGGGTGAACTTTCTGGGACAATGGGTGCGCATTGATAGATGTTGAATTAGGCCGTTGACTATAAGGGCTCATGACAATGTAGAAATGTTTGATGCGTACAAAGCTATGAAATTATCACTGGTGTATGAGGAACTATGTAATGACCCTGAAGGTCATTTTTTGTTATTTTTGCAAAATGACCATTTTACCCCTCCCAAGATTTGCCCTGAGTCATGTTTGATCAGTATCTGAAGTTGGTTTTGTGAATTTCCTTGACAAGTTAAGATTTTTGGAAAGTTTTGAGTTTTGGAAGCTTAAGTTGTCAAAAGGTGGTACTTGAGGTCATTCATAGTTTTGGGTCTCGGAATGGAATTCCGTCGATTCCATAAGCTCCGAAATGTTGAAATTGGTCAAGGAGAGTTGACGAAATTAGATTTGGGGCTATATTGTAAATTTGAGGCCATGAGTTGGAAATTAGTGAGTTTTTGACCATAGAGTTGACTTTGGTCAACATTCGGTGATCGGATGCTCAAAATTGAATTCCAACGACTCCGTTGGACTCAGGGGATGATTTTACGCCTAGGAGTGGTCTTAGTTGAATATTTAAAGGTCCCAAACTTGGTTTGAGATTTTGAGGGTTAGAGTTAGTTTCATTACGTCTTATTGGGTTTCGAGTCAAGGAGACCTCGAATTTGAATTTCGATAGTCCCATTGAGTCCGAAACATTCAATTTAATGGAGTAGCATGTTTGGTTTGTGTGCATGAGATTCTGAACGAATCCCGAGGTTCCTTTCGGTGAATTTTCTTTTAAGTATGGTTGCTGTCAGCTAAGGTTTGGTGCAAGCTTATTCGCGTTCAAGGAAGCTTGTCTGCGATCGCGGAAGACTGCTAGGTTGGCCTTCGCGTTCGCGGAAGATTGACCGCATTCGCGAAGGGCCTTGATGTAATGACCCTCTAGGTCATTTCTGTATTGATGCCTTCTTTCTGTCGTTTAGAGCATTCCTATAGCAACCCCAAGTCATTTATGATTTGCTAGCACTGACTGTTCGGTCACCTGGTCGTTCGTTTGGTTTTTATGACAGTTTTCCTATTTTGGAGCTTCCGAACTTTAAAAAGTTGATTTCAGTCATAACTTCAGGTGAACGACTTCAGATGGGAATTCTGACGATTCCATCAGCTCTGGAGCGGCCAAATTAGGCTAGAAGCATGGTTTGCCCGAGTCTCAGGGTTTTCGGTGTGATTTTGGGGCAAGTTAGTTCTTTAGACTTCGAAATTTGGTTTAAGATTGACTTCGGTCAAAATTCTTGGTAAACATGCTTGGATGAAAATTCTGACAGCGCGGTTAGTTTCGAAATGCCGAGTTTTGTCTAGGATGACCCTGCGAGAACTTCCGGGAGCTTCCGATCAATATTTGAGGCCTTCGATATAAATTGGCTAAAATGGCCCAATGGGTGTGGGATCCACTTTTTGTCGAAACGATCTCGTATGGAATTTTGACTATGCCATTGAGTCCGAAACGTCGAATTCGAGGGGGTAGCATATCTCGTTTGCGTGTACGGGGTTCCGATTGAATCTCAAGCTCCTCATCGGAGTTTTGGAGTTGCAAAAACTCAGCTGGTGCAGCTGTCAAAATTGCAGACATCCCATCTCTCCATGTTCGCGGGATAGGCTCCACGTTCGTGGAGGAGTGAGGGACTCTACTCCGCGTTCACGGAGGTCAGTGTGCGTGTGCAGTCCTTATTCTCCACGTTCGCGAGCCTGTGGCTGCGTTTGTGGAGCTGTGGGTTGATTCTCTCGGCATTTGCAGAGCTCTGGCTGCGTTCGCGGAGTAGTGGTTGTTTTGCCTCCGCGTTCGCGGGGCCTGGGGACCACGTTCGCGAAGAAGAGCGGGCAGCCGTGATTATATAATGGAGGTCGTGGCTTATTTGGTTGATACCTTCAAAAATTCATATCTCCCTCCTCGGTTGTCGGTGATTCAAAGGCTGAGGAGTTCGGATTCTCGTTGGCTTCGTAAGTTTTTGGTCTTTTTGAGTTGGGTACTCCTCGATTGTCATGAATTCGAGGTGTAAGTTGCTTTCTTGGCCTAATTGTGTAAAGTTTTGCATTTTCTTGCTGTTGGCTGTTTGGAGCTAATCTGAGCCCCGATTAGCGTGCCATTTTGGGTTCCAGGTTCAGGGAAGGATTTGGGACCTCTTCAAGGAGTCAATTCCGGAAAATCCAGAGCGGGGCCTACATTCTCGATTATGACTCCGAAATTGGCCTGTCTCTGAATTTGATGATTTTAGTGTCTAAGCGACCGTATTGATGCTGTGATTCTATTTTTGACAGTGTGGCAGTAGTTTGAGGTCGTTCGGAAGTGGAAATCTCCAGTTGGGTGACTTGGAGCGCACGTGATCGGTTTTCTGGTAGGTTACGGCTTCCCTTTTTTCTAGATTGAGCATGAGTGTGTAAATGCTTGTGGATTTGTGTGAATCTAGGGTTGTGTAGCTAGTATTGTTCTTCTTCTTCTCCATTTTTCTTCGTTTAGAGCTGGTTTCTGGGCTATTCGGGATTAGTATTGTGCCTTAGGTTCTTGTTAATTTGCTGTGTATTACTGCTGGGTGGTTATCTATTGATGCATGTGTAGGTTCATGATAATTGCTTGATTTTTGCTGATTTCAATTGGTTTCTGTGATTGTTTCGGCCTTAGAATAGGCTAGGGTAGTATTGCCTTAGTCCCGTGTACCTGGTTGACTTGAGTATGTATCCGACGTCATTTCGGATGGACTAGGTCCTTGTAGACTAGTTTAGCAGGCTTGGGTCTGATAGTTGAGCCTTAGTTTAGGCGTTTTTGTCGGACCTTCCGATTCCTTCTCTCTTAATTCTACGATTTTGGGAGGCTGTCAGAAGATTTTGCTGTTGCACCGCCTATCGTTTAATTTGTGCTAGGCTGGGAGCCTTATAGGGGCGGTGGCCTGTGGTGTTTAGATTTGTAGTGTATTATTGAGTGGTGATTTTATCCATTTCGAGGCTACTGGCTCTTTTATTTGGTTTGAGGTTGTGGGCGATGTTACCTGGTTAGCATTCGATATTTCCAGCGCTGGCTGTCGGGGGTAGGCTGTAAGTTCTGATCCGCAGCTGACACTATACGATTGAAGTGTGTTATTTACAGGATGAGAACGTTGAGCGCAGGCTACTAGTCCCAGCTGCGCAGCTGACGTTATCCGTTTGGAGCCGATATTTCCAGTGCTAGACTGTCGAGCGTAGGTTGTTTATTCCTGTCCGAGATTGAGGTTATGTGGGTGGGACCCGATGTTGCCAGCTCGGGGTTGATGATTGGGCTGGGTCCAGTTGTTGTTCCAGTCCAAGGCTGAGGTAATACGGGAGGGACCCGATATTGCCAGCTCGGGGCCAATGATTGGGCTGGGCACAGGTATTGTTTCGGCTCGAGGCTGACGTTACCCAGCTAGAGTCTCGTATTTCAAGCTCGTGGCTGATGATTGGGCGGGGCCCAGGTGTTATATTTTTGGTCCTGGGACCCATGGTGTTGAGGCTTCTGGAGTTGGGTTTTCTTTCATTTCTGTAGAATAGCTCTTCTATGTACCTGTCGGGCTTATGGGGGTCCGTTCGGGTCTTATTGCAACTTGCACACGAGTGTACCCAGCAAGTCTTACGGGGGCTTAGCTGGGTTTAGCTTAGTTGTTCTTGTTGCTTTCTGTCTGCTCCTATTTTCTGTTGACCTCTGTTTGTGTTGATTCTATCTTGTCTGCCTGTTTTTACCTTTCTTGCTCAGTCGGCCTATGATGCGTACTGGGTACCTGTTGTTTGGTACTCATGCTACACTTTGCATGTGTTTTCGTGATGCAGGTCTGAGCACAACTTTTTAGCGTTGAGATCGAGCCTGCAGCTGTCTGTCTAGGAGACGAGGGTGAGCACATGGCATTCTGGGATTAGCTGTCTCCTTCTGTATTGTATATTTTGACTTGTCTTTTGCCTTTGAGACAGTTTGCTTCTGTGGTCCACTTTTCAAACTTGTATTCTTGCCAACAGTTCTGTACTTGTGACTTCCAGGTTCTGGGAGGTGTCTTGTATATATAGTGTGGTTTCGTTTCAGCCTTCTTTATGTGTTATTTTGTTGCTTCCACTTAGTTAAGGTTAGTTTCCACCCGTAGTCCCATTACTGCTAAGTTCTGGGATAGGGTTTTGGCTGGCTTACTGGTGGGTTGGTAGGCGCCATTACGATTCGAGAAATTGGGTTGTGACAAGTTGGTATTAGAGCCCAGGTTTGTTGGTCTCACTTGTATAGAACTGATATCTAGTAGAGTCCTGAGGATTGGAATGGAGACATCTGTGACTTATCTTCAGGAAGCTACAGGATGTCCTTAGGATGTTGTCTTATTTTTTTATCCTTTCGTGCGTCGTTGTCCCATTGGTTTCATGAAATCTCATTTGTTTCACTCTATTGCAGGATGGCTTGCACGCGCAGTGGAGGCTGACCCCGAGGTCGAGGTGGCGCTGCGGCAGCAGGCCATGATAGAGCGAGGACTCCGGAGCCGGAGCCTCAGGGAGAGCAGATACTTCCCCAGCCGGTGGGACTGGGACCAGCTCAACCACCGTCCTCACCAGTTGTCACCCTAGATCTTCAGGGCATGCTTGCCCAGATCCTAGCTGCCATCGGGGGTATGCAACAGAAACAGCCGGCCCCAACATCAGTCCCAGAGCCGGTTCCAGCACAGCAGGAGCAGCCTGCAGTAGCGGCCTAGAGGTTCATCAGCCGCCATTATCAGCCACAGTTCAGCCGGACCCTTTGAATGGGGTTATGCCGTTGAGGGAGCAGAAAATGCTCGGGGTGTTCCTTAGATTATCACCACCAATGTTTTCAGGGGCTGCCGGGGAGGACGCCCATGAGTTCATCACCAGTTGCCGGGAGAGATTGCAGACATTGGGTTAAGTGGAGTCCAGAGGAGCCGACTTCACGGCTTACCAGCTAGACGGATCGGCTATGCAGTGGTGGCATTCTTTTATGGAGTCGAGGCCAGTTGGATCCCCACCAGTGTCTTGGCCTGAGTTTTCAGAGGCTTTTCTGGCCAGATTTATCCCATGGAGCATCAAGGACCAACTTCGTGATGAGTTCTCGAGGCTGGAGCAGGGCTCCATGACAGTGTCTGAGTATGAGGCCAGATTTCTTGAGCTGTCCTGTCATGCCACCATGATTCTACCTACAGAGGAGGAGCGGGTCCGATGCTTTGTTAGAGGGTTGAGGCTGCAGTTGAGGATTGAGTCGCAGTTTATGTTGTCAGCATGCTGTTCTTTTCTGGATGTGGTGGACCACGCTCGTACTATTGAGCAGCTTCGTTGAGAGGCCCACAGGGGCAGCGGCAAGAGGGCAAGGCCAGATGATAGTTTTGGTGGGGCCCATCATAGGCCGAGGTATACCCGAGATCGAGGTTTTCAGAGGTTTCAGTCAGGGCAGTCCAGCTGCCCGTTCCAGGCTTCCTTACAGATCTCTGAGGGTGAACAACAACGCTAGAGTGGGCATAGTGCTGGCTCGAGTTAGGGCCGAGGTGGGTTCTAGACAGGTTTGTCAGGTGGGGTGGCTGGTCTTCACCAGTTAGCAGAGCTTCACAGGGTTGCTTTACATGTGGAGAGCTCTGTCACTAGGCCAGGGAGTGCCCTTCGTCTAGATAAGCCTTACCGGCTCCACAGCCAGGGAGATCGGTGTCGGCGGTATCACCTCCAGCTAGAGGAGGAGGTCAGCACCGGGGTGCGCAGGGAGGCTGGTCAGGAGGTAGAGGGGATGCTTGGGAAAGAGGTGCCCAGGGCCATTTCTATGCAGCTCCAGCTAGAGTGGAGGCCGAGGTGTTTGATGCGATGATCACAGGTATGGTTCTTTTCTGCCATCAGCCTGTTTCAACATTATTTGATCCTGGATCTACTTATTCATATGTCTCTTATTATTGTGTGCCTCATTTGAGAGTGAGTCCTGAGCCCTTATCTGTGCCAGTAGGTGATTCTTTAGTAGTGCATCGAGTGTGTAGATCTTGTTTGGTGACGACTCGAGGGCAGGACACTCTGGTTGACCTTATTGTACTTTGTATGGTGGATTTTGATGTTATTGTTGGCATGGATTGGCTATCTCCTCACCGAGCAATATTTGATTGCTAAGTCAAGACCGTGACTTTAGCCATTTCTGATATTCCACCGGTGGTGTGGCAGTATTCTTGTAGTCACATGCCGGTTAGGGTCATTTTTTATGTTCGGACCGGGAGGCTAGTGGCTGGCGGATGTTTGGCATACTTAACTTATATTAGAGATGTGAGTAGAGAGGACCCTACAATTGATTCAGTACCTGTAGTCTGAGAGTTGTGGATGTGTTTCCTGCCGACCTTCCTGGCCTACCCCCAGAGCGAGATATTGACTTTGCCATAGACTTGGAGCCGAGTACTTGACCCATTTCTATTCCTCCGTATCGGATGGCGCCTACCGAGCTCAGGGAGCTCAGTGATCAGCTTCAGGATCTTTTGGGTAAGGGATTCATCCAGCCCAGTGTGTCGCCTTGGGGTGCCCCAGTCCTGTTTGTGAAGAAGAAGGATTACACCATGCCCTTGTATTGACTATGTGCTTGTCATGCCACCTATTGGTCTTCTCTTTGAATAGCTTGGCATTTTTGTAAGCGTGGAGTCTAATCTCTTCAAGTTCATGTAGTTTCCTTATTATCTTCTTACTGCCAAGCTTTGGATCAAGATTCAACTTCTTAATCACCTAATATTCTTGGTTCTTTAATTATGTGGGTAGATGCAATGCCTTACTGTATACCATGTGATAGGGAGAAGTCCCTATGGATGTCTTGTAAGTTGTGTTGTACGCCCATAATGCATCATCAAGTTTCAAGGAACAGTCCTTTCTTTACGCATTCACAGTCTTTCGCAGGATCTGCTTGACTTCCCTGTTTGACAACTCTACTTGCACCCTAGTCTCTGGGTAGTATGTTGTAGCCACCTTATGGCAAATTCCATACTTAGCCAATAGATTTTTCACTAGTTGACTAATGAAGTGCTTCCATCCATCACTAATAATAGCTCCTAGAGTCCAATATATGGTGAAAATATGTGCTTTTTCATGAACTTTATGACAACATTTGAATCATTTGTGGGAAGAGCTACAACATCAACAAGATAGAAACATAATCCACCGCCACTAGAATGTATTGGTTTACATTGGATGGTGTGAACAGGCACATGATCTAATACTCCAGCTTTCCAAGGAATCAAAATGCAAAATTTACCTATAGGCAGTGACCTACGGAGGCCACTTACGGGCCCTAGTCAGGTAGACGGGCTGCAGGTGAGGAGCCATCATTGGCTCTGTCAATTTCAGTAATTCTCAGTCTTTGAAGTGTGATCTACGGAGTAGCAAGATGGATCGTGACTCAGTTGACGGTCCGTAGAAAATAACCGCAGATGTCCCCCAGACTTGGTTAAATTCTTGAACCTCAGGCTGTGATCTACGGTTGAGGTGTATGGTCCGTATATGGACCAACCAACCGTAGATTGAAAGTGTCATTGCAGGGTCCCCGAATACCAACTCTCTGAATCTTTTGATGGTTCAGCAGGAAGGTCCGTCAATGGATGTATGAACCGTAGGTCCTGACCGTAGATGGGCCCCGACAGTTTTAATTAAGGGCTTTTTGGTCTTTTCCCTGGTTAATTCCCTAATTAACTTAGTCAATCTTACCCTTAATGAAGCGCTCTATATATAGTTCTCTATACCTAAATGACTTTATTCTAACTCATTCCCTAAATTCAACTCTCAAATATTTCTCACTCTAAAAGAAATCCTCTCTAACTCAAGGAAGAAGAAGAAGCTAAGTCCTCCATTCAAGATAACCTAATTTCCTCCAATTTCTAGTGGACTTTGCTAAGGTATGATGGTATTGACCAATGGAGTTGCTTCCTCCATTGGGCCCTCCCTTTTCTTCATGAATTTCAAGGTTCAATTCCCTTCAAGTAATCTAGGGTTTGATCAATTGTTATGGGTTCTTCAAGTATGAATTCATTTACTGATTTAATGCTTTGTAGTGTACGATCTAGCGTGGGTAAAGTAATTTAGTGCACGATCTAGCATGAATTACATGTCTAATTGTAATTATTCCATGAACCCCCATGATCCCAAGTAAATTCTCCCCAATTTGATAATGTATGCCTTGATTGTTGGGTTGAGATATAAATTGATGAAATTGATGGATCATCTATCAAACTGAGCATGAATTGAGTATGAATTGGGGTTAATTGCATGAATTTAGCATGTTCAAGTAAAAAGCATAATTTTCCTCTTTTATGTGGGTTACTTCAAGTATGACTAAATTGCCTTGATTATGACTTTTAAGAGCTAGCTTGCATTGAATTGCATGGTTTAAAATAAAGGCATCATGAACCCATTAGCTATGAAGAAAAAGCATGATAGAATCATGAAGAAAGAGCTTTATAGAATCAAGCATGTTTTATATGAAATCTATGATATGTTGATGTTGAGTCTTTAAAGGGTTTTCTCCTATAATGCTCAACCTAAGCTTGTGAAAGGTTTTATCACATGTAAAGGATTCATAACTTGTCAAAAGTTTTGCTTAACTAAAATTGAATCAAGAGCTTAAAGAAGCTATTCTAGGGGTGTAAGCTTGGACAAGTCCATGAAAGAATAAACGCTCAATGAAGTAAGCTTGGACTAATCCATGGTATGTGTAGTCATGTTTAGCTTGGATTAGCAACCCCAGTTGTGCCTTTCAATGGATATCAATATTTATGATTGTATAGTGGGAATTATGCATAGAACCGAGTGGACGGGTGAAAAGTTCCCATATGTCCTATGCCTATGTGCCCCCATAGGGGTCTTTAAAAGGCCCATATTATATCAGCTTAGCTAGTGGATCCACGTAGGCTATGGTTCAGGATTCTACCTTGGCAAGTAGAATGGCCCTTTTTCGGTGTAGGGCAGACACCGGATTCCATGTTGAATTATTCCGTGGTCTACAGATCGGTTTAAGGCTTTTCCCACAACTCAGCTTGCACAATGGTGCACGGGTTACTAAAAGTAAAGTAAAGAAAAGAAGAGTAATAGAAAGATGATTTAGCTTCCTTTGGCCATGGTTTATGCTTTATGCTATTTGCTTATATGCCTTATCATGTTAAGCTTGGCCAACTGCATGTCATGTTTATATCTCTGTTTCTAGCATGTTTTATGAGTTTATATGCATTGCTATCATACTTAGTATTTTATTGTGCTAACGCATACTCTTGCCTGCATCAACTTCTTTGGTGTAGGACGTGGCTGTTCTCTTACTCATGGCTAGAGCATTGACTTAGAGTTGCGAAGAAGACTTGATGAGTCCTCATCCATCCGAGGACATAGCCTTGTTGGATTTTACTTTGATGTCTTTCCTTATGTTGGATATTGTATTGGGCTGCGTCCCTATCACTTTTATTCGTATTCTATGATATTAGAAGGCTTTGAGACATTTGTTGTAGACTTTCGCTATTTTGAGTAAAGCTTTGATATAAAATGCTCTTTTAAACTCTTACTTCTCTATTATCTTGTATGTGATGTATGCTAAGGGCTTGTGTGAGGCCTCTTGGGGACTTGTATGCCGTGTTACATCTAGGGGCTACCCTGGGTCTTGACAACTTGGTCTTCAGAGCACAAGGTTTTAGAAAGATTCTCGGATGTCTCATAAGCCGCATCGAGTAGAGTCTCATGGGTGTGAAGTGTGCCATACCTATGAATCAGAGGCTACAAGATGTTTAGGAAACTTCACTTCTTTTGTTACTCTTGAGTCGTGCCATAGAGTTTAACTCTATATCTCTCTCCTAATCACCTATCCTACGAGTTTCAGGATATGGCATCTCGAAGGGCCTACTCTACTAGGAATGCACGAGAGAATGAAGGGCAAGGAGCTCCTCCTCAAGCTTCACAAGCTCCAACCGACCCTTTGGTTGAGCAAGTGACCCCTGCAGAATTTAGGGCTGCTTTCCAAGCTTTAGCCCAACCCGTGATGACCCAAGCCAATAGAGAAGTGGTGATTCCCATGAACCCAAATGTGGGTACGGCGGCGTCGAGGGTGAGAGACTTTACAAGGATAAATCCTCAAGAATTTCATGGATCTAAGGTGGAAGAGGATCCTCAAGAGTTTATTGATGAAGTTTATAAAGTGGTGATGATAATGGGTGTGACACTGGAAGTGAAGGTGGAGTTGGCCACTTATCAACTTAAAGGTGTTGCCCAAACTTGGTACAATCAATGAAAGAGTGAAAGGGCTCATAATGAAGGTCCCATAGGATGGGAGAGGTTTAAGAGTGTTTTCCTCGATCGATTCTTCCCTCTTGAGAAGAGAGAGGTTAAGGTGCTTGAGTTTATTAATCTTTGTCAAGGGAGTATGAGTGTGAAATAATATGCATTAAAGTTCACACAATTGGATAGATATGCTCCGTCCATAGTTGCCGACCCAAGGGCAAGAATGATCAAATTTGTGTCGGGAGTGTCCGATATGTTGGTGAAAGAGTGCCACACCGCCATGCTTGTGCATGACATGGATATTTCTCCCCTCATGGTTTATGCCGAACAAATTGAAGAAGAAAAGCTTAAAGGGAGATCTAGAGAGACTAAGCCGGCTAGAACCGAAGATGGCAACTTTTCTCATGCAAAATCCGATGGACGCGGACGTTCAAGATTTCGCCAGAGATTCTCTAATCAAGGTTCTTCCAAGGCTCCTCTGAGATCCAACAATTATAGGGTGCCAAACCCTAAGCCTCAAGGAGGGAACGGTGGTGGATCTTCTTTACCTAGTTGTACTAGATGTGGGAGGAGGCATGAAGGCAAATGCCTAGCTGGTTCAGATGGTTGCTATACTTGTGGTAAGGCTGGTCACAAGATGAGAGATTGCCCATCTCTCTTGGCTAAAGAAAGAGAGGGTAAGCAAGCTGCCCCAAGTAGTTCGGGTTTAGGTGCTCCTAAGAAAAATAGATTTTATGCACTTTAGGCTCGTCATGAGCAAGAGAGCTCACCCGATGTGGTCACCGGTACATTGAAAGTTTTCCATTTTGATGTATATGCCTTGTTAGATCCCGGTGCTACATTGTCCTTTGTGACGCCCTATGCGGCCATGTGGTTCGATATTTTTACCGGATATGCTGCTAGATCCTATCCTTGTTTCTACTCCGATAGGAGAGTCTATCTTAGCTAAGAGGGTTTATAGAGGTTGTTTCATTTCCTTATCCCATAAACTACTCTTGTCGATCTCATAGAGCTAGATATGCTAGGTTTCGATGTCATTCTTGGGATGGATTGGTTACATGTTTGTTATGCCTCTATTGATTGTAGGACCAGAGTGGTCAAGTTTCAGTTCCCTAATGAGCCTATCCTAGAGAGGAAGGGGGGAAATTCTACGTTTCGAGGTCAATTCGTTTCTTATCTAAAGGCTACAAAGATGATCTCTAAGGGTTGCATTTATCATCTAGTTAGGGTGAGGGATGTAGATTCTGAAACCCATACTCTTGAGTCGGTCCCCATTGTTAGTGAGTTTCTTGAAGTGTTTCCCGATGACTTGCTAGGTATTCCTCCTGAAGGGGAAATAGACTTTGGTATTGACCTTCTCCCAGATACGCAACCTATCTCTATTCCTCCTTATAGAATAGCTCCGGTGGAACTTAAAGAGTTGAAAGATCAACTAAAAAACTTTTTGGATAAGGGTTTCATCCGACCAAGTGTTTCCCCATGGCGTGCCTCGGGATTGTTCGTGAGAAAGAAAGATGGTTCACTCCGTATGTGCATTGACTATCGCCAATTGAAAAAGGTTACAATCAAGAACAAGTATCCTTTGCCAAGGATAGATTATTTGTTTGACCAACTTCAAGGGGCTAGTTACTTTTCTAAGATCGACCTTCGTTCGGGTTATCACCAATTGAGGGTGAAAGAAGATGATATTCCGAAAATGGTTTTCCGAACAAGGTATGGTCACTATGAGTTCTTGGTTATGTCGTTTGGGTTGACAAATGCTCCGGCCACATTCATGAACTTGATCAATAGGGTGTTTAAGCAATACCATGACATGATCGTGATTGTGTTTATTAATGATATCTTGATCTACTCAAGGAATGAGGATGAGCATGCTAGTCATTTGAGGGTTGTGTTACAAGTCCTCAAGGATCAACAACTCTTTGCAAAGTTTAGCAAGTGTGAATTTTGGTTAAGATTCGTGGCTTTTCTTGGTCACATTGTTTCCGGTGAGGGTATTGAGGTAGATCCTAAGAAGACAGAAGCAGTCAAGAATTGGCCTAGACCTTTATCACCTTCGGACATTCGTAGTTTCTTAGGTTTAGCCGGTTATTATAGGAGGTTTGTTGAGGGGTTTTCCTCAATTGCTTCTCTGTTGACGACTTTGAATCAAAAGAAAGCTAAGTTTATGTGGTCCGAGGCTTGTGAAAGGAGTTTTCAAGAATTGAAAGACAGACTTATTTCGGCCCCGATATTGACTTTACCGGAAGGAACCAATGGTTTTGTAGTGTATTTTGATGCCTCAAGGATTGGGCTAGGGTGTGTTCTTATGAAAAATGGAAAGGTGATTGCCTATGCTTCAAGGCAACTAAAGGTGCATGAGAAGAACTATCCCACTCATGACTTAGAGTTGGCAGTGGTGGTGTTTGGTTTGGAAATATGGCGACATTACTTGTATGGAGTACACGTAGATGTCTTCACCGATCATAAGAGTCTCCAGTATGTGTTTAAGCAGAAAATTTGAATCTCCACCAAAGCAGATGGCTTGAATTGCTAAAAGATTATGATATGAATGCTCTCTATCACCCTGGCAAGGCTAATGTGGTAGTGGATGCTCTTAGTAGATTTTCTATGGGCAGTGTTGCGCATATTAAGGATGGCAAGAAAGAGTTGGTTCGTGATGTTCATAGTTTAGCCCGATTGGGTGTTCGGTTGATAGATTCCGCTAAGGGTGGAGTTACCATTCACAATGGTTCCGAATCCTCTTTTGTGCATGATGTAAAGCTTAAGCAAGACCTTGATCCTAATTTGGTGGAATTGAAAGAAGCGGTTCTCAAGAAGTCCATAGAGGTTTTCTCCCAAGAGGGAGATGGTGTACTTCATTACCAAGGTCGCTTATGTGTTCCCGACGTTGATGATTTGAGAGGGAAAATTTTGTCGGAAGCTCATAGTTCTAGATATTCTATCCACCCGGGAGCTACCAAGATGTACCATGATTTGCGAGAAATCTATTAGTGGAATGGCATGAAGAAAGACATTGAGGAATTTGTGGCTAAGTGTCCTAATTGCCAACAAGTGAAGGTTGAGCATCAGAGACCGGGAGGTTTGACCCAAGACATAGAGATTCCTACTTGGAAGTGGGAAGACGTGAATATGGATTTCGTAGTAGGTTTACCTCGCGCAAGGCGACACTATGATTCGATTTGGGTTGTGGTTGATAGAATGGCCAAGTCAGCCCATGTCATTCCAGTCAAAATTTCTTATTCAGCGGAGGATTATGCTAAGTTGTACATGAGGGAGATGGTTAGGCTGCATAGAGTGCCTTTATCCATTATCTCCGATCGAGGTGCCCAGTTCACTTCTCAATTTTTGAACTCATTCCAAAACGGTCTTGGTACTCATGTTAAGCTTAGCACGACCTTTCACCCCCAAACCGATGGGCAAGCAGAGCGTATTATTCATACTTTAGAAGATATGTTGAGAGCTTGTGTTATTGAGTTCAAGGGTACTTGGGATGACCATTTGCCTTTGATCGAGTCTGCTTATAATAATAACTACCATTCTAGTATTGGTATGGCTCCATTTGAGGCTCTCTATGGTAGGAGGTGTAGATCTCCCATAGGTTGGTTTGAAATTGGGGAAGTTTCTTTGATAGGCCCCGAGTTAGTACATGTGGCTATGGATAAAGTTCGGCTTATTAGAGAAAGGCTGAAAACGGCTCAAAGTTGACAAAAGTCTTATGCCGATGTTAGAAGAAGAGAATTAGAATTTGATGTTAATGATTAGGTTTACTTGAAAATTTCACCTATGAAGGGTGTAATGAGATTTGGGAAGAAAGGGAAGCTTAGTCCCCGCTATGTAGGCCTATATCAGATTTTGAGACGTGTTGGTAAGGTTGCCTATGAGCTTGATTTGCCTAATGAGTTGGCATGGGTGCATCCGGTTTTTCATGTCTCATTGTTGAAAAAGTGTGTTGGTGATCCGACCTCTATAGTGCCAATAGAGACTCTTGGCATAAAGGATAGTCTTTCCTATGAAAAGGTTCCGGTTGAGATTTTAGACCGACAAGTCCAGAAGTTGAGAAATAAAGAAGTTGCTTCCGTGAAAGTTTTATGGAGGAATCAATTAGTTGAGGGTGCTACTTGGGAGGCCGAGGCCAATATGATGTCCTGCTATCCTCATCTCTTTTCTTTCAATCCTCCTCTAGCTTGAGGTACCTAGTTCCTCATGGTTCAATCTTTTGGTCTCATGTGTCATAGTTGATTTACATGATTCCTTGATTTTATGCATGTTCATGAAGTGTCTAATATGATATATGTGCATTGAGTATGAGTTGCACAAAGTCTTCATGAATTTAGTGTTGAGCATGCTTTAGCTTGGAGTTGATGTTTCCTCCTCGGATATGTGCATTTATATGCTTGCATGTTAGATTGGGTTGTTAGTCCAAGTCTATCAACCTTCTCATGATGTCCAGGTTCTCATTCGAGGACGAATGTCCCCAAGGGGGAGATATTGTAATACCCAACTTTCCAAGGACTGAAAATGCAGAATTTACTTGTATGCAGTGACCTACGGAGGCCACTTACGGGCCGTAGTCAGGTTGATGGGCCACAAGTGAGGAGCCGTCAATGGCTCTGTCAATTTCAGTAATTCTCAGTCTCTGAAGTGTGATCTACGGAGTAGCAGGACGGATCGTGACTCAGTTGACGGTCCGTAGAAAGTAACCGCAAATGTCCCCCAGACTTGGTTAAATTCTTGAACCACAGGCTAGGAATCTACTGTTGAGGTGTATGGTGTGTATATGGACCTACCAACCGTAGATTGTAATCGTCGTTGCAGGGTCCCCAAATACAAGCTCTCTGAATCTTTTGATGGTTCAACAGGACGGTCTGCCAATGGATGTAGGGACCGTAGATGGGCCTCGATAGTTTTAATTAAGGGCTTTTTGGTCTTTTCCCTGGTTAATTCCCTAATTAACTAAGTCGGTTTTACCCTTAATGAAGGCCCTATATATAGTTCTCTATACCTAAATCATTTCATTCTAACTCATTCCCTAAATTCACCTCTCAAATATTTATCTCTCTAAAAGAAATCCTCTCTAGCTCAAGGAAGAAGAAGAAGCTAAGTTCTCCATTGAAGATCACCCAATTTCCTGCAATTTATAGTGGGATTTGCTAAGGTTTGATGGTATTGACCAATGGAGTTGCTTCCTCCATTGCACCCTCCCTTTTCTTCATGAATTTCAAGGTTTAATTCCCTTCAAGTAAGCTAGGGTTTGATCAATTGTTATGGGTTCTTCAAGTATGAGTTCATTTACTGATTTAATGCTTTGTAGTGTACAATCTAGTGTGGGTAAAGTAATTTAGCGCACGATCTAGCATTAATTACATGTCTAATTGTAATTATAGCATGAACCCCCATGATCCCAAGTAAATTCTCCCCAATTTGATAATCTATGGCTTGATTGTTGGGTTGAGATATGAATTGATGGATCATCTATGAAACTGAGCATGAATTGGGGTTAATAGCATGAATTTACCATGTTCAAGTAAAAAACATGATTTTCCTCTTTTATGTGGGTTACTTCAAGTATGACTAAATTGCCTTAATTATGACTTTTAAGAGCTAGCTTGCATTGAATTGCATGGTTTAAAATAAAGGCAACATGAACCCATTAGCTATGAAGAAAAAGCATGATAGAATCATGAAGAAAGAGCTTTATAGAATCAAGCATGTTTTATATGAAATCTATGATATGTTGATGTTGAGTCTTGAAAGGGTTTTCTCATTTAATGCTCAACCTAAGCTTGTGAAAGGTTTTCTCACATGTAAAGGATTCATAACCTGTTAAAAGGTTTGCTTATCTAAAATTGAATCAAGAGCTTAAGGAAGCTATTCAACACTCAATGAAGTAAGCTTGGACAAGTCCATGAGAGAAGAAACACTCAATGAAGTAAGCTTGGACTAGTCCATGGTATGTGAAGTCATGTTTAGCTTGGATTGGCAACCCCAGTTGTGCCTTCCATGATATCAATATTTATGATTGTATAGTGGAAATTATGCATAGAACCGAGTGGACGGGTGACAAACCCCCATATGTCCTATGCCTATGTGCCACCATAGGTGGTCTTTAACAGGCCCATATTATATCAGCTTAGCTAGTGGATCCATGTAGGCTATGGTTCAGGATTCTTTCATGGCAAGTAGAATGGCCCTTTTTCGGTGTAGGGCAGCACCGGATTCCATGTTGAATTATTCCGTGGTCTACAGATCGGTTAAATACTTTTCCCACAACTCAGCTTGCACAATGGTGCATGGGTTACTAAAAGTAAAGTAAGAAAAGAAGAGTAATAGAAAGATGATTTAGCTTGCTTTGGCCATGGTTTATGTTTTATGTTATTTGCTTATATGCCTTATCATGTTTAGCTTGGCCAACTGCATGTCATGTTTATATCTCAGTTTCTAGCATGTTTTATGAGTTTATATGCATTGCTATCATACTTAGTACTTTATTGTGCTAACGCATACTCTTGTCTGCATCAACTTCTTTGGTGTAGGACGTGGCAGTTCTCCTACTCGTGGCTAGAGCATTGACTTAGAGTTGCAAAGAAGACTTGCTGAGTCCTCATCCACCCGAGGACATAGCCCTGTTGGATTTTACTTTGATGTCTTTCCTTATGTTGGATACTGTATTGGGCTGCGTCCCTATCACTTTTATTCGTATTCTATGATATTTGAAGGCTTTGAGACATGAGTTGTAGACTTCCGCTGTTTTGAGTAAAGCTTTTATATAAAATGCTCTTTTGAACTCTTACTTCTCTATTATCTTGTATGTGATCTATGCTAAGGAATTGTATGAGGCCTCTCGGGGTCTTGTACGCCGTGTTACATCTAGGGGCTACCCTGGGTCGTGACACATGAAGTCAATACCCCACACATCAAATATTTTGACATTAAGAATGTTACCCAGTTGCATCTCTTGTCTCCTCAAACTAGTACGTAACATATGGCATTGGTCACACTCCTTCACATAGTACGCAATATCTTTGAACAATTTGGGCCAAAAGAATCCGAATTGCAATACCTTGTGGGTTGTGCGCTCATCTCCATAATGACCTCCATAAGGTTATGAGTGGCAACTTTTGAGCACCTACTTGACCTCATTCTTAGGGATGCATCTCCTCACTACTTTGTCTGGCCCTTGCTTGAATAAGAATGGTTCATCCCACATGTAAAATCTCACATCATGGCTTAGCTTCTTCTTTTGTTGAGTGGTTGTACCCGGTGAAAACACTCTGCTTACCAAAATATTCATGATATCTACATACAATGGCAATTGGGTGATATCTAGGGCCAGCAATCGCTTATCCAGAAACTCATCACGGATCTGTCCACCACTGTGTACATGCAAAGAGTCCTCTAACCTTGAAAGATGGCCAGCAATTTGATTTTTAGTTCCCTTTCTATCCGTGATCTGTAGATCAAACTCTTGGAGAAGCCAAATACACTGAATGAGCATGGGCTTTGCATCTTTCTTTTTAAATAGGCACCTAATAGCAGAATGGTTAGTAAAAACAATAACTTTGGTACCTACCAAATACGATATGAAATTGTCGAAGGCAAACACTAGAGAAAGTATCTCCTTCTTAGTATTGTGTAGTTTGCTTGTGCAGAATCAAGGGTCTTGCTTGCATTGTAGATTGAATGGAATACCTTATCTATTCTTTGTCCCAACACTGCACCTATTTCTATATCGAGTTCAAATGGTAGCTTCCAATTAGGAGACATCAATATTCGAGCTTAAAGTAAGTTCTTCTTCAGAACCTCGAACGCTTTGACACAACTATTATCGAATTCAAATTTCACCTCCTTCTCTAAGAGACTATACATAGGTCAGGTAGTCTTGGAGAAATCCATAATGAATCTCCAGTAAAAACCTGCATGCCCAAGAAAACTTCTTACTCCTTTCACAGAAACCGGAGGTGAAAGCTTATCTATCACTTCAACTTTGGCCTTATCAACCTCCAGCACACTCTTTGAAACTTTGTGACCCAGAACTATGCCTTCTCAAACTAAGAAATGGTATTTTTCCAATTACGCACTAGATTCATCCTTTCACATTTGGTGTAGAGATAGCTCAAAAGACTCACCAAAGACTGAGAAGTCATCCATGAACACTTCCAAAAAGTCCTCCACCATGTCATGAAAACAACCATCACGCATCTCTGAAAAGTGGCAAGAGCATTGCAGAGTCCAAAAGACATATGCTTGAAAGCATAAGTGACGTAAGGACAAATGACAGTAGTCTAGATCTTCTGGCATAATAACAATTTGGTTGTACCCAGAATACCCATCTAAGAAGCAATGGTACTCCTTCCTGCTAACTTGTCAAGCATTTTTCAATGAAGGAGATAGGGTAGTGATATTTCCTTGTGACCTCATTCAACTTCCGGTAATCCATGCAAATTCACCAATCAGTGATAGTTCTTGTGGGGATATATTCATTATTCTCATTCGGCACCACTGTCAAACTTCTCTTCTTTGGAACACACTCAATATGACTTGCCCATTTACTATCAGAGATTGGGTACATGATTCTCATATCTAACCACTCTATCACCTTCGCTACAACAAATTTGGTCTACGGCCACACTAATTCTAGACAATGCTTTAAAAGTGTTGCCAAAAGTATCTAAGGGCACACTTTCAAGGTGTGACCTTTGTACAAGGATTTTGGCCACGAAATCTTTGGCAAAACTCATGAAGTGTGCTCTTTAAAATTATAGGCTACACCTTTTTAGGGTTTCCAAATCATAAAATAATTGGCAACCCTTATTTATACATATGGCTACACTTTCAAGTGTGCTATCTTTGTAATTCCAAAAATCAGCACTTTACAAGTGTACCTATTAATTATAATAAAATTTTGCCTAAAATAATAATATTCCCTCCATATATCACATTTTGCCTAAAACAAATATTCCCTCCATATATCAATTTTCCGCTGAATTTCTAAAATTTCTAAAAAGCAAGAGTATCACCAAAAATCTACAGCAACTCGATCGCCACCAATGTTTTTTTAAATATAATGAAAAGACGACAGGAAAAAGAGTCCTAAATTGCTTTAAAATCACTTCTTCCTTGCGGCTTCAAAAGAAGACCCATCATCCCCAATTCTCTTGTTTCCATAAATTGGGGTTGAACAATTCCATATTAAGATAAAAAATGTTGCGCCTATTTCTGGTATAATCTTTGAGAGTCCTATCAGAAGTTATCATTGTCAGTGGAAGAGCTTAGCAAAGACTCCTTCTTAATCATTTCATTCTCTAAAGCTTAGGGTTTTGAACTAACTAGTGAAGCGATAAGAAAACTTGGTCCTCACCTTCTCAACCTAAATCGTGTCTGTTATTTTCAGTGGTGAGTTTGGTGCACACCGAAGAGGACCACCTGTTGTCATGGGCTAACTTGCTTATTCACATTTCTTTCTCAGGTATATAGAGTAGTGAGTTTCTTTCTCATTTATTTCTGTCTAGATTTTGTGCTCTCTGCTCTCACGATACTGAAACCCTAACTCTTCTTTTCTATATCGTGATAGGATGATTTGTTGGTATTTGATTACATATAATCGTTATTCAAAATCGTATGTGTCTAAAAGAGTTCTGGGCGTGGATCTAAACATTTCTTCCATCATCTTTCATCTTAAAGATTTTTTCATTTGTTTTTTTTTGTGTTTATTTGATTATATCAGCTATTTGTATTAAAAGCAAGTAATACAGGAAGATCAAGCTTTCACGTTGCTTGTATTTTAGTTTATATCCTTTGAACTGACTCAAATACGATATTGACTAAATTCTTTCAACTTATAGAAGAATATTTATATATATAATAGTTCAAGGTCTGGTAGAAGAGTATTTCATTGAATAAATACTTGTTGTCCAATCTTCTTGTGTATTATATCATAATGCCCACTATATGGTACATTTGTTGCTATTCTCTTTTTTATTCTCTATTTTTAATAACCAAATAGATAAGGAAAGGTGTAACATGAATATTTCTTCATTTAGACAGGGATGATAGTATTTTATTATCAGGATTCATGAAACTTTAATCTGTGTAGTGTATGTGAAACTTGTCATTTATATTTTTTGGGGAAAGATAGTGAACTGATCTTTAAAATAGAAAAGTTTGCCTAGAGTAGTTATTCAATATGATCTGTCAAATAGCAAAGTTTCCCTAGAGTAGTGATTCAATCTGATCTTTCAAATAGCAAAGTTTGCCTAGAGTAGTGATTCACCTTGATCTTGCAAATAGCAAAGTTTGCCTAGAGTAGTGATCATTTTGATCTTTCAAATAGCAAAGTCTTCCTAGAGTAGTGATTCAATCTACACCTCTCTACATTTAATTTTCTTCTTGTGTACTCAGTTTAGTATTAATTCCTTCCCTTTTTTTATCATTTCTACTTTTTGAGATTTTAATAAGTTAAATCTTGTGTTTATGTCATGATCTTCAGATACTTTAAGAAGTTATATCTTTTTAGAAAAAACAATTAGGAATTGAACGTGAACAATTATAAAGGAAAAAATTGGATTTCATTCGACAATTGGCACCATATGCTACTGTGACTTCACCAGTACTATATGTAGAATCACAAAAGATCTCCTTTCCAAATATGCAAAGATAGAAATATGGTGTTCATAATTGAGTTACTCCAAATTTCTAATCCTTGTTTCAGTTGTTCACTTTATATTCATTTAAATCTTTATGGATGTTTAATTTAAAGATAGCTTTATATAGTATAAGATGAACTTGAGTGAGTTCACATGATTGTTACCTATAGTTTTAGTGGACGGAAGATGCAACTATTTCCCTTGTTTTGATCATTTAAAGAATGTTGTGCTATTTTTAATTATGTTGGCACCAATGTGCCTTAAGTTTGTATATTCTGTTAAGATCTCGTACGAAAAAGATATGCTTACGTGTTGGTATTGAGAGTGTAGTCTTAATACTCTCTGGTTCTGGAATAGTAATTCAAATCATATGACATTCTTATGCACCTTTACTTTACTTAGCAGAGCAAGCATGTCATCTTTACCTTAATTTCTGAGTCTCATTTTTCATTTCTATGTGTTCATTGAAAGATTGATGTTGGTATCAATCGTTGGCTACGCTCAGTGATGCATATTACTTCGACACTTGATGTCGAGATCCTGCCACCAAAGTATGTCCTCCGTCCTCTCTTTTCGATTTCCTTGATTTTTTGTTACTGGTAGTTCTTCTGTACTCTGCTTGTTTGGTTTATCGTATTCCTATGACTGTTGGGTGAGCTCTCTCTGTTGGGATTTTACTGATTTCCATTGATTTCTGAGAAGTAGAATGAACCTCATACGATGTTGATACCACCACTGCTCAATCCCCAACTTGGTCAGTGTTGCCCCTTCTATTTGAGCTGCCTTTTTTTGTGTTTACCGTAGTGGCTCACCGTTTGTACTTGTATGTATGTCCCTGTCTTATTGTTGTACTTTTGTCCATTTTGATATGTTTTGTTTAGCTTTGTACCTCCTCTGCTTCTAGTATATGTTTAATTCTTGCATTGTCTGATTCTTAGATATGGTACCACTAGTTTATCACTGTTCACTATTCTCTAGATAAACATTCTACAGCCAGTATGATTTTGCATCTGTAAATTCATATTCCTCTTAAAATATGTTGTATTTTTATCTGTTTACATGTAAAACTTCACATATTTCGGTGCCAAAATTGTACCTTTGTTATGAATTATAGATCAAAGAAACTTTTTGAACAACTTCAAGATGCAACAATAATTAATTTTCTGCTGTTGTCCAATTTTTATAGTAATGAGAGAAACTTCTTACATCACCAGGGTATAATGCAGTACAACATTTTAACATAAAAAGTCACATCTTCTCCAGTATTACATGATATTCAGTTCTTTTTGTTTAAAATAAAAATTAATCTATTCATTTATAACAATGACTTACCTTTCATATTGCTTATTATTATTATTTTGTTTGTTTGTTACAGTAGGAGTAAGTTTATCTGGGATATTGTGATGATATCAGACCTTACAGTCCTTTAACAAGTGTAAGAGACAACTTCTTTTGTACAAGAACTCAAATATTGACGACTTCATTTGGTTAAATCTTTTATATGTTGATTTTTAAAAATTTTTGTAGGTTACTACAATCTTCAAACATTGGATTTGCCTAATAGTCATATATCTAGTCATGTGCATGAATCGTTGGGTCTCCTAAACAATCTTCAATATCTTGTAAGTGTACAAAAAAATTGTAAATTTTCATTTTGTGAAGTAGAAATAACAGTTTTTCCTTTATGTACTACTCATATAATAATAACATATATGTTACTTCTTTGAGATCAAATAAGTTAACAAAAAGGAAGCTTTCAAAAAACACGCGTTCTGTATTTGGTTCTTTCAAAAAATGATCATAGATAACTTTGGTCCTTTTGAGTAGTAGTGATGTTCTTAGTGGTTGAAAATAAAAAAGCTGATGATGAAGATGATTTTTATTGGATAAGCAAGCATTTTTTGTGGAAGGAGAAATTTTTCTAATAAAACTTGATTTGTTACTTCATATCTAGAGAGAAGTGATACCAAGAAGAATAAAAAACATCCAATCTTTGACAAGCCCTTAATCCTTAAGCATATATTTCTTAGGTAACTATTCTAATTGAGCCTATTACTTCACTACTGAAAATGTTTCGATTGTTGTAAACAAAAATAAAGGGGGAAAACGTAAAATATTGTTGTTTGAGGCTGTGATACTCAGACTTTTCAAAAAGGTCAAAGGATGCTTGTCGAATTCTCCAAAGTAGTGTATTTTTGGAGAATTCGACATGGATGTGGCATCAAAAGTGAAGAGTCCGTGCAACTTGAATTTGAGGTCATGTGAATGTGTCCTTAAATTTTATTCGAAGAATATGTTTAGGAAAGAATACACAAACCAAAAGTTGTTGTGTGAGATCATTTGGGTAAATGTTTGTGTGTTCTGTGGTAATAAGAAGTTTTACCCTCAATATTGTTGTTTAGCTACCTATTCTCTATGAATGAAAAAATTAAAAACGAACATGCAAGTGGTTTTCGTGTTCCATGGTAATATGAAGCTTGCATATAGTCCGTCTTTTATTTACCTTTGATTTCAATATTTCTATATTGTTCGATACCATACTGATCAAAATGATTTTAGCGTTGTTGTTGGTAGCCTTTTGGAGAATAATTTTTTTATGTGTCGTCTCCTGGGAATACAATCTTATGCAGGACTTGGAATAATTCTATAGAACCTGAAATAACTTGTACATTTGTATGAATACATACTATATATTGATTTCTTTCTAATTTTTAATTTCATTTTGAATGTGTAGGATAATGTGGGTGATACAATTTGAAATAGTGGCCGCAAGTCAATTCGATTGATTGAAGTTTATGATGAAGACTTTTTTGAATAACTACGTTCAAATTTACATTTGACTTTGTGGAATTCATTACTTGTCCACATCTTGAAATATTATTATATTACTGTGTACTAAGATGTTGCTTTCTCAAAGTTTATTGCAGGCAAATATGTATATTTTTAAATTATTATTTTTGAGTTATTAATTAGGTAATGTAGTGCTTGCGATCATCTAGATGTAATTTGGGATTATATAGACATCAATTATGTGGATCACTGATCCTAAATTGTGGCACGTACATTAGTAAATGCTACACTTCATAAATGTTGCTTTAGAGGATGTCACAAATGACACGTTTTGAAAGTGTGGCCTATGAGGCAGAAAAGGCCACACTTAAAAGTGTAGTTTAAGATCATTAAAAGTGTCGCCATATAAGGTGCTAAAAGCGTGGCCTTTGTAAAGTAAAGGCCACACTTATTACGCGTGGCTAGTAAGGCAACACTTGAAAAGCGTGGCCTTAGGTCAAAGGTCACGCTTGTTTAGGCTACCCCTATTAAAGTGTTGCCTAAAGTAAAAAAGTGTGGCCTTAGATAATAGACGACACTTTTTGATACTTTAGGCCACACTTTTCTGGGGTGGCAAAAGGCCTAAAATGTTGTAGTGCTTCTTTCTCACCACATATTTCATTACATGTTCAAGTCGATGTTGGTGTTGTGCACTTTGCTTGTAGCCCTTCTCCATATAGATTTTGTGCATACACAACGCCGTACTAATCCCATGAATGTAAGCCATTTTCCACCCAATAACTTTCTTGCTTCTTTTTAGTATCTCCAATTCTGCATCAACCTGTGCTTCAGATAACTCTGTAGAAAGTATCACCAATATAGTTTCATTGACACCCAATGCAAACCATAAGTGCGATGGAAGAGTTTTCAACTCCATATTGGTGCGTCTGTAATAGATGGTATGGGTGGAGGCCCCAAAACTCAATTTAGTAATTCCACAAAGCTTCTTTAGATCTCCACATTGGCCACATCTATAATCTGCATTAACTCTTGTGCCTCTCCATCACCAAAAGTATCATGACCCACCAACACTCTTTCCCATGGATCTCTAGATGCAATGTAGTGTGCTTCTTCAACAAGATCAATCACATTAATAGCAAATAGTTTTTCACAACCCAAAAACCAGGTGTGATGACACTTGTCCTATCCCACTAGGATAAGTCAGCCTAAACTCAACAAAGATAGAAAATAAATGCGGAAATAAGCAAATTAAATAAGAATAACATAAGCGGAAGTCTTTCAAAACTTAAATAACCCCCAAGGACTGGCTGTCACATGTACGAGCCGCTAATAACAGAGCTGGAATGAAAATTACAAGTCTCATGTATGTCTTTGTTTCTCAGTACAACAAAACATAAGGAAAAAATAAATAAGAGAGTCTGCCTGATGACAATAGCTACCTCTCTCAGTCTCCTGGAAATCCTCGAATGATCAAGAAAAGGGAAACTCATGGTCAAGGATCGGAACCTACACAAGTGTAGAAGCAAGGAATGAGCACCAAACAACACAGTACCCAGCAAGAAAACTAACAAAAATAGGTAAATCTAATCAAATACGCGAACTCCTTCCATCCCAACAAAACCTCCATAACTACTACTTGCATAGAAAAATCCAGCCCAACCTAACAATTACCAATACACAGTTCAAACAATCTCCACAATCATAGTTCAAAATCATAAGTCACAACTCACAAATAATCATAAGAATCATGCACACCATTGAATAATATGCAAGAATGCTGATGCGCAATCAATGATCATGCATGCACACAATCGCCGGCAATGACCTCAGCATCACACACTTACCAGAAAAGACCTCAGCATCACAATCTCATCAGAAATGACCTCGGCTCGCTGGAAAAGACCTTGGCATCACATACTCGCCAAAAAAGACCTCGGCTCGCCAGAAAAAACCTCGGCATCACATACTTGCCTAAAAAGACCTCGGCATCAACATCTCACCGGAAACGAACTCGGCTCGCCAAAAAAGACCTCGGCATCACACACTTATCGGAAAAGACCTCGGCATTGCAATCAATCATCTCATCATAGTGTTCAAGAATAAAATGCAATCGGCGTGTTCACTCAAATAATGAGGAAATGACAAGTTCAAGCAATTCACAATCATAATGAAGCTATCAAAGCATTTCACCAATTACACATCGATATCAAGATCATGGCATATCACACTTTAATTCACAATATTAGCACACATTGCCTTTTATTAACCTGTCGATCAATTAAAATTGGTTCATGAAAGAATTCAACCCGTATCCTCATTCCCATTACTCCCCAACACATACAAGAAAGTAAATTTGGAATTCTACAAAATTTATGGAGTTTTAGAAGTTCACTTGCCTTAGCCAAAACCACGATCAATCAATAACTTGAGTCTTACCCTTTTGAATATAGTCTGAAACACCACAATCTATTCATATAATGATTCACAATAAAATTCAAGAACTATCGACACCAAAATCACAAAATTTGAGAAAATGGGTCAAAATGACTCAAAAATCTAATTCCGAAAATGAGGTTTAAATCTGGAAATTTATACATGAAAATGTTTCTCAAAGTATTAGGAATCCATTGGTGAAAACCATTTCAAAAGTGGAGCTCAAATCAGTTTGTAATCAAGACTTAATAGAAAATTCAAAGTTCTTGATAAATCCCAATTTCTTTACTTTAAAATCCCCAATTTTGAGTTAAGATCAAGATATAATCAATGGGTTATGAAGATTATCGGTTAAAATCACTTACCCAATAGTTTCCCACGAAACTTCTCTTTGAAAATCACCTCTTCCGAGCTTCCCAAGTCCAAAAATGGTGGAAATGGGTGTTTTCTCGATTTTTCAAATTAAACATTGTGTAGGGAATAATAACCCTCCACGAATGCAGAGCACATCATCCAAACCCTCCACGAACGCGGCAAGACCCATGTGAATGCTGAGGTCCAGGGTCAAGGCCCTTCGCGAACGTGATCAAGCTTCTGTGAACGCGAAGGCCAACCCAGCAGCCTTCTGCGATCGCGGACAAGCTTCCGCAAATGCGAAAAGCTTGCACCAGACCTCAGCTGATAGCAACTATACTTAAAAGCAAATTCACAGAAACGACCCTCGAGATTCGTTCGGAATCCTGTGCACAAAAACCTAGCATGCTACTACACTAAATTTGACGTTCTAGACTCAATGGAACCATCAGAATTTGGATTAGAGGTCTCCTTGACCCGTAACACGATAAGACGCAATGAAACTAACTTTAAGACTCAAAATCTCGAATCCAACGGAGTCGTCGAAAATCAATTCCGAGCATCCGATCACCGAATGTTGACCAAAGTCAACTCTATGGTCAAAAACAAACTAATTTCCAACTCACAGCCTCAAATCTACAATATAGCCCCAAATTTGATTCCGTCAACTCTCCTAGAACAATTTCAATATTTCGAAGCTGATGAAATCGACAAAATTCCATTTCGAGACCCGAAACTCCAAATGACCTCAAATACCACATTTTGACAACTTAAACTTCCAAAACTCAAAGCTTTCCAAAATTTTTAACTTGTCAAGGAAATTCACAAAACCAAATTTGGATACTGATCACACATGACTCGGGGCAACTCCTGGGAGGGGTAAAATGGTCATTTTGCAAAAATTATCAAAAATGACCTTCAGGATCATTACATCATCCACCACTAAATACCGTATTCGTCCTCGAACATAAAGTAAAAGAAAGTACCTGGATCCTCGAAAAGTTGAGGATATCTGGCACGCATGTCAGACTCCCAAGTAGCCTCTCCGGCTGAACGGTGTCCCCACTGCACCTTCACTAAAGCCATCTCCTTGGTACTGATAAGCTAGGCGGCAAGACCAACTTATAGGCCTTATTTCCCGCTCGGTCCAGAACCTCAAAAGGAACAATGAATCTAGGACTAAGCTTACCCTTCTTTTCGAACCGGATAACACCCTTCATGGGTGACACTCGGAGCCAAACATGGTCGCCCACCATGAATACCAAGTTTCGGACTCTCCGATCAGCATAACTCTTCTGTCAACTCTGAGCTATCAACAACCTACTCTGAATCAAGCGAACATGTTCCATGGCATCCCTAAGCAAGTTAGTCTCTAAGGAATCCTTCTCCGTTGAGTCAAACCATCCAATCAGTGATTTACACCATCTGCCATACAACGCCTCAAATGGGGCCATCTGAATGCTGGAATGATAACTATTATTGTAGGCGAACTTTCCTAGGGGCAAATGCTGATCCCACCTAGCATCAAAATAAATCACGGAGGCACAGAGCATGTCCTCAAGCACCTAAATCGTCCGCTTGGGCTGACCATCTGTTTGAGGGTGAAAGGTTGTATTCATATCTATTCGAGTACCCAAACCATGTTGTAAAGCCCTCCAAAAGTGCGAAGTGAACAATGAACCTCGATCCGAGACTATAGAAATCGGCACCCCATGAAGTCTAACAATTTGACTGATGTAGAGCTGGGCTAACATCTCCGTCGTATACTTCACCCGAACTGGGATGAAGTGACGGGACTTGGTCAGCCTATCAATGACCATCCAAATAGAATCATACCCACATATGGTTATAGGTAGACCCACAACAAAATCCATAGTAATCCTTTCCCACTTCCAAGTAGGAATGGGCATCCTTTGAGACACACCTCCGGGTTGCTGGTGCTCACACTTGACCTGTTGACAGGTCAAACATCTAGACACAAAGTCTGCAACATCCCTCTTCATACCACGCCACCAATAATGCTGACTCAGATCATGATACATTTTCGCCGCTCCCGGATGGATAGAATATCTAGAACAATGGGCCTCCTCTAGAATCAATCTAATAAGCTCACCCACCTTGGGCACACAAATTCAACCTCCAATCCTCAAAACCCCATTGGAATCAAGTACAACCTCCTTGGCTTCACCTCTCATCACCTTATCTCGAATAAGACACAACTTCTCATCCTCAAAGTGGCACTCTCGAATCTGCTCAACTAAGGAAGAACATGTCTCAATGAATGTAATCAAACCACCATCCTCCTTAAAAACCTGCAATCGGACAAACTTGTTAGCTAACCTCTAAACAACTCTAGCCAAGGGTATCATATCAACACTGATCGCGGCAAGACTCCCCATACTAGGAGTCTTCCTACTCAAAGCATCGGCCACCAGATTGGCCTTCTCGAGATGGTACAAAATGGTCATATCCTAGTCCTTTAGTAACTCAAGCTACCTGTGTTGTCTCAAGCTCATATCCCTCTGACTGAAAATGTAATGAAGGCTCCGTTGATCGATGAAAACCTCACAATGGACCCCATAGAAGTAGTGCCACCACAACTTAAGTACAAATACCACCTCCGTAAGCTCAAGGTCATAGGTAGGATAGTTCTTCTCATGTGCCTTCAAATGTCTAGAAGCATAGGCGATAACCTTCCCTTTTTGCATCAACACACCACCAAAACCAATTCTGGAGGAAGCATTATATACGGTAAAACCCACACCCTCCTCGGGCAAAGTCAATATAGGGGCCGAAGTCAACAAAGCCTTGAGCTTTTGAAAGCTCGCCTTACACTCATCGAACCAATGAAAATCCATGGTCTTCTGAGTCAATCTAGTCAACGGCACTGCAATAGTAGAGAAGCTTTGCACAAACCGTCTGTAGTAGCCTACAAATCCCACGAAACTCCAAATTTCGGTAGGAGAGGTAGGTCTCGTCTAGCCCTCAACTACCTCAATCTTGGCCGGATCAACCCTAATACCCTCCTTGGACACCACGTGTCTCAAGAATGGCACAGAATCAAGCCAAAACTCACTCTTGGAGAACTTGGAATGCAACTTCTGCTCTTTCAATCTTTGAAGCACCAACCTCAAGTTATGGACATGATCCTCATCGGTCCTGGAATATTTCAAAATGTCATCAATGAACACGATCACGAAGGAATCCAAGTACTGACGAAATATCTCATTCATCAACTCCATAAACACCGTAAGGGCATTAGTCAACCCAAAAGACATCACCAAGAACTCATAGTGACCATAACGAATCTGAAAAGCTGTCTTAGGAATATTCGATGGCCTAATTTTCAAATAATGATAGTCGAACCTGAAATCAATATTAGGAAACAACTCCGCACCCTGAAGCTGATCAAACAAATCATAAATGCAAGGAAGAGGATACTTATTCTTGACAGTCACCTTGTTCAACTGCCTATAGTCAATACACATTCTCATCAAACCATCTTTATTCTTTGCAAAAAGGAATGGTGCGCCCCAAGGTGACATACTAGGATGAATAAATCATTTGCTCAATAAGTCCTGCAACTGATCCTTCAACTCAGCCAGAGCCAAATGATACGGGCAATAGAGATTGGCTTAGTGTCCGACTCCAAGTCAATAGGAAAATCAATGACCATAGCCAGAGGAACACCAGGAAGATCAGTAGGGAACACATCAGCAAACTCTTGAACAACGATAATGGACTCTATAGAAGGTGACTCAACACCAGTATCCCGGATAAAATCCAAATAGTACAAACACCCACTATCAATCAACCTCTGAGCTTGGATGTAGGAGTTAACCTTACTAGGGTAAGAACCACTAGTAACCTTCCACTCTACCCTCAGAACACTAGGCATCGCTAATGTGACAGTCTTAGCATAACAATCAAGGAACGCATGATAGGGAGAAAGTAAATCCATACCTAATATCACATTGAAATCTACCATCCCAAGAATAACATGTCTACCCAAGTGTCATACCCAGCCAAAGAAACAAGACAGGATCGATACACTCGATCCACTACTAAGGGATCACCCACATGTGTAGAAACATGTACAGGAATAGGCATATGATCGCATACTAAATCAAACTCATATGCAAAGTAGGTAGACACATAGGAGAAAGTAGACCCCAGATCAAATAGTATAGACGTAGGTCGATGGTAGATTTGGACAATACCAGTGATGACTACATCAGAAGCCTCAGCCTCGAGCCTCCCCGAAAAAGCATAATACAGGGTTCCACTACCACCTCCTATATGAGTCACACCTCTACCTCCACGGTGGACCACAACACCACTACCCGAAGCTCTACCGCCTCTACCTGTTGTCTTACACCTACCCTGACCTCTAGCTGGAGGTGCTGAACTCTCTAGAGCTGTTGAGTAAGTATGATGGGGCCTAATATGAGTCTGAAATGGACACTGGTGTATCATATGACCTGGATCACCACAACCAAAATGAGACTTCGGAACGGAGAGCTGCTGTGATGAACCAGATGAAGTACCATGGCCAACTCAGCCAGAAGACCCTCGAGAGACATGTCCACTCTCAGCCGCTGGTATGGAAGAATGAATAGGCCTTTGGCGCTGAAATAAGCTACCACCCCTCTGGGATTCTCTACTTCCAGACAAGGTATTGGATAGCTGACCGCTAGAATGGGCCTTCTTGGGGTCCCCAAACTCCTCTCGAACCAACAACTCCACCTATTTGGTGGTACTCCCAATGGACTTGAAGGAAGTCTTCTCATGGGCTGATCTGAACACATAGGATCTAATGGAGAAAGTCAACCCTCTCACAAATCTGTGGACCCTCTCTGCCTCATCTAGAATCAAACGAATGGCATGAAGAGACAACAAACAGAAACGTAACTCATACTCAGCAACGGACATGCCACCCTGTGTCAAACACTCAAACCTCAACGTGAAAATAAGAAAATTAAATAAGAATAACATAAGTGAAAGTTTTTCAAAACTTAAATAACCCCCAAGGATTGGTTGTCACATGTACAAGCCGCTAATAACAGAACTGGAATGAAAATTACAAGTCTCATGTATGTCTTTTTTCTCAGGTAGAACAAAACATAAGGAAAACAGAAATAAGAGAGTCCGCCTGATGACAATAGCTACCTCTCTCAGTCTCCTGGAAAGCCTCGGATGATCAAGAAAAGAGAAACTCACGGTCTGGGCTTGGAACCTAAACAAGTATAGAAGCAAGGAGTAAGCACCAAGCAACATGGTACCCAGCAAGCCAACTAACAAAAATACACAAACTCCTTCCATTCCAATCGAACCTCCATAACTACTACCTGCATAGAAATTCCAGCCCAACCTTAACAATTACTAATACACAGTTCAAACAGTCTCCACAATCACAGTTCAAAATCATAAGTCACAACTCTCAAATAATCATAATAATCATGCACACCACACGGTTATATGCAAGAATGCTGAAGCACAATCAATGATCATGCATGCACACAATAGCTGGCAATGACCTCGTCAGCACATACTCGCTGAAAAAGACCTCGGCATAACAATCTCGCCGGAAAGGACCTCGGCATCACAATCTCATTGGAAATGACCTCGGCTTACCGAAAAAGACCTCTGCATCACATACTCATCAAAAAAGACCTCAGCTCACCGAAAAAGACCTCGGCATCACATACTCGTCAAAAAAGACCTTGGCATCATAATCTCCCCGAAAAAGACCTCGGATTGCCAAGAATGACCTCGGTATCACATACTTGTCGAAAAAGACCTCGGCATCACAATCAATCATCTCATCATAGAGTTCGAGAACAAAATGCAATCAGCGTGTTCACACAAATAATGAGGAAATGATAAGTTCAAGCAATTCACAATCACAATGAAGCTATCAAAATATTTCACCAATTACACATCAATATCAAGATTACGGCATATCATACTTTGATTCACAACATTAGCACACATTGCCTTTTATTAACCCGTCGATCAATTAAAATTGGTTCATGAAAGAATTCAACCTGTATCCTTATTCCCATCACTCCCCAACACATACAAGAAACTAAATTCAGAATTCTATAAGATTTAGGGAGTTTTAGAAGTTCACTTGCCTTAGCAAAAATAATGATCAATCAATAACTTGAGCTTTCCCCTTCCGAATATAGTCCAAAACACCGCAATCTATTCATATAATAATTCACAATCAATTTCTAAAAATATCGACACCAAAATCACAAAATTTGAGAAAAGGGGTCACAATGGCTCAAAATTTGATTTCGAAAACGGGGTTTAAATCTGGAAATTTATACATGAAAACGTTCCTCAAAGCATTAGGAATCCATTGGTGAAAACCGTTTCGAAAATGGAGCTCAAATCAGTTTGTAATCAACACTTAATTAAAAATTCGAAGTTCTTGAAATATCCCAATTTCTTTACTTTAAAATACCCAATTTAGAGTTAAAATCAATATATAATCAATTGGCTATGAAGATTATGGGTTAAAATCACTTACCCAGTAGTTTCCCACGAAAGTTTTCCTCGAAAACCGCCTCTTCCGAGTTTCCGAAATCCTAAAATGGTGGAAATGGGTGTTTTCCTAACTTTTGGAATTAAACACTGTTCAGGGAAAAATAACCCTCTGCGAATGCGGCTCACATAGCCCACGAACGCGGAGCACAGCATCCAGACCCTCAGCGAACGTGGCAGGACCCACGCAAATGTAGAGGTCAAGGGTCAAGTGTCACGACCCGATTTCTCGAATCGTGATGACACCTACCAACCCACCAGTTGGCCAGCCAAAACCCTATCCTGAAACTTAGCAGTTATGGGACTACGGGTGAAAACTAACCTCAACTAAGCGGAAGCAACAAAATAACACATAAAGAAGGCTGAAACGAAGCCACACTATATATATAAGTCACCTCCCAGAACCTGGAAGTCACAAGTATAGAACTATTAGCAAGAGTACAAGTCCCAAAAGTGGACCACATAAACAAACTATCTCGAAGGCAAAAGACAAGTCAAATATACAATACAGAAGGAAACAGGTAATCCCACGGCGCCATGGTTTCACCCTCGTCTCCTGGACAGACAGTTGCAGCCTCAATCTCAATGTTGAAAATCGGTGCTCGGACCTGCATCATGAAAACAAATGCAGAGTGTAGCATGAGTACCAAACAACAGGTACCCAGTAGGCATCATAGGCCCATTTAGCAAGAAAGGTAAAAATAGGTAGACAAGATAGAATCAGCACAAACAAAGGTCAATAGAAAACAGAAGCAGAGAAAGCGGAAAGCAACAAGAACAACTAAGCTAAACCCAACTAAGCCCCTCATAAGACCCGCTAGGCACACTCGTACGCAAGTTTAAATAAGACCCGAATGGACCCCCATAGGCCCGACAAGTAAACATAAGAGCTATTCTAAAGAAATGAAAGAAAACCCAACTCTAGAAGCGTCAACACCATGGGTACCGGACCTGAAAAGATAACACCTGGGCTCCGCCCAATAATCAGCCACGAGCTGGAAATACCAGACTCTACCCGGGTAACGTCAGCCTCGAGCCAAAATAATACCTGGGCCCAGCCCAATCATCAGCCCTGAGCTGGCAATACTGGGTCCCACCCGTGTAACCTCAATCTCGAACTGGAACAACACCTAGGTCTAGTCCAATCATCAGCCCCGAGCTGGCAATACCAGGTCCCACCCGCGTAACCTCAGCCTCGGACCGGAATAAACAACCTACGCTCGATAGTCTAGCGCTGGAAATATCGGCTCCAATCAGATAACGTCAGCTGCACAGCTGGGACTAGTAGCCTACGCTCAACGGTTTCGCCTTGGAAATAACGGGCTGCAATCGTATAACGTCAGCTGCGGATCAGAACTTGCAACCTACCCTCGACAGCTAGCTCTGTAAATACCGAATGCTAACCGAGTAACATCAGCTGCGTACTGGAGCCCAAAACCTCGAACCAAATAAAAGAGCCAACAGCCTCAAACCGGAAAAAATCACCACTCAATAATACACTACAGAGCTAAACACCACGGGCCGCCGCCCCCATAAGAGTATCAACCGAAGGCTCCCAACCTAGCACAAGCCTACCGACAGTCGATGCAAAAATGAAATCTTTCGAGAGCCTCCTTGAATCGCAGAAATAAGAGAGAAGAAATCGAAAGGTCCGATAGCCACGAAAACGCCTAAACTATGGCTCAACTATCAGACCCAAGTCTGCTAAACCAGTCTACAAGGACCTAGTCCATCCAAAACTACATCGGATACATACTCAAGTCAACCAGGTACGAGGGACTAAGGCAATACTACCCTAGCCTATTTGAAGGCCGAAACAATCACAGAAACCAACTGAAATCAGCAAAAATCAAGTAATTATCCCAAACCCACAGATGCATAAACATATAACCACCCAGCAGATAACCCACAGCAAATTAACAACAACCTAAGCCAATAACTCAACCTAAGGCACGATACTAATCCCGAACAGCCTATAAATTAGCTCTAAACGGAGAAGAAGAAGAACAATACTAGCTACCCAACCCCAGATTCACACAAGTCCACAAGCATTTACACATTCATGCTCAATCTAGGAAGAAGAGAAGCCGTAACCTACCAGAAAGTTGATCACGCGCGCTCCAAGTCACCCAACCAGAGATTTCCCCTTCTAAAAAGCCTCAAATTGTTGCCATGCTGTCAAAAATAGAATCACAGCGTCAATATGGTCATTTAGACACAAAAATCATCAAATTCAGAGGCAGACCAATTTAGAGTCAAAATTGGGAATGTGGGACCCGCTCTGAATTTTCTGGAATTGGCTCCGTGAAGAGGTCCCAAATCCTCCCCCAAACCTGCAGCCCAAAACAACACGCTAATCAGGGCTCTGATCAGCTCCAAACAGCCAACAACAAGAAAATGCAAAACTTTACACAATTAGGCTAAGAAAGCAACTTATGCCTCGAATTCATGACAATCGAGGAGTACCCAATGTTAAATGACCAAAAACCCACGAAGCAAACGCGAATCTGAATGCTTGGGACTTCAAATCACCAAAAGCCGACAATCGAGGAGGGAGATATGAATTTTTGAAGGTATCAACCAAATGAGCCTCGAACTCCATTATATAACAACTCCTGCCCGCTCTTCTCCACGAACGCGGCCCCTAGCCCCGCGAACGCAGAGGCAAAACAGCCACTACTCCGTGAACGCGTCAAAAGCTCCGCGAACGCGGAGCACAAGAACACTTACCCCTCACAAACCTCCACGAACGCGGAGTAGCTCACGCGAATGCGGAGTAGCTCATGCAAACGTGGAGTAGCTCACGCAAACGCGAAGTAGCTTACGTAAACGCGAAGTAGCTTACGTGAACGTGGAGCACAGGGTCACAGACTTTCGTGAACGCGACTTCCGGCCCACGAACGCGAAGTAGAAACCTTCACTCCTCCGCGAACGCAGAGCCTATTCCGTGAACGCGGAGAGATAGGATGTCTGAAATTTTGACAGGATCACCAGCTGAGTTTTGACAACTCCAAAACTTTGACGGGGTGCTCGGGATTCGTTCGGAACCCCGTGTACGCAAATGAGATATGCTAATTCGACGTTTTGGACTCAATGGCGCAGTCTAAATTTTCATAAAAGGTCGTTTCGACAAAAAGTGGGTCCCACACACATATGGTCATTTTAGCCAATTTTTACCAGAGGCCTCGAATTTTGATCGGAAGTTCTCGAAGGTCGTCCTAGATAAAACTCGGCATTCCGGAACTAACCGCACTGTCGGAATTTTCATCCCAGCACGTTTACCAAGAATGTTGACCGAAGTCAATCTTAAGCCAAATTTTGAAGGCTAAAGAGCTAATAGGCCCCGAAATCACACTGAAAACCCCGGGACTCAGGCAAACCATGCTTCTAGCCTAATATGGCCACTCCGGAGCTGATGGAACCGTCAAAATTCCTATCTGAGATTGTTTACGTAAAGTTATGACAGAAATCAACTTTTCAAGGTTCAAAAGCTCCAAAACAGGAGAAAATAGGCATAAAATCCAAATAAACGACGAGGCGATCGAACAGTCAGTGCTAGCAAGTCATAAATGACTTGGGGTCGCTACTGGAATGTTCTAAGCGACACAAAGAAGGCATCAACACTGAAATGACCTGGAGGGTCATTACAACATCCACTACTAAAAGGATTTTCGTCTGCAAAAGTAAGGATCAAGAAGTACCTGAGGGCTCAAATAAGCTTGGGAACTGCTCCCGCATCTCCCGCTCAGTCTCCCAGGTAGCCTCCTCAATTGGACAATGCCTCCAACGGACCTTAACTACAGGAATGGCTTTCGACCTCAGCTGCGTCACATCTCTGGCTGAAACAGCAACTGGCCCCTCAATAAAGGTCAGGCGATCATCCAACTCAACTGCATCATACTGGAGCACATGAGACTCATCTGGAACATAACAGCGCAACATCGAAACATGGAAAACTGGATGAATAGCTGAGAATTCTAGAGGTAGAGCTAACTCTTAAGCCACCTCACCAACTACCCTCAAAACCTCAAAAGGCCCAATGTACTTGGGGCCAAGCTTACCCCGCCTCCCAAATCTCATCAGGCCCTTCATGGGCGACACTCGGAGGAATACTCTATCACCCACGGTAAATCTCAACGGTCAACACCTGCAATCTGGATAACTCCGCTGCCTACTCTAAATCGTCTTGAGCCGATCCTGAATCAATCTAACATGCTCTAAGGACTCCTAAAATAAATCCATACCACGCGGCCTAGGCTCCGTAGACTCGAACCAATCAACTGCAGTGCGACAACGCCTACCATCACAGCCCCATCTACGGTTCCTACACCCTTGACTTACTGGTGGTAAGTCCACCAACGATTAGTAGGTGAAGTAGTAGGTCACCAAAGTTTTCAAAAATTGAAATTTTTTGCCCTTTTCAAATCCGGGGTATTACATCGGGACATAACCAGTACACCACGTACAACATTCGAAAAGTAAATAAATATGAAACCAACAAAGATGACTTAGTCCTCGAAGTATGAGGACTCACCAAGATATAAAATCTACAAGGTAATCCACTAGCCACGAACGGAAGGAGGGAGATCACCGGGCCCTACATTAACTAAAAAATATAGGCACAAGTATGAATAAGTACATGGAATGTACTAATTATGAGGGAAATGCAATAAAATGTGAAACATGATCATACGAGGACATAATCGAAAATATGATATGCAGGACCAAGCTAAACATTATAGAAATCATTTAAAGTTGAATCATAAATCATGAACATGGTCAACGCATCTTAAAATCATCAAGAAAGCATCATTAAAACCTTGATAGAAAACATAGATCATTTTGTAGGATATAAGCTTTAACCGAGAATAGACCATGCGAGCTATAACATGGAATCTGATGCAAATCCCATATCGAGAAGGGAGAGTCGACTTGCCAAGATGGAACTACATATCATGTCATATGTTATATGTGGATCTACTAGCTAGGTCATTTATGGCAAACCTACGGGGGCACGTAGTTTGGAGTGGTTGCTACTAGAAACTACCTTATTTGAGCCACCACATCAAAGTTCTCTTGGTGCTAAGTCAAATCTCAGCGGAATAGTAAATTTCATATACACATCATCATCCATAGAAAAGTACAATTCAAATACTAATCCAAGCTTAAACATCAAAGAGAAGCTTATTAAATCTTCAATCAAGCATGTGTGATAAAACCTTTCACCAATCATGATTTCTTAATGTGAGAAAACATTTCATAATTTCATTGAGGTTCATCTTAAATCAGCCTAATTCATAATAAATTTCTTTTCATAAATCATGCATACCTTCATGAAAACATCGATCATAGATTCATAGTTTCTTCATAAATTCATATCTTTTAGGGTTCAAAGTAAAAATCATGATCAATGTGTGGGTTCAAGTGATTTCAATTGGAAAGCATGTAATTGAGTTAACACAACCATAATAAGATTAAATTCAAGCAATTGGATCAACATAAATAGAACTCATGAAGAAGTCAATGAAAACCTAATCAATTTGACTGAAATTGAATTGGAGAATTGGGGAAAACCTTGGATCTCAATGAGTTAATTGAACCCATTGATGAATCCCTACATACCTTTATAATAAAAGCCCAAAAGCAATGGAGGAATCGAAGACTTGATTCTTGGAAGCCCTAATCTTTTTCTTAACCTTGGGAGAGAATTGGAGGGGATGACTTTGGATGGGATTTGGGGATTTGATAGAATTGGGTTAGTTTTAGGGGTGAAAAGGTAGTTATTGGAATGAAAATAAGGGCCAAAATGACATAGTATATGCATTAGATGCATAGGAAAATGCCCAAATACCCTTAAAATAACTGTCAGATGGTTCTTATGATTATGACCTATTACCCGTAAGAATTTCCACACCCCTTCATGGTCAACCGTAGAACCAACTTTTGAAACCCAAATATTCAATCATTTCCCACGAGACCTTTTTACGGTTCATCGAATTTTCTATGGTTCGTAGACCCATCCTAGAACCCAAATTTTGGTTCAAAATTTAACTAAGACTGCAACCTTACTATGAAACCCATCTATGACTCGTCAACCTTCCTACAGTTTGTCCTGTTCATTCGTAGGTCAAACTTCAGAAACATGAAATTCCAAAAACCCATCTCTAAGTCTACGGCTCCCTTCCTGCAGTACGTAGGTTGGACTTGTAGAACCTGCTTCAGTGCAAAAATATGTGTTTTCCCTTTTCCTTTGATCTTCCAACTTCCGCGGTGTTACAATATCTCCTTCTTGGGAACATTCATCCTTGAATAGGACTCAAGCTAGCATGAATAGAGTAGGTGAGAAACTAACAACCCAACATGAATTCAAATTTTATCAAAATGCACATTAAACATGGAGAACCACTCCAAGCTAAATTATAAAATCAAAATCAAGTTTTCATGAACATGCATGCATATGGAAATATGAGAATAACTAAAACGCATGAATCCGAATGAATGAACTATGAGGAGCTAATACCTCAAGCTAGAATAGGAGCGGAGGGACATATATGAGGATACCGGGACATCATATCAGCTTCAGCTTCCCAAGTAGCACCTTCAACAAATTGATTCCTCCAAAGAACTTTCACGGAAGCAAATTCCTTATTTCTCAATGTTCGAACTTGTCGGTCTAAAATCTCAACTGGAACTCTTCATAAGAAAGGTTCTCTTTAACTCCCAAGCCTTGCAAAGGCACTATGGATGTTGGATCTCCAACACACTTCTTCAACAAGGAGACATGGAATACTGGGTGTACCGGTGCTAAATTATTTGGCAACTCAAGTTCATAAGTAACTTTGCCAGTATGTCTCAAAATCTTATATGGGCCCACATAATAGAGACTAAGATTCTCTTTCTTTCCAAACCTCATCACACCCTTCATGGATGAAATTTTCAAGTAGACCCAATCATCAACCTCAAACTCAAGCTCTATTCTCGTAACATCGGCATAAGATTTTTGTCGACTTTGAGCCATTTTCAACCTTTCACGAATAAGTCAAACCTTTTCCATAGTCTCATGCACCAACTCAGGCCTTATTAATGCAATCTCACCAACTTCAAACTAACCTATAGGAGACCTACACCTCCTACCATAAAGGGCCTCAAACGGTGTCTTCCCAATGCTAGAGTGGTAGCTATTATTATAAGCAAACTCAATAAAGGCAAATGATCATCCCAATTTCCTTTAAAATCAATTACACATGCTCTCAACATATCTTCTAAAGTACAAATGGTACGTTCGACTTGTCCATCGATCTGAGGATGAAAAGTCGTACTAAGTTTCACTCGAGTACCAACCCTTTCTTAAATGACTTCCAAAAATGAGATGCAAAGTTGTTGCCATGATCAAAGATAATGGACAAAGGCACTCCATGCAACCTTACCATTTCCTGTATATAAAGCTTAGCATAATCTTCCGATGAGAATGAAGTCTTAACAGGAAGGAAGTGAGCCGATTTCTTCATTCGGTCCACAACAACCCAAATCGAATCAACTGTCAACGAGTTCGAGGTAAATTCATAATGCAGTCCATATTCAAATCTTTCCATTTCCATGTAGGAATGCTAATGTCTTGAGTCAAATCACCCAGCTTTTTATGCTCAACTTTCACTTGTTGACAATTTAAGCATTTAGCCAAAAATTCCAAAATATCCTTCTTCATCTCATTCCACCAATAGACTTCCCTCAAATCACGGTACATCTTGGTGGCTCCGGGGTGAATAGAATATCGAGAACTGTGAGCTTCTATCAGAATCTAATTTCTCAACTCGTCAACATTCGGAATACATAACCGGAAATAAAATTGAAGGACACCATCTCCCCCTTGGGAGAAAGCGTCATTGGCTATTTTAGAGACCGACTTCTTCAAGTCAACTAGTATCGGATCAAGATCTTGCTTAGCCTTCACATCCAATTCAGAAGACGATTCTCAACCATTATTAACAACTACACCACCTTCATTGGAGTCAACCAAGCGAACACCCAATTGGGACAAGCTATGAACATCATGAAGTAACTCCTTCTTATCATCTTCAACATGAGCAACACTTCCCATTGATAGTCGGCTAAGAGAATCCACCACCACATTCGCCTTACCGAGATAATAGAGAATGATCATGTTATAATCCTTCAATAACTCAAGCCACCTCCTTTAGCGAAGATTCAAATCCTTTTGAGAAAACACATATTTCAAACTCTTCTGGTCGGTAAACACATCTATATGTACACCATACAAGTAATGTCTCCAGATCTTTAGGGCAAACACCACCGCCGCTAATTCCAAATCATGAGTTGGATAATTCTTTTCATGCACCTTCAATTGTCTCAAAGCATATGCCAGGATCTCTCCAAGTTGCATCAAAGAACAATCAAGACCAATCTGTGAAGTATAACGATATACCACAAAACCATTCGATCCTTCTAGTATTGTCAAAAAAGGGGCCGAAGTGAGTCTATCTTTCAACTCTTGGAAACTCTTCTCACAAGTTTTTGACCAAAGCAATTTCACCTTCTTTTGAGTCAATGTTGTCAAAGGAGAAGAAATAGAGGAAAATCCATCCAAAAACCTTCTATAGTAAATATTCAAATCCTAGAAACTTCATATATCTAAAGTGGACAACGGTCTAGGCCAATTCTTAACTGCCTAGGTTTTATTAGGATATACTTGAATGCCTTCACCGGAGACAATATGGCTAAGGAAAGCAACGAACCTCAAACAAAACTCACATTTATTAAACTTAGCATACAACTCACGATCCATTGAGAATTTGTAACACAATCCTCAAATGATCATCCCCACTCCATGAGTAAATGAAAATATCATCAATAAGCACAATCATAAGCATATCAAGATGTTGCTTGAAGATCCTATTCATCAAATCCATGAATGCCGCCCAGGCATTTGTCAAACCAAAAGACTTCACCAAAAACTCATAAAGACCATACCGATTTTGAAAAGCCATCTTCAGAATGTCATTTTCCTTCACCCTCAATTGGTGATAGCCTGACCGGATGTCAATATTAGAGAAGTAACTCACTCCTTGGAGTTGATCAAACAAATTATCAATCCTTGAAAGAGGATACTTATTCTTAATGGTAACCTTATTCAATTGCCCATAGTTAATACACATTCAGAGGGAACCATCCTTCTTTCCAACAAACAACACAATAGCACCCCATGGTGAGATACTCGTCCAAAAATACCCCCTTATCCAGCAAGTCCTTTAATTGGACCTTTAACTTCTTAAGTTCTGTTGGGGCCATACGATAGAGAGAAATAGAAATAAGTTGCGTATCTGGGACAAGGTCAATACCGAAGTCTATTCCTCTTTCAAAAGGAACTCCACGAAGATCCTCGGAGAATACTTGTGGAAACTCATTTACAATCGGGACTAACTCAAGAGTAAGGGTTTTGAATTATGTGTCCCTAACCTGAACAAGATGGTAAATGCAACCCTTAGAAATAATTTTCCTCGCCTTTAGGCAAGATATAAACTAACCCTTAGGAACATAATTTCCATATTCCTATGACATGATAGGTTCGTTCAAAACTTTAAATGTGACTAATCGGGTCCTACAATCTATGGAAGCATAACATGCATGAAGTCAATTCATCCCATGAACAACATCAAAATCTAAAATATCAAGCTCTACTAGATCAACATGACTTATTCTATAAGAAATAGAAGTATGACAATTTCTATAAATTCTCTTAGCCACTAAAGAACAACCAACGGGAGTAGACACATGAAAGGGATCAGGAAGGATTTCAGGACCGACATAAAATCTCATGGCCACATAAGGAGTAACATATGACAAGGTAGCACCCGGATCAACTAAAGTATAAACGTCAAGGTGAAAAACTTTTATCATATCGTTCACCACATCAGGAGAACCATCACGATCCTGTCGATTCTGAAAGACATAGAACCTATTTTGACGAGGAGCACCTAAACCAGAACCACTAGGCTGAGCTTGCCTACCATCCTTACCCTTGCTAGCTTGCAAAGGAAAAACCTTCACTTTTTGGCCACTCTTTCCATAGCTGAAGCAACCATTCATACCAGCTAGATACATGACATCATGTTTCTTACCACACCTTGTGCAAGAGGGAATAGAAGATCCACTACCACCAACTCCTTGAGGTTTAGGGTTAGACACCTATCTTGTTGAACTTAGGAGTAAGAGCATTAGAAGAGCCTTGATCCGAAAACTTTTTCTGGAACTTAGAAATACCTTCTCCACCAGATCTAGAATGAGAAAAGTCACTATCAGTGGTCCTTGCCCTCTTAGACTCTCTTTCCCTTTCTTTGAGCTTCTCCTCTTCAATTTGTTGGGCATGTGTCATCAAGCGAAAGATATCTATCTCCTTAATCAAAATAGTGGTATGACACTCTTTGACAACCAAGTCAGAAACACACGACACAAACTTACTCATCCTTGCCCTAGAGTCGCAACCATAGTCGGAGAATACTTAGCCAATTGAGTGAACTTCAAAGCGTACTCCTTCACACTCATATTCCTTAGACGAAGGTTAATAAAATAAAGAACTTTCACCTCTCTTATCTCAAGAGGAAATAAACCATAAAAAAAAGCTCCTTTAATTTTTTTCCATTAAAGAGGACCTGCATCAACCGTCCACTCACATTTCCATTGTTCAAACCACACTTGAGCAACACCCTTAAGTTGATAAGCGGCCAACTCCACCTTCTTGACCGTAGAAAATCCCATAATTCCCACTATCTTGTACATCTCATCAATGAACTCTTGAGGATCCTCATGAACCTTGGAACCATGGAGTTTCGGAGGATTCATCCTAGTGAAGTCCCTTATCCTTGTTGCCACCGTAACCACATTTGGGTTCACAAGAGGAATAGCTTCTCTATTTGCTTGGGCCATCATAGCTTTAGCCAACACTTGGAAAGTGGCTCGAAATTTGGCATGGGTCACTTGCTTGGCCAAAGGATCAACCAGAACATGAGGGACCTTGGGCTCCATATTTTCACCTGCATTCCTTGTCACGTAACCTCTTTAAGGGACTATATCCCGACAAGGGGTGAACACGATTTAGGAGAAGGATCTTTATAGAGATAGACTCTATGGCACGACTTTAGAGTGGTGAAAGATGTGAAGTTTCCTAAATATTTTGTAGCCTCTCATTCATAAATGTGGCGCGCTTCACACTCATAAACAAGACTCTACTCAACGTGGCTTGTCAAACATCCTAGGGCCTTTTCTAAAACCGAGTTCTGATACCAATTTTTTCATGACCGAAAGTACACCCTAGACATGACATGGCATATAAAATCGCAAGAGGCCATACACAAGCAACTAGACATACACATACACAAAATAATAGATAAAAGTAAAGAATCTCATATAAATAGAAAGTGTGACATTAAAGTGGAAATCTAATATAGTCTGGACAAGTCATCTAATACATCAAAAGAAGTGATTGGGACATAACCCGTACACCACGTACAACATCCACAAAGTAAAGACATATGAAAGTAATAAAGGTGACTTAGTCCTCGAAGTATGAGGATTCACCAAGTCTTCAAATTTACAAGATAATCCACTAGCCACGAGAGGAGGAGGGAGATCGTCGGATCCTACACTAGTGAAATAATGTAGGCACAAGAATGCATTAGTACATGGAATGTACTAAATATGAGGGAAATGCAATAAAAAGTGAAACATGATCATAAGAGGACATAATCGAAAACATGATATGCATGACCAAGCTAAACATTGTATAAATCATTTGAAATAGAATGGTAAATCATGAACATGGTCAATGCATCTTAAAATCATTAAGAAAGCTTCATTAAAACCTTGATAGAAAACATAGATCATTTTGTGGGATATTAGCTTTTACCGACAATAGACTATGCGAGTAATAACATGGAATCCGATGTAACTCCCACATCGAGAAGAGAGAATCTACTTGCAAAGATAGAACTCCGAATCATGTCATATGCTATATGGGGATCCACTAACTAGGCTTTTTAAGACAAACCTACGGGGTGACGTAGTTTGGAACTAGAGGTTGCTACTAGAGACTACCCTATTTGAGCCTCCACCTCAAAGTTCTCTCGGTGCTAAGTTAAATCCCAATAGAATAATCAATTCATAAACACATCATCATCTATGGAAAGTACAATTCAAATGCTAATCAAAGCTTAAACATCATAGAGTAGCTCATTAAATCCTTAATCAAGCATGTCTGAGAAAACCTTTCATCAATCCTAATTTCTTAATGTGAAAAACCCTTTCACAATTTCATTGAGGCTCATCTTAAAGCAACCTAATTCATAAAACATTTATTTTCATAAATCCTGCTTAACTTCATGAAAACATCAATCATAGATTCATAGTTTCTTCATAAATTCATCTCTTTTAGGGCTCATAGTCAAAATCATGATCAATGCATGGGTTCATGTGATTTCAAATCGAAAACATGTATTTGAGTTCAAATAACCATAATAAGATCAAATTCAAGTATTTGAATCAACAAAAATAGAACCCGTGAAGAATTCAATGAAAACCTAATTAATTTGATTGAAATTGAATTAGAGAATTGCAGAAAATCATGGGGCTCAATGGATGAATGGAACCCATTGATGAAGCCCTACATACCTTTATGATCAAAGCCCAAAAGCAATGGAGGAATTGGAGACTTGATGCTTGGAAACCCTAACCTTCTTCTTGACCTTGGGAGAGAATTTGGAGGGGATGACTTTGGATGGGATTTAGGGATTTGATAGAATTGGGTTAGTTTTAAGGGTGGAAGGGTAGTTATAGGACTTAAAATAAGGGTCAAAATGACATAGTATAGGTATTATATGCATAGAAAAATACCTAAATACCCTTAAAAATAACTATTGGATGGTTCCTATGGTTGTGACCTACGGTCTGTAAGAATTTCCACTAGTCGTAACCGTAGAACCAAATTTAGAAACCCAAATATTCAATCATTTCCCACAAGGCCTTTCTCCAGTCCGTCAAATTTTCTACATTTCATAGACCCCCGTCCATAGAACCCAAATTTTGGTTCAAAATTTAATTAAGTTTGGAACCTTCCTATGAAACCCATATACGACTCGTCAACCTTCCTACGGTTCGTCCTATTCATTTGAAGATCAAACTTTAGAAACTTGAAATTTCAAAAATCAATCTTCAAGTCTATGACTCCCTTCTTATGTCTCGGATAACTTTCTACGGTCCGTAAGTTGAACTCATAGAACTTGCTTCAGTGCCAAAATTTGTGTTTTCCCTCTTTTCAGTTTTCCAACTTCTGGAGTGTTACAAGTATACTAACTATGGGAATAGGTACCATGTCGGTACACTAAAAGTTTGTCTATGTGGGTTCCATGAGAGAACAAGATTTGTTTGTTGTGTTTTGATGATTCATGTTGTTTATGCATATCAATTCACGGTAAGGACCCGGAGTCCAGGCTATGTTGTACTTATGTTTGTAATTGTGTATTTTCTGCTTACTGAGTTGTGGTTTCCTGTTCATATTTGATATATTGGATCTAGTCGATGATCCTACCAGTACATTGTGGTTGTGTACTGATACTGCACTTGCTCTTTCTTTCTTGAGTACACGTCATATTCAGGCGGCTGCTTCACGACCCCTACATTAAGACCTCCGCTATATTAATCCAAGGGTGAGCCACTTCCTCTGGGCTGCTAAGGATTTCTATTTACCTGCTTAGTCCATTATTTGGACTCAGACTTTCGAGACTTGTGTTTTCTTTATTTTATTTTGGGGTTGCATCCCTTATCCTAGACTATTAGATGTTTTGGTACTATGATTTTTAGTTTCTAGGGAGTTCAATTTCGCAAATGATTTTTGTCAAAGATTGAGTTTATGGAACTTGATCCTTTAGTTGTTTTAAATTATTTTCCTAGCATTTTATATGATGAAATATTTCTTATAATGGTTTGATGGGTGAAGTTTGGGTTAGTAGTTGGTTCTCCCACCGGAAGGTTAGTGTGGGTGTCACTCACGGTGGGTCAAGGTCGTCACAGATTTTCAACAATCCAATTTAGCTATTGTTATGATCCAAGATTACCCCCTAATCATAACACGGTACATAGAGCCACAAGTGAGCCCAAGTTAATCCATGGTTTGGCATGACTTTAAAATTCATATATACAAATTGAAACAACTAATGCAGAAGCTGAGTCTAAAGGATATAATAGAAAAATTATAAAATAGGCATGAACAATAATAATAGATATGAAATACAAGAAAAATTATAATCTCAATGATAAGAATCAGAGATCAATGATAAGAAAGTAAGGGTAGTTCAAAATCATTAAGCTTAGGGAATAAGCCCTAGGTTTAATCACACTAACTAAATTCTAGATGTAGGTTGTGAGAACAGACTTGGTCCAACACTATGATAGTCTTACATACTTGGGAGAACAAAATTTCTTGAAGAAACTTGATGGAGATGCTTATAAATCTAGGTCTACTTCTTGATTCTTCTTGTAAGTAGAGAATTTATGAGCGTAATTGGGGTACTACTGAGACATAACCCCCAATTAGGTTCTAAAACATTGGGGTTGAGATTTAGAATGAGTGGGAAAAGACTAAAATACCCCTAAAAATTGACAGATGCCATCTACTAGGCCTTCTATAGTCCATAGAACCTTTTAAGTTTTGTAGAAGCCTCAGTAGAAGTCAGTCAAGACTTCTAGGGTGTATGACAATTCTTGTTTATGGATCCTTTTATGGTCTGTTAAAGCATCGGAGATTTTGGGTTCTTTAGTCTTTTCGTTCACCAAAGTATGTCCTCAATGCTTGTTTATGTCCCTTTCTGATGAAAATATGTTTGAATTTCAGCTATAAGAGCTTAAGGATAATATTAGGACAAAGGAAAGCAAAATAAGCCAAAAACATGGAAAATGAGAGAATGGGTAAAGCTCCAGCTCGCATAAGTCACTTCGGTGGATCACTGAGTGAAGTTGAGCATGCCAAAAACTAAGAGATCAAACCCCAAGGAATCATTCCAAGTTGGCAATGGAAAGACAATTCGGAGCATCATCGAAGTCACTCGATGGACTCCATCGAGGTTGCCAAAATTTACAAGGACTGAAGATCAAAAACAAATTTGAGTAGCTGCTTTGGCTATGAATAGAGCAACTCAGTGCGTCGCCGATCCAGCCATTGATCACGACTAAAGTCGCCGAATTGGCCGAAAGGGTATTTCTATGAAGTTTTTCTAAAAAGTATAAATAGTCCTTTGTGGAGAGATAAAAACAACTTTGCAATTTTTTGAATATTCTTGTAGTGCAAAATCCTCTATTTGGGAAGTAACTTGTACTCGAAGATATGGGTGAAGCTTCTTGGGTGTGAAGATTTTAGGATTAATTTCTACAATTCATTCAACTATTTGGCTGCAATGAGTGATAACTTTGGTATATTTATTTTTCCTTTGATTATGACTACCTAAAGCCCCTTGACTTAGGAGTGTGTAATCGTAATGGATAACTAATTTTCATAAGGGAGTTGTTTAAATGCTTAATATAATGTTGGTTTGATATGGGTTCAGTTGTCTCTTCATTATTTAACTTATAATTTGAGGTTGCAAACTCTTGTTTAGCTTATAATGGAAGAGACAACTGATAATTACTTGATTTAATTCATTTTACAGCTGAAACTTGATGAAGTTTGGTTGAATTAAGGTTGTCGATTGAATTTTATATCAATACATGTTGGTGTTTGATAAAATCCATATGAATATGATGGTTGATTGACAAACAGTATCATTATCTTAAATTTAGCGTACCCATTGACAATCAACTTATTTAAGCAATTAACAATACCCATTTTGTGAAATTAGCATCCATTGAAGCACACTCTTAAAATTTTTTTCTTACTTGATACAAATCCCTGTTTTAGGCTTAGCATCAGAGACTTATTAACATCTTGTTAATCATTTATGTTTCGGAATCACATTTTTTACTCAACCCCCCCCCCAAGTTACTTACATCCATAAATTGGATCAACACATAAAAGTTCTAGTGCATAAGATTACATCATACAGTGAATTCCTTTAATCCATTCCTTGTGGGATCAACCCCAACTTTTCATTGAATTATATATTGCAAGTGATCATCTACACATTAATTTGTAAGGTGTGTAGTTGAATGTTATAACCCATAAAACCTTATACGGTCCATAGATCCATCTCTAGAAGTCATGTTTTTGGACTTCGTTTCACGAGACAATCTACAGTTTGTAGAACTTTTCACACTTCATATAATTGTCCCTAAAACTCAGACTTAACTCAGCTTTTCAAGGCTTTGTTTCATAGGCTAATCTACGATCCATTGATACTTTCACGGGCCATATGATTGTCTCTGAAACTCAAACTCCTGGGGATTTTGAATTTTTCCCAGCTTTTCTGAGTTTGATCGAAACTTAGGATTTTCCTGAGGTGTTACAGGAAGGAGGTGAAATTTCTATTTTTTGAGAGTTGCATCAAGACTTTTGAGGTGCAGAAGAAGAATTTAATTGAAGCTCCAATCCTCATTACTCCTAATTGGGAGATGCCTTTTAAGTTGATGTGTGATTCACATGATGTAATTGTGGGTGTAATGCTTGAAGAGAAGAATCAGAAGGTCTTCAATTCAATCTACTATAGCAGTAAGACTTACGACTCTGCTTATGTGAATTACACTGTAACTGGAAAGGAAATGTTTGCCTTAGGTTCTGCATTTGAGAAGTTCATGTTATAGTTGGTGCGAACCAAAGATATTGTTTACACTGGCCATGTGTCTATTAGATACTTGTTCAACAAGAAAAATGCAAAGACAAGACTTATTAGGTGGATCTTACTACTGCAGGAATTATAACTTGTGATCAAGGGTAGCAAAGAATTAGAGAGTCAAATTGTAGACCACTTGTCTAGATTGGATAGTTGGTCTCATATGCTAGATGAAGAGAAAATTTGTGAGGAATTTCTAGATGGACATTTGCTAGCTCTAAATGTTACTGAGTTGTCGTGGTATGCTTATATTGTTAACCTACTCATAAGTGGATTGTATCCTCCTAAGGAAACTACACAACAGAAGAAGAAGCTGAATCATGATGTCTGATTCTACATATGGGATGAACCATTTCTATTAAGGCAAGGGCTTAATAGAGTGATAAGAAGATTCATTTTGTAGGGTTAAGAGAAGCAGGTTACGTTCTTGATAGTTTCCACGCCTCTCCTCATGGGAGCCATCACAGAGGTGAGAGAACAACTCACAAAGTGTTGCAATCGGGGTTCTTCTTTCCAACTTTGTTTAGAGACGCCTCTAGCTATTTCAATGAGTGGGATCAATGCCAATGGATGGGGACTATTTCAAACAACACTCTGGAGGTGGCGATATTTGACATGTAGGCGATATTTAATGGTAATCAATCCATCCTTGTGGTTGTGGAATACGTGTCAAAGTGTGTTGAGGTTGTAGCTCTTCCTTCTAATGATTCAAAAGTGGTCATCAAGTTCATAAAGAAGCACATATTCACTCATTCAAAACTCCTAGAGCTATTATTAGTGATGAAGGTTCTCACTTTATAAGAAGTTACGTGATGAATGTATATGCTAAGTAGGGGATACAACACACGACGGTGATGTCATACCACCCGTAGACTAGTGGCCAAGTAGAAGTGTCCAATAGAGAGGTTAAATAGATCTTATAGAAGACTGTGAATGCACAAAGAAAGGACTAGGTAATGAAACTTGATAATGTCTTGTGAGTATACAGACAAGCATACAAAATGCCTATTGGGATTTCTCCTTATCGAATGGTGTTTGGTAAGGCCTGTCATCTTCCAGGGGAGCTAGAGAATAAAACTTTTTAGGCTTTAAAGAAGTTGAATCTTGATCTAGAGCTAGATGGAAAGAAGAGAATGGTGCAACTACACGAACTTGAGGAGTTCAAGCTCCATGCTTATGAGAATTAAAAGTTGTACAAGGTAAAGAAAAAATGCTGGAACGACAAGCACATTGTCTCTCACACTTTTGAGCCAAGCCAACAGGTATTACTATTTGATTCCAGATTGAATTTTTTTCTTGGAAAGCTGAGTTCCAAGTGGTGTGGACTATTTGAAGTGGTAAAGATGACGCCTCATGGGGCTGTTGAGTTGTGGAACAAGGAGAAGTGTTCAACTATTCTGGGAAATGGACAACATGTGAAGCACTACTTTGGGAACGATATTGATCGCGATAAGGAAGTACTCAAACTTGGTGATAAGTGATCCATGAGTTTGGTCGAACCGCGACAGTAAATCAGGCGCTATACGGAAAACAACCCTTGATTTTTTTGTAATAGATAGGACTAAGGAAGTCATTTTTTTTCTCATTTAAGCAACTTTGATTTTCCAGAGAAATATTTTTCAAGAAATTAAAAACAAACCCAAAGATATCAATATTAGATTCATATTTAGTTTTATAATATCTTCGTGCAAACAAATTTAAAAAATGAGAAGTCGAAGTAGTCTTGTTGCATATGCCTATCATTTTTAATTTTTCATTTTGCATTGCACTTTTTCCTCTTTTTATTTGGGAGCAAAAAGCATCCCTTGAACTTAAAAAGGTAAAGTTTGATTTCTCTAGTACTAATATTTGACTTACATAATTAGAAATAAGCATCATATTATGAACTATTAGTGTAATAAAGCTGAATTTTGAGGGATATTTATGAAAATATTTCTTAATTAGTTTATATATTTACTCTATTAAATCACGTAATTATAATAAATTTAGGTTAATTTGATATAAATTGAGAGGAAATTAATATTTAATTTAATGTTCTATGAAATCACGTAATCATAATAAATTGAGTTAATTTGACATAAATTGATGGAGAATAAATATTAAATTTATATATCAATATTAAATCCAACTCGAATTACATACTAAAATCACAAACGGAGTTTCCTAGAAAAAAAATATTTTCACTTTCCATTGCCTCTTTGCAAGTTGTTGATTTCATCTTTCAAAATTTACAAAGAGAGAAAAAAGGGGGAAATCGCAAACATGCTTGGCGGAATCGCAAACATGCCTGGCGGAATCGCACGTCGTCGTCTTTCTGTGGAGCGCAGATCATGGCGAATGGATCACCCACACGTATTCTATGCCCTTTTGATTTTTTTTCTTCTCAGTACTTTTTGCGTAACTTTTTTTTTACTCTATTGATGCACAATAATGGGTTTTTAGGATCTGTGAATTTGATGGCTCGGTTAACTTATGGGTCTCTTCTCTTTTTTCCTTAGGGATTTGTGGCTAGGCCAGAAACTCGTCCAGATGGGTCTGTCAATTTGATGGTGTGGCATTGTTCGATCCCTGGAAAACCTGCGGTGAGTAAACTTTCTTGCTTTCTTCACTACCCATTTCAAGTTTTCTCCTTTTCTAGTTTTTAATGGATGGTTTATTACTAGTGAAAATGGGAAAGTTAGAATTTTTTTGATACTCTTTCTGAAAAATGGTTTAGATACATACATATTAATCATGACAATTAATAAAAGAGTGTACACATGTGTGAGCTCGCTCACATTTCCTGTTTCAAGTCCAAATAAAGGGGGAGGGTTGAACTAAGCTTGTAGCCATTGTGAAATGTGTCAATTCTTGATGGAATCTCATAATTGATAAAAGAGTGTAAAACATGTATATATTCAGTGGTTTGGTCCAAATTCCTCGTCTATGATTGGAAATTTTGGGCTAGAATTGGTCTACTTCTTTTAGCAGCTTATTGTGTATCATTGTTTCCTTCTTTGTTATTGAAAACCAGTAATTTTGTGCTATAATTACCCATACTTCATAGTTTTATGAGGACGTTTATCGATTCTATGTTATGGAACTGTGAAGAAAAGATTGTACAATCTAATTAATAGTTAGACACGTCAATTTTGATATTCTCGCAACAGTTATAGAAAGTATTATATTATATTGGTTGTGACTTGCAGAGTTCTCTTATTGTTTCTAGGATTTTTATACTCCTTTAGCTTTATCTTTGGAATTAGTTTGCCAAATAATTCATTAAAGTGAAGAATTAGTTAAAAGTGAATAGAATTTGGCAACAGGAGTAGAAAGTAAATTTAACAAGATCTAAGTTATGTCTAATTGGATGAGAATAGTTGTAGCCTGCATGTTTCCTTTCATTATTTTGGGTTAATCTTAATTTCATCAATATGTGGAAAATATGAAACTTCATTCTATTTTGTAAATAATTACAGCTTGACAATCAATACAACACACATTACCTTATCAAACGAAAAGGTGTTCAGCTTAATATGTAAATGTATAAATTGATTTATAGGGCTCTGATTTGTAGTTAGAAGCACATATTAATTAATAGGGCTCTGTTTTGTAGCTTAGAGTATCCTCATGTATGCTTGGCTTGTATTGACCTTACATTTTGTTATCTCCATCTACAAATTTCTTGATAAAAGAAAAACAAAAGGTTTCAGCTTGGTCATTGCAACCGCTTGGAGCAACTTCTAGTCGCCTTCTTGGTTCCTAATCCATAATTCAGGAAAATCCTTTTTTTTTCTATGGTTAAAGATTGTCCATGGAGAAAAAGGGGAGTAGATATTGTATTGCAAAGGAAAGATACTTGTGTAAGAGGACTTTAGTTATGAAGTGTCGTATGTAACTTATGAACCTTAATGGACCTTTTGAGAGTTTATGAAAGAAAGAGAAATTACACTACATGTTTGAAATAACAATATAAACAATGTTACCCCGTAAGTAGGGTTTAGATATGGAAGAATAGAAAATGCATGCAGACTTTACCCCTACCTTATGTGAGGTAGAAAGGTTGTTTACGATAGATGAGACTCAATTCATGTTGTTGAAAATTGAAGAAAATAATATTGAGTCTAATGGGTACATTTACAAATTAGGCAACAACCACATATATGAGTCTCTCTTTGATACAAAAATATATAAGAAAAATCATTGAGGGTGTTCACAAAATTCATCTTACTGAATTATTTTCAAAGGTTTTTATAGAATTCTCAACAATGATTAGGAGAAATCAAGAATTGTATTGATGGTTAAACTATTGAGTACGTGGTCCATTATATATGAGTTGATATAGAGTTGTAGAATCCTAGCTAGCTACACTTAGAGCTATACTATATTACAAATACAATTACAAGAGTAGAGGTTAACTACTATTAGTACACTTACATAGCCTAGTCCTAGTCCAACTCTAAATCTTTAACAGCTAACAAGACTTCTAACATTTGTACCATTTTGATTAACTCTATCATTATCTTCAGCTTGATCCTTATCTTCAACACTTCTCCTCAAGCTAGTGAGTGGTGGAACAGTTACTCGTAGATTGGTTCTAAACCCAACAAAGACTTTTTTTGTCAATGATTTTGTATGAATGTCAGCTAGCTGATCCTTAGACCTCACTAACTATGTAAGAAGCTGACCTCTGGCCACCTTTTCTCTAACAAAATGATAGTCCATTTCTTGATGTTTGGTTCTAGAATGCATAATTGGATTTACTTTCATGTTCAAATCACTCAAATTATCACAATACAATGTAGACATTGTCTTGAGGTACATTATAAGATCATGAAGTAGGTAGATGATCCATATCATCTCAGTTGTAGTAAAGGCTAGTGATATATACTCAATTTCAACACTTGATCTTGCTACTATGGGTTGTTTCTTGGAAATTCAAGAAAAATAATTTGAACCTAGGTAGATGTTATAGCCTGTAGTGGATCTCAGAGTGGTAATGCATCCTCCTCGCCAAATGAGTATCTCAATATCCATACAACATACAAGGTGATTATGAGATAAGTCTGCGTTCAAATTGTAGAGTACATTTGATGTACTTGGGAATCATTCTAACTCCTTGAAGGTGTTCATTATTACAACATTGCATAAACTGACTAGCTAGATTCTCTACATGAGTGATATGAGGCCTTGTGAGTGTCAAAAACTACAGACTGCCTACTATCCTTCTGTTCAAAGAGGCATCTACAAGACTTCCAACCACTTCATTTTGACCATGTCATTGTGCCAAAGATGTAGCTACAACTTTTGCTAATGTCATATTAGTCTTGTTAAGTAGTTCAGCAGCATACTTACTCTGACTCAAGTGAATTCCTCCAATAGAATATTTGATCTCCACTCCCAAAAAAAAGTGCATAGGACCAAGATCTTTTATAACAAATTCTCTTCCAAGTTGTATAACCAACTCTAAGACATGTTATTGGTTACTTCCTATTACAATAATGTCATCTACATATAGCAAGAGGAATATTGTACCTTTGTGAGTTTGCAATGTGAACAATGAGAAGTCTGCTTTCCTATAAGTGAAGCCAAGATGTAGGAGATGCATGCTAAATCTATCAAATCAAGATCTTGATGCATGTTTAAGGCCATACAATGCCTTCTTTAACAGATAAACATGGCGAGGATATTTAGAGTCAATAAATCCATGAGACTAACTCATGTATACCTCTTCTTGCAAGAGACCATGTAGGAATGCATTTTTGACATCTAGCTGCCTTATTTCAAACTTAGACCTAATAGCAACTAATAAAACTACCCTAATAGTTGTGGCCTTAACCACATGGCTAAATTTTTCTTCGAAGTCTATCCCTTCAAGTTGTGAAAAAACCCTAGCAACAAGTCTTGCTTTGTACCTATCTACTATTCCATTTTCTTTCAACTTGGTCTTGAACACCCATTTTGAACTAACTAGGTTCATACCAATGATTTAGTCACTAATGTCCATGTCTTGCTGCTATGTAAAGCATTGATTTTCTCCTGCACAATTGAAAGCCAATATGGTGACTCTAGTGCCTCATTAGTAGTTTTTGGTTCTCTCACAATCTCTTCATTGTTGTTAGGAATAAGAGATAAGTGATGCACCTTTTCCTTATGTCTAGTAATCATATGATGCCTTGTGGTGCATGAGGTGTATCAACTGAGGCAGCTGGTTATAGTGTAGTTTATGTAGATTGTTCGTTCTCAGTCATATATCACCCTAAGATATCAACTTCTTAATGTATCCCTTGTGGACTAGACACAAAAGAAGTATGATTCGATGGACCACCACTATCTAAACCTGCATCTTCAACTTGATCCTTACCACTACTATCTAAACCTGCATCTAAGAGTTCAACATCACTATCATCTTAAATAGGCATGAGTGTTGTTATATGTTTAGTAACATTATCACCAGTAGCTTGTGTATTACCAACAACCTGTGTTTGAATATATGCAAGATACTCAATAGGTGTTGACACAGTAGTCAACACTTCCCCTGAATTAGTATAATCATGTGCCGACAATTTTGAGAAAAACTTAACAAAAGTAGCTAGATGAGGTGAGACATCAATATTAGTCTAAGTTTGATTTGGAGGAACAAAAGGTAGTGTTCTTTCATAAAAACAACATATTTGGACACAGACACTCTCCTTGTTGATGGATGATAACATCTGTAACCCCTGTGCAATCTGTTGTATCCTATGAACACATAGGGGTAGGTCTTCAAATTGAACTTGGTACTACCCTTGATATATGTGAAACACCTACAACCAAACACCTTTAAGATGTTTTAAATAGGTTGCTCACCATATAAGCTAACAAATGGAGTCACCATCTTTAAGACTGAAGACGAAAGTCTATTAATGAGAAATAGTGCAGTGAGAAAGGCCTCAACTCATTGAAACAAAGGAAGATTAGCATGTAATAAAAGAGTTAATTCAATCTCATCAGTATGCATATGTTTTCTTTTTGTGCTCCATTTTTTCAAGTGTGCTAGGACATGAAATGTGCCTAACAGTACCACAATCTTCTAGATGTTTAATGAAGTCTGTTTTGATTAATTCACCACCTCCATTGCACTGGAACATCTTAATCTCTTTTGAGAACTATTTTTACACAATTTTCTGAAATTTAACATATACTTCAAAAAAATCGATCTTCTTTTTCATTGGATAAAGCTAAGCATACCTTGTATGATCATCTACAAACACTACATGATATTTCATATGCTGAAAAAATTCAACAGGGGAAGGACCCCACAAATCAGAATGTGTTTTCAATAAAGGTTCCTTCTCAATTTTATTCCTCAAGTCAAGTGGAAGTTTACAAATTTTTCCCAACTGACAACTAGAACAGAAAATATGCATTTTATTCCAACTATTAACATTAATGCAACTACTGTTACTCAAAACTTTTAACAACTTAAAACTAGGATGTCCTAATATAGTATGCCCTATGATGTCTGATGTCTTCCAATCTTGTGTAGGAGTCAAACCATAGAGTCCACTTCTCTTAGATCCCTAGGTCAGTAGTGTCCTTGTCTTCTTATCCTTTACAATAAAGTTAGTTTCATCAAATTCAAGAGTGCAACAATTATCCTTTGCAATTTTACAAACTGAGAGTAGATTCTCAGCAATCTTAGAAACTACAAGGACATTTTTTTATTTCAGACATGATCTAGTTGTATTCCCAACATGTGTTATATATAATTGTGATCTATTCCCAATAACAATTTTATAAAATCCACTGTAGTGTTTAAATTAGATAGAATACATGAGTTATATTTCATATGACTACTGGCTCCTGAGTCCATATACAAAGTGTCATCTGTATATGATGTATTATGTAGATTGATATCAGCCTATGCATGTGGTACTTCACTTACATATTGACAAGAGTATTCCCACCGGTAAAAGCACTTAAGAGTAGTATGATTATTCCTACCACAAATTTTAAATGACTTTGTAGTACTTCTACCCTTATTTCTACTTTGGAAGCTTTGATTATTGTGAGTATTTGATCCTTGTCCAATAGGTTTGAGACCCCTTCCTTTGGAGTTGAAGTTGTTGTTTCTGCTTCTCTAAGAGTAGTTTCCTCTGCCCCTTTCCCTTTGGGCAAAGAAGGCCATGTTAAGGGTCTATAGTGGCAGTTTTTCTTCACCCTCTCTCATATCCAAAACCCAGAGAGAATTAACAAATTGATTAAGAGTGGAATATGGTGCATTACCTAACATGAAAGTCTTGAAGGTCTTGTACTTGAGAACTAAACCTCTAGAAAAGTTGATTACTTTTCTATCTTCATCCACAAAATTGTGAATGGCGGCAAGACCATCACATATGCCTTTGAATTTCTTAATGTTTTTGTCAACTTTCATGGTTCCTAGCCTAACACTTTGCAGTTATTGTTTACACTGAAACTCCTTATATTTTGCTGCTTGAAGATGGGCTTATTTTAAGCATTCCAACATCTTCTTGGCAGTTGAGAAACCCATAATCAAGTACATGCTTTCTTCTATCAGTGTGCCTGAGATCCAGCTCCTTAGTTGTACATTTTTCTCCTCCAGTCATCAACACTGCCACTATATTCTACATCATCCTCAACACTTATAGCTAGTGCTTTCTCAACATCCTTTCTAGTAGAATGACCACTCACAATTGGTTCATTCTCCTTGATGATATAGGTTAATCTCATCACATGAATCAATTCCATCATTTATGTCCTCCATATGAGATAGTGTGTTAGCTTAAGTTTAATGGAACAAGAGGCAATTAGGTGATGAAGGGAAAAAGTGGACAAAGTATTAGTAGAGGGATCCATTTTAGTTAGACGTGTGATTATTTTGAATTCAATACTTAGACAACGAAAGATCTTAATGTTCTTATACCATGTAGAATTCTCAACGATAATTGAGAGAAATCAAGAATTGTATTGATGGTTTAACGTTTGAGTAGAGGTTGATATAGAGTTGTAGATTTTTTGTAGAGTCCTAGGCTAGTATTAGAGTTATAATATGTTACAAATACAATTACAATAGTAGAAGTTAACTACTACTACTACACCTACATAGCCTAGTCCAAGTCCGAGTTTAGCTCTTGAACAACTAACAAGACTTCTAATAGTTGAACCATGTTGATCAACTCAATCCTTATCTTTAGCTTGATCCTTATCTTCAACAGTTCTAGTTAGTGATTTTATGAAAAATATTGTCACCTATGAACCTGAAATCAAATTTTGTTACATTTTGAGAGTCACTCAAGCCCTTCGAGTTCTTTCACAATTTTCTAAACAAAAGAAAGTTATAACCTTATAGCCTTGTAAGGTATTTATGTATGTATGCATCATTCCCTGGATTTAATATGTAGAGTAGGAAAAATATGATCTTTGTGATGACACAAAAGTCCATTTTGTAAAAGTACCATAAGGTTTGAACTTTAATCATTTTGTTATGTATTAAATGCATATAAATGAAAGGATGTCTTGTTGAAGTGCTTTTAGTATCATAAGTCTATTGTGTAAACGATCATGGGACATTCCTTTCACTTTTCATGTGTGAAAAGCTCCTTCTCTCTAACTATTTTTGAGTTTCTAAATGATGATCTAATAAATGTTGTAAACTTTTAGTAAGGTTATGAATTTTATTATCTGTAGTCCATTAGGGGTCATGTGAAACTCATTATGGCTTTTGCAAGTTTTATGGTGTTGATACTCTACTTTCTTCTTCTCCTAATTCTTTCTTCTAATATTTGTCAGCAATAGTAATATGATATATTTAACTGATATGGTACAGACTGACTGGGAAGGTGGCTTCTATCCAATAACAATGCACTTTAGTAAAAACTATCCTTACAGGCCACCCAAGTGCAAGTTTCCTCAAGGTTTCTTTCATCCTAATGTCTATCCATCAGGAAAAGTATGTCTGTCCTCTATCCTTAATGAGGACAATGTAAGTTCTTGTCTTTGTTGTTTTGTTACTTTGTTAATTTTGTAAATTTGTATATCGGCTTCAAGATGAATCTTATGGTTATTGTATTTGTTATAACCTTGTTTAGGGATGGAGTCCTGCCAGTACAGTTGAACAAATTTTGGTGGATATTCAATATTTGTTTGATTAGCCAAACCCTAATAATCCAGCACAAATAGAAGGTTATAATATATACATACAGGTAACTACTCAAGCTTGATATGTACTTCATTGATATATTTTTTTTTAAATCATTAAAAATCAAGTTGCCATTTTGATTTTGTCTATTGGAAGTATTCACAATAATAGCTTGTTTATCTAAAATTCTTTGATGATTTCAGTTGAGAAATGTTTATATGGATACTTATGTAAAAAATTAAAATTACTATGTATTAAATACATCAAAACTACTTTAGAGATAATATTGCATTGTTGGAGGGATTCCAAATGTCAATTGATTGCTTACAAATTTTGGTTAAATTGGTAATGAGAAAATTAAATTTTTGTTTCCATTCATAGAATATGGTGCATTTGAAATGTGATTATTGAGTAAATCATATTAGTTCCTATTTTTTGGATTTTCATTACAATATGTGACCTTGATTTTGCAGGATAATGTTGAGTATAAGAGACGAGTGAGACAGCAGGCTGTGCAGAATTTAGCTCTTTTCTGACATTACTTTGTTATGAATTAAGAATAATTATGTGACACTATTAGTCCTTATTGACATGGTGGTCGTGTGTCTAATTTGGTTTTTATCTTCTTTATAATTTAACAATTAATTTAGTATGTGCGCAACATGCATCCTATTGCCATCTGTTAATTTGACAATGTGGTTGGTTTGTTGTTTCTCTTTCTACTTCATCAAAGGCTTTGTTTATCTATGCTAACAATCAGGTAGCTGCTGACATTGTGAAATCAAAGAAGACATCTACTAGTCACTATTGGTTTATAGGACTAATGGTCAAAAGATGATACACTTCTTCCTCGGGTAACTTAGTTTTCTTCATGCCTTATCACATACTTCGCCTATCAAATATGCAACAAATAGTGATCTTGAAAGGTTGGAATGAACAACAACTATATACCCTAGTCAAAAGCAACTCACTTTTGTCAATATCTATATTCAAGACATTGGGAAGTATTGCTTAACACTCTAGATTTGTTATCTATAATATTTTGCTTGAAACATAACATGTTATTTTGTTATGTCTTTTATTCTGTCTTGTAATTCATCATAAAAGCAAGCTCAACATGCTTGATTCATATTGTAGGAAATATTAGGAGAGCTTAGTGCCTTCAATTTTAAATTACTCTTCTAAGGTACGAAAAACATGGTAGTTGAGATCCTCTATTAATTTCATTAGATGATTATCATAAAAGCTTCCTTTCTCCACTTCCCTCATAATCATTGTGTCGACGTCTTTTGCTCTACTTTTGATCATTTCACTTTCCCTCGAGGTGTTCATAAACATTTTCACACTCTCATCTATCTTCTCTTTTATGATAATTGTATTTGTGATGTCAAAAGTACTGTGATACACCTCTTCCCTAACCCCACATCAAATAACCTACCCCAACTATTCTTGGTAGGACTTCTCCATAATCAAGGGCCATGTTAGCATTGGCATTCGAGTTGTAAGAAATTCCAAGGTAGAGTTCTGGCCACAATGAGTCAGGAATCCTCCAGTTGCTGAATTGTCCAAGATCTTCAGTTGTGTCACCTATCCTCTAACTAAGAAACCTTTGTTGTTTGTCAACATTGTTTCCTTGAAGCTAGTAAGCATCGAGATTTCTTGCTCATTTTCTTGTGGTTTGTCACCCTTCCTTACTACCCAAAGAATAATCAATTTGAGGTCTCAAGAACAAAGGATATTTCATAGAGCTAAGCATCAAAAACCACCCCATACATCAAGAACAAATGTACACGATCAAGTTTGGTTCTTGAGAATCACTCTAACTTAGGTTTTTGTATCGCTCTTGTACTATAGTGTTTCTCAAATTTTTCAACTCTTCTCTCTTTAAAAGTGAAACAAATAATCAATTAACCATGATTTTTCACCATTGTTTTCCTTCTAAATCTCCGTATAAGTATACTTCAGTTCATAGATAGTGTTATGAATCATGGCATATATAGCTCCAAGGTTCTAATTCTTTAATTCTCTTCATTATCTCCGAGTATGGATCTTCAAAATTGATTGTAATATCATACGAAAATTGAGATCTTTTAATTTCAGTATGATATGATGAACTCAGAATCAATAAATTTTATGAATCTAAAATTACTTTCTCATGAGGTGTATACACGTTCAAAAAATGTTCAACAGAGTGGAACAAAAGATTATGTGGATAAAATGTAAGTCTATTATCTTCAGTTACTCGGCTAAGTACATAGTCCAGGTAAGGCACACATCTGAAACTATTCAATATGGAAAAATCTTAGTAATAAGATCTTTGATTGGTTTCTACAGCAAAAAAATTTCTATAAATACCATCACTACACCATAATAGGGTTTTAGTGGCATTTATTTAGGTACAATTAACTAATTGCCACTAATTTCTCTTCCGACTTCATATATTATCGACAAATAAACTTTAAATGCAAATAATAAATTTTTAGTGGAAACTTAAATAAATGGCCATTAAATCCCAGACACATTATACTCACATTCCTTTATACTCTAACAGTTAGTGAAATTATCCACACTTCGCGTGACTATAAGAAAAATTAATTTATTTATTTATTTTTACTTCTCATACATACTTATATATATATCTCACCCAAAGAATGGGGCATACACCCAACCAAGTACAAAAGACTTTCTCAACCATTTGAACCCCAAAACTACAATTATTTTGATTACCAAAATGCATGTATTAATGCCTTCAATTTTCAAAATAACACTAGCAAACATTCATGCTTCCTCCTTTGGGAAAACCACTTAGTTTATGAATTTGCTCAATGGTGGCCTGCCTACTGTCACAGCCTATCCTTTATTGATCCATTTGCATTCAAAATAGTTGAAACGGATGCATCAGATATTGGTTATGGTGGTATTTTGAAACAAAGAAAAAATAATAAAGATCATATCATTGCATTTGCATCCAAACATTAGAACAAATCCCAATAAAGTTATCTTACTATAAAGAAGGAAATTTTGGCAATTGTTTTGTGTAATTAAAAATTTCATCCAGATTTACTAAATTAAAAGTTTTTACTACGCATTGATTGTAAAGCTGTAAAATCTATTTTGAGAAAAAAAGATGTACAAAATCGTTGAGGTATGGTATATGGGTAACATATGTTTGTGTTTACTTGTCTTTATGAGGTTTGAACAAGCAAGATCGGGTATCTGTGAGTATCAATTCATAAAATTTTTGTGTATATACGGGAGTTTTTTAGATGAAATTTGTTGCAGGGCTAAGTATTTTATTAGCTACTTCCTGGGGGTTGGAATGTCTATCATCAAAGAAAATGACTTAATTTTATCCAAGACTAAGTATAGTATCTTCCAAATTAATATTCAATTTCTAGGAAATAATATCTAACAAGGTACTATTATCCCTATCCCTATACAAGGGATCGCTATAAAACAATTTTTATGATACCTTTTGGGCAGTATGAATGGAATGTTATGCCTTTGGACTAAAAATCACTCCCTCAAAATTTCAAAAAATAATGAATGATATTTTTAATTCTTTTTAAAGATTCCTTATAGTGTACATTAATGATGTCCTAGTATTTTCTACTAGCATTGACCAACATTTCAAACATTTGAAAGTTTTCTTCAATGTCATCAAAGATAATGGCTTAGTTTTATCCAGGACTAAGTATAGTCTTTTCCAAATTAATATTTGATTTCTAGGACATAATATCCGACAAGGTACTATTATCCCTATCCAACGATCTATTCAATTTGCTGATAAATTTTCTGATCAAATTCTTGACAAAACTCAACTCCAAAGATTCTTGGGAAGTGTCAATTACATAGTAAATTTTATTTCAGGACTTAGTAATTTACTAAAACCTCTTCATGATAGATTGAAGAAACCCCCTCCTCCATGGACCAACATCCACTCCAATGTCATTAAAGAAATAAAGTTGAAAGCTAAACACCTTCCACGACTATCCCTTCTTGAACCCTTTGCATTCAAAATAGTTAAAACGGATGCATTAGATATTGGTTATAGTGGTATTTGAAACAAGGAAAAAATGACAAAGAGCATATCATTACACTGGCATCCAAACATTGGAATAAAACCCAACAAAATTATCCTTCTATAAAGAAGGAAACATTAGCAATTATTTTGTGCATTTTATAATTTCAAGAAGAATTACTAAATAAAAGTTCTTGAAGAATCCAAACTCAAATACATAGTTTCTAGGATCATTGAATTGTTTCACTAGTCTAATAGTGCAATCACATGTTTATAAAACACGAACTACACCATATAAGTCACAATTTATAATCGTGTAGCTGTTACACATGATTGTTCCCAATTATTCGTAGAAGAATATTCAATCAACAACTCTTTGTATTCGTAGAAGAATCTTCAATCAACAACTCTTTGTATTCGTAGAAGAATCTTCAATCAACAACTCTTTGTTGCAGGAACCTTTTTAGAGAAGAAGAAAAAAGAGAAGGAAGGAAGTGTTATCTTTTTCTATTGGAACAGAGTCCTTTTATAAATCTAAAGGGATGCAACTTTTCTGAAACATTCTGAAGAGTTGTGTCTCTTCCCTTTTATTTATTAAATATAAAATAAATATATAACAAATATATATTCTTATTTATTATTTAAATGGATCTGGGTTGACCCACATGAGTGACCCGAATCTAATTCCTTCAGTTTTTACTACGCATTGATTGTAAAGTTGCAAAATATGTTTTGCAAAAAGATGTACAAAACCTTGATTCTAAACATATATTTGGTAGATGGTAAGCTATTTTGTCTATTTTTATTTTGATATTGAACATATCAAAGGGAGCTCACATTCTATTCCAGGTTATCTTACTCTAGAATTCTTGCAGGGTAGGTAATTATGAGTAGAAAAAAATTATTGAAACTAAGTACACAAAATGAGAATGGAACAATTGTTGGACATCAACCAACAAAAAACCAAGTACAAGTTGTTTTCCAATAACAAATAATTCCAGCTGCTACCAAGCAACCCTCAACAGATGTTATTGGATCAAGCTAGCCCATATACCAAACCTCAGCAGATTATGCCATGAAGGGATCTATAATTTAAACATGGTAAAACTTGTATCAACTTATACAAATTGGTAAGATCTATTTTATAATAGGAAGATCTTAATGCAGATGATATTGTGATCTTTTCAGATCTACTTTGTAAGTAATATTCCTAAACAACAATGGTTGGATTGTTAAAGAAGACTTAATAGACTTACAGATGGTTATTAATAACATCTGGATCATCTAAGCAAAGAACTTCTTAATATAAAACAACGATAGCCTTTACGTATAAAATTGTTATAAGACCCCCATAAACTTAACTATCATATCTATTTGTTCTGTATATTATTAGGTTAAGAATGTGAATGATTTTATTTATGGAACCCAATGGTCTCTTGATCGAAGGATAGGGGGCATTAAAGTCATTATTGTTATTTATTGTTATTTATCTAACCATTTTTGCAGATCTCGTATGTCTTTCTTCACTCCCTTCTTCTCCTCCTCTAAAACTTCTTCTGGTACTACATCTTCTACTATTTCCCCCAGTTGTAATCTTAAAGAAGAGATTAGCTTCACAAACTTGCAGCAATCACTTGACTATTGGAAAATTTAAAAACATCCGTAGTCTACCATCTATAAATCTTCTAAATGGCCTTTAAAAAGTAACTATTTTCACGATCCAAAAATGGATGTGATGGCACTCGTCTTATCCCATCAAGACAAGTCAGCCAAAAATCCAACAACACGATAGAAAAGTTGAAATAAACTAACCCGAAACCTGGTTGTCACGTGTACAAGACACTAATGTAAAATAACTAACTGAAAGATAAATACAACTTTCAATGTCTTTGTTTCTCAAATAGAACAATAACATAAGTAAGGAACAAGAGGGCCCGTCGGGATGACAAGCAACTACCTCTCAATGTATCCTCAGAAAGCCTCGGAGAAAGATCGAAGAAGAATGGTCACACGGATCTGGGCTCGAAACCTACACAAGTGTAGAAGCAAGGAGTGAGACCAACCAACATGGTACTCAGCAAGTAACCCAATAAACGCAAGGTAAAACTAGCCTACTTTCCAGTAGTAAAACAGACGAGGGTTACTCTAAAAATCTTCCTAAGCTACTCCAAGCTTGGGAACAAGGGAGGCGAAGGATTTTAACGCAAGGAGGATCAAAACTCATGAAATTCTGGTCTATGTCCATTAAGATTTGCCCGATGGAGCCAGATGTTCGTGTTCAGAGTACTTTAGCAGCTGCTTGACGTCCAAGTAGGCTAGGCTTAACAAAGTAGTTAGACTTGTCTTCAATTACATTATATATTGTAAGTTTTTGGGAGATTTCATGTATAGGCCTTTGGACACGGAGTCTGGATGGTTGAATGCATTGTTAGTTGTTGTTTAGGCTAGTAATACACTTGATTAGCTAAGGTTGACCTTATGATGAGCCGAAAACAGTCGAGAAGGAGTCTTTCAGAGTAGGTGATGGTTGTTTGATTCTCGTTTATGTCATATGTGCTTACTAATAACTTCATTAGTATTACTTGTATAATGTATGGCTAGGGAAATGGAAGGAATATAAACTAGAATGTTATATTGCTATCAATCGCTTGCAATGAAAGTGTTTACTTAGTGTACAATTGTGATTTATATTCATTGTGATTGTGATTATTACTGTGATTGTGATGTATGATTGTTGGTTGGCTTGAGTACCACGCCTGGTACATAATATCCCTCGATTGGCTCGGGTACAATGTTTGGTACATAATATCCCTCGGTTGGCTCGGGTACAATGCCTATTACATACTAATGGTTGACTCGAGTGCCACATCTGCTATAAGATATGCATATGATTAGCTCGGGTACCACTCCGGTACAAGTTACTAACGATTGGCTTAGATACCATGCATGGTACATTGACTGTTTGTGTGTGGGTTCCATGAGTAAATGGAGTTTACTTTTTTGTAATGTGATGATCACATGTTGGTCCATGGGTGGCCGGGATTTTTATTTAATTGTTATAATGGATTTGTTTAGACCGAAATTGCATATTGAACACCGTAGATGATGTCTTGAAAATCCTTGGATGATCCTAGGTACTTCAAGGTGTGCTAAGAGCATGTTTGGGTTGTTGTGGTGGTTGGGCTTGTACTAAGTGGATGTTGAGTTAAGGTTATTTTAGAAATAGACTTGTAGGTTGTTCACTAAGTTAGTCAAGATTAATAGGTTGGCATGGGGATTTTTAGGGAAAGTAGTGGACTTGGTTAGCGGAGTTAGTGGTGAACTTGGATTCAGGAATGGAATCAATAGAGAAAGTTTGGTGTTGGTAGAAAGAGTGGTTTCAGAAGGTCTTTATGTAACATAAAGGATATGTTATGATATGATATGAGGGTGGAATTTCCTAGATGGTGGGGTAGAAAACGAAAGGAGGTGAGGTGACTCGAGATAGAGTGTATAAGTTTCAAGGTAGTTCTACTTTATAGTAGAGTGGTGATTGAGTGGATCGGGGTCCTAATCATATCTTCAAGTTTGATATTTCTTCGATTATTTTTATGATATTATGCGGTGGATTTGGATCGACTGATGATCCCTACCAGTTCGTGTTGTTTGTACTGATACTACTCTTGCTAGGCAACTTGGTATAGTCTGATTGCAGAATCAGTGATATTTCTTAAGTGAAAATGAAGATGATCTCCGGTAGCTTCTACCTCTCTTCCCTTATGGTGCGAGCTCTGTCTTATTATTTTCTAATCTTTTATTCTCTTAGTAGCCCTTGTACCTTTTAAAACTAGTTTCTTCGGAGGGATCAGTGGGTAACACCCCAAAAATTTCTAAGCTAAAGCCCGAACTATTCTTTATTTGCATGTAAAAATCGTATCGAGTGATTCTTAAATTGCTCATATGTGTAAGGGTGAATTCTTTGGTGTTTTAATAGATTTGGATATGACTTAAGGTCACAAGAACCCCCTAGGACAATGTTGAACTGAATGCTTCATTATCGATTAAGTTTTGACATAATATTATACTTAGGTCAACTTCAAACAATCATATCTCCCAACACATAATGAATTAGGTGTCCGATCACCTATCAAATTGAAGGTCTTTGAGTCCTTATTCCAACGCCACTAAGTTTACCATTTTTCAAGCTCGGAGAAAAAAGGTATGGCCATTTTACCAGAGACTGCCATATCAGAGTTTTTCTGAGTGTGTGAACTATGGATCTAATGTACGGGCCGTAGATGGAACTACGATCCATATTGGCAAGACGTCAAAAAATTTTAGAGACTCAATTTTTGGGGTCCCTTTTCTACGGATCCATTATACGGGCTGTAGGAACTTCTACGGGCCGTAGATTGGACCCGTAAATGGACTTTTGAGCTTGCATTTTAGTATTAAGTATACAGATTGGACCTACGGTCCATAGAACTTCAACGGGTCATATATTGGACCCATATAATGAATTTTTGAGCCAACAGAATTAAGATGAATTCTACGGATGTGATCTACGGTCCGTAGAACAAACCACGAACCGTAGATGGACTCGTAGAAGGTTTTTATAAACTTTTAAAGAGGGGTAGTTCAATCTTTTCCCACCCCTTCTAAGCCTAACCCACAATGTTTTTGCACCTAATTGAGGTCCTTAACAGTATTAATCAACCCTAATATTCTCATTAACTCTTCCAAGTCTTAGAACAACGATCCAAGAGGAGAAAGCTAGATTTTCAATCGTTCTTCCGATTTCACCAAGAACTTCATTCTTCCCACGTATGTAAGGCTATCATAGTGATAGACTTAGTTCGTCGTCATGGCCTACATCTACTTTCTATCAGTAAAGAATAATCTAGGGTTACATCCTTAGTTTTGATAATTCCTGAGATGAGTTATTGTTGATTCTAAGTTGTTATTCCTAAATTTTGAGTTACTATATATTATACATTGAGGATCTTGAGTTGATTGTTCATGTCTACTTTTTTCAGCATGAACCCTATTATTTGAGTATTCATTGAGTTATTGATGATAGTCTTTTTAACCGAACAATTATCTTAAATTGATTTTCTGAGAAAGTAAAGAGGAGTTCTGAGAAAAGTTTAAAGAGACATTTTGAGTAAAGTTTAAAGAGACATTTTGAGTAAAGTTTAAGGGAACTATTGATTTCTAAATTTATCATTTTTACATTGAGAAGAGAGAAACTTTGATTTCAAAACGAGTAATGAGTTTAGAGTAAATTTATAGTAGTTACCTCTTTTAAGAGGTTATTTTGAGTAATTACCTCAAAATAGAGAAAGAGTATGTTTTACACATTTGAGCATGAGTATATTATTTGGAGTAGTACTGATATGAGGATGAGTTCAGATAACTCAAATTCCTCATAAACCATGTATGCCAACATAGGTAAAGGATTCATACTTTTTAGATAATTTCCTTATGCTTTCGGGTAGAGCTTAGTAGATCCACTTAGTTGAGGTGTTCTATACCCCGGCAAGGTATAGAACCGTTCTAGCAGCATGGGCGAGATGTTGTATCATCACATAGCTCATAGTGATGGTTTTCGGTTAGAAATTCTTCTAAATATGAGTAATTTATTATATATTTATATACACCCTTGAGTTAGTATCTTTTATTTAGAAAGCTTTAAATATGTCGTCTCTTAATATTGCTTTGCATTGAGTTGAGTTGAGGTGAGTACTCTCCTAGCCTTATCAGTTCAGTTATTTATTCATTCAGCTTTATTACATACTCGTACATTCAATGTACTGATGTCTTTCGACCTGCATCGTGTTTTATGATGCAACTACAGGTGTTCAAGATCATCAACAGGCGCTTCATTGAGATCTCTTTGCACTTTTCCTTTGAGAGTTTAGGTGAGTCCTCCTTGCATTTCGGAGGGCCACATTTTTTTATTTCAGTATTTATTTTGGGGCATCGAGGGTTTTGTGCCGACGTTCATGTTGAACTTAGAGGCGTCATAGATAGTTAGATTTGAGATGTCCTCGGAGTTATTGTTAAATTGTTTTGCAAACTTTTATGATTATTGCAAATAAATATTTTAAGATATTCCAGTTGAGTTACATTGAGATAAATTATGTTTTAAAGCTTTTTATCGCTTCAGTAGTCTTCTACTAAGTAGTCAGCCAGGCCAAGGGTTCGCTTGGAGATCAGAAATGGCTCTCGAGTGCCAGCCACATCCAGGGTGTAGGCTTGGGGCGTGAAAAACTTGGTATCAGAGCACAGAGTTAGAGAGTCCTAGGGTGTCTATGAAGCCCTGTCTATAGAGTCCTTCTTATCGGTGTGAAGCGCGCCACATCTATAATTAGGAGGCTATGGCATTTAGGAAACATTTTATTTTATTTTATTCTTACTCCATTTCGTGCGGTAGAGTTCAACTCTATTAAAGTTTCCTCTAACTCGTGCTTACGTGTGTCTTTTCATATCATGCCTCCGCGAAGAGCTGTTCGAGGACATCCTGTGAGGAGGAATGTTAATCCTCAAGGTCCAGAGGTTCCCAATGCACCAAAAGTGCAACCCACTCAAGTAGATGTCACCAATGCTGAGTTCAGGAATGTTATTCAGATGCTGACTCAAGTTGTGGCAAATCAGGCTGGTCAACAAAGAGTTGGTCATCAGGATGTGACTGATACATCCAGAATCTGTGAGTTCTTGAGGATGAATCTCCCAGAGTTCACAGGGTCAAATATCATAGAGGATCCGGAGAACTTTGTGGTGGAACTTCATAAAGTGTTTGAGGTTATGCGTGTTGCGAATGCAGAGCATGTGGAGTTAGCTTCATATCAGCTCAAAGGTGTTGCTAGAATATGGCATGACCAATGAAAGAAAAATAGGGTAGAGGGGGCACCACCTTTGAGTTGGGCGGTGTTTGAAGATGCTTTCTTGGGGTGCTTCTTTCCTCGCGAACTAAGGGAAGCAAAGGTAAGAGAGTTTCTGAATCTGAAGTAAGAATCTATGAGTGTGCAGGAGTACAACATCAAGTTCCCTCAGCTATCCCGCTATGCTCCGGAGATGGTGGCAGATATGAAGAGCAGGATGAGTCTGTTCGTGTCTGGGCTATCCCGCTTATCGAGTAAGGAAGGTAAGGAGGCTATGTTGATAAGGGACATGGACATAGCGAGGCTGATGATTCATGTACAGCAGGTTGAAGAAGATAAGTTAAAGGACAGAGAATAGTTTCGCAATAAGAGGGCTAAAACATCAAGTCATGAGACTGGCCAGCAAAAGACCGGGAATGGAAATTGATCATCCTTTCAGCAGAGGTCATCTTGACCTGCTCCATCTTTAGCTAGTGCACCTGCACCGAGGAACAGGAATGATCATGGGAATCAAAATTCTCATAAATTCAGATCTTAGGGTACGCAGTCTCAGGGTAGTGTGGCACAAAGGGCTACCTGGACCCCACATATGCTAAGAGTGATAGGAACCACCCGAGAGCATGTCATGATGGCTCCAATGGCTGCTTCAAGTGTGGTCAGACGGGTCACTTTATGAGAGAGTGCCCTAAGAACAGGCAGGGTAATGGGGGCAATAAAGCCCAATCTTTTTCAGCGACTCTGGCAGATAGAGCTGGTCCGAGGGGAGCTACTTCAGGAGCAGGCAGAGGAGCAAACCTTCTGTATGCTATAGCTAGTCGCCAGGATCAGGATAACTCGCCAGAGGTTTTCACTGGTATGCTTAAAGTTTTTCTATTGATGTTTATGCCTTACTTGATTCAGGTACGAGTTTGTCTTTTGTGACTCCTTATGTTGCCATGAGGTTTGGAATTTCCCCCGAACAACTTCTTCAACCCTTCTGTGTTTCCACACCTGTTGGTGAGTCTATTCTAGTATAATGAGTCTATCATGACTGTACCATCTCTGTCTATCACAAGGACACCATGGCTGACTTAGTTGAGTTAGATATGGTGGACTTCGATGTTATTCTAGGTATGGACTGGCTTCATACTTGTTATGCCTCAGTCGATTGTAGAACTTGAGTAGTTAAGTTTCAGTTTCCTAATGAGCCAGCTTTAGAGTGGAGAAGTAGTTCAGTAGTGCCTAAAGGTCATTTTATCTCATTCCTTAAGGCTAGAAAGTTAGTTTCCAAAGGGTGCATCTATCACTTAGTCCGAGTTAATGACTATAGTATTGAGACACCGCATATTCAGTCAGTTCTAGTTGTGAATGAGTTTCTAGAGGTCTTTCCTGACGATCTTCCCGGAGTCCCTCCTGAGAGAGAAATAGACTTCAGAATAGATATTCTTCCTGATACTCAACCCATCTCTATTCCGCCATATAGAATGGCTTCAGCTGAGTTAAAAGAGTTAAAAGAGCAGTTGAGAGACCTTCTGGATAAGGGTTTCATCCGACCAAGTGTCTTACCTTGGGGGCTCCAGTCTTATTCGTGGGAAAGAAAGATAGATCCCTTAGAATATATATCGATTACCGCAAGTTGAACAAAGTCACCATAAAGAATAAGTATGCCTTTCTGAGAATTGATGACCTTTTCGACCAACTTCAGGGTGCCACTTGTTTCTCTAAGATATACCTCAGATCTGGCTATCATCAGTTGAGAGTAAGAGAAAGTAATATCCCGAAGACAACTTTCAGGACCCATTACGGTCATTATGAGTTCCTTGTTATGTCCTTTGGTTTGACTAATGCTCCTGCAACATTCATGGATCTTATGAACAGAGTATTTAAGCCATATCTGGATATGTTTCTTATCGTGTTCATTGATGACATATTGATTCATTTGAGAAATGAGGAGGACCATCCTAATCATCTTCGAATAGTCCTCCAAACTCTCAAAGATCGAGAGTTATATGCAAAGTTTTCTAAGTGTGAGTTCTGGCTCAAATGCGTGGCTTTCTTAGGCCACATTGTCTCTGGCCAAGGAATTCGAGTCAACACTAAGAAGATTGAGGCAGTGCAAAATTGGCCAAGACCTACATCTCCAACAGATATAAGGAGTTTCTTGGGGTTGGATGGTTACTATAGAAGGTTTGTCAAGGGGTTCTCATCTCTTTCATCTCCATTGACTAAGTTGACTCAGAAAACAACTAAGTTTCAATGGTCTGAAGCTTGTGAGAAAAGCTTTCAAGAATTGAAAACTCGATTAACTAATACTTAGTGTTAACCCTACCAGAAGGTACAGAGGGTTTTATCATCTATTGTGATGCGTCCATAGTTGGATTTGGTTGTGTATTGATGTAGAATGGTAATGTTATAGCCTATGCCTCCAGGTAGCTTAAGATTCATGAGAAGAACTACCCAACTCATGATCTCGAGTTGGCAGCAGTGGTTTTTGCTTTCAAAATATGGCATAATTATCTCTATGGTGTTCATGTGGATGTGTTCACAGACTACAAGAGTCTCTAGTATGTTTTCAGTCAGAAAGAGCTCAATCTCAGACAAAGGAGGTGGTTAGAGTTGCTCAAGGATTACGACATGAGTATCCTCTATCACCCAAGTAAGGCTAATGTTGTTGCTGATACTTTGAGCAGGTTGTCCATGGGGAGCACTGCTCATGTCAAAGAAGGAAAGAAAGATTTAGCTAAGGAAATGCACAGACTTGCACGGTTGGGTGTTCGATTGTTGGATTCTAGTGAAGGTAGAGTTGTTGTGATGAATGGAGCTAAGTCTTCATTAATGGCAGAGGTAAAGGAGAAGCAAGACAAAGACCCCTTTTTACTTGAGTTGAAGGCAAATATGCATAAGTAGAAAGTGATGGCTTTTGCACAAGGGGGAGATGGTGTGTTGAGATATCAAGGAAGGTTTTGTGTTCCAGAGGTGGATAATCTCCAAGAGAGGATTATGGAAGAAGCTCACAGTTCCAGATATTCGATTCATATGGGTTCCACAAAGATGTACCATGACTTGAGAGAAGTTTATTGATAGAGTAGTATGAAGAGGTGTATTGGAGAGTTTGTTGCTAAGTGCCCAAATTGCTAGCAAGTCAAAGCTGAGAATCAAAGGCCGTTTGGTGTGGCTCAGAATATAACCCTTCCGGAATGGAAGTGGGAGATAATTAATATGGACTTCATTACAGATTTACCGCGATCTCGCGGGCAACATGATTCCATTTGGGTGATTGTGGATCGGATGACCAAATCAGCCCACTTCTTACAGTAAAGACAACCAATACAGCAGAAGAGTATGCGAACCTGTACATTCGCGAGATAGTTTGCCTCCATGGAGTCCCCTTGTCCATCATCTCAAATAGGGGTGCTCAGTTTACCGCGCAGTTTTGGAAGTCATTTCAAAAAGGTTTGGGTTCGAAGGTGAACCTTAGTACTGCTTTTCATCCTCAAATGGATGGTCAAGCAGAGTGCACCATTCAGACCTTAGAGGACATTATTGAGAGCTTGTGCTTTGGATTTCAAAGGTAATTGGGATTACCATTTGCCTCTTATCGAGTTTGCATACAGTAATAGTTACCATTCCAGCATTCAGATGGCTCCGTATGAGGCTCTATATGGGCGAAGGTGTAGATCTCCCATTGGCTGGTTTGAGTTTGGTGAAGCTAAGTTGATAGGACCAGATTTGGTCCATCAAGCCATGGAGAAGGTAAAAACTATTCAGGAAAGGTTGAAAATAGGACAAAGTCGTAAGAAATCCTATATAGATATGAGAATGAGAGACTTGGAGTTTGAGGTTAATGATTGGGTCTATTTGAATGTTGCACCTATGAAGGGTGTTATGAGATTTTGTAAGAAGTGAAAGCTCAGTCCCTGATACATTGGTCCTTACAAGATATTCAAGAGAGTTGGCAATGTAGCTTATGAGTTGGAGCTACTGTCAGAGTTAGCAGTAGTCCATCTAGTATTTCACATCTCTATGCTAAAGAAGTGTTTGAGCGATCCTTCACTTATTGTGCCTACCGAGGATATTGGTATCAAGGATAGCCTGTCTTATGAGGAGATTCTTGTTCAGATTCTTGATCATCAGGTTCACAAGTTGAGAACCAAAGAGGTTGCATCGGTCAAAGTTTTCTGGAGAAAATCAGTTTATTGAGGAGGCTATTTGGGAGGCCAAGGAAGATATGACGAAGAGATACCCTCATCTCTTTACCTCCCATTTAGTGCCAATCCAAGGTATTAACTCTTCCTAAATTACACATTCAATTCAGTCCCTCCTTCACAATGTTGAGTTCATGAGTTTTATGTGTATTTCAAAATAAAATGGGTTGTTAAAAAATTCCCTACCCTCTTCATTCTCAGTTCATCCATCATTCGAGAACGAATGATTCCAAGGAGGAGATATTGTAACACCCCAAAAATTTCTAAGCTAAGGTCCAAACCCTTCTTTATTTGCATGTAAAAATTGTATCGAGTGATTCTTAAATTGCTCATATGTGTAAGGGTCAATTCTTTGGTGTTCGAATGGATTTGGATATGACTTAAGGTCACAAGAACTCCCTAGCACAAAGTTGAGTTGAAAGCTTCATTATCGATTAAGTTTTGACATAATATTATACTTAGGTCAATTGAAACAATCATATCTCCTAACACATAATGAATTAGGTGTCCCACAACCTATTAAATTGAAGGTCTTTGAGTCCTCTTTCCAACGCCACCAAGTTTGCCTTTTTTCGGGCTTGGAGTAAAACGTTATGGTCATTTTATCTGAGACTGCCATATATGAGTTTTCTGAGTCTGTTAACTACGGATCCAATGTTCGGCCATAGATGGAACTACGACCCATAATGGTAAGACGTCAAAAAAGTTGAGAGACTCAATTTTTGGGGTCCCTTTTCTACGGATCCATTCTATGGGCCGTAGGAACTTCTACGGGACGTAGATTGGACCCGTAAATGGACTTTTGACCCTGAAATTTAATATTAAGTCTATGGATTGGACCTACGGTTCGTAGAAACTTTAACGGGTCGTAGTTTGGACCCGTAGTATGAATTTTTGAGCCAAAAAAATTAATATGAATTCTACGGATGTGATCTACGGTCCATAAAACAAACCACGAACCGTATATGGACCCGTGGGACGTTTTTATCAGCTTTTAAAGAGAGGTAGTTCAGTCTTTTCCCACCCCTTCTAAGCCTAACCCACGATATGTTTGCACCTAATTAAGGTCCTTAATAGAATTAATCAACCCTAATACTCTCATTAACGCTTCCAAGTCTTAGAGCAAGGATCCAAGAGAAGAAAGCTAGGTTTTCAATCGTTCTTCCGATTTCGCCAAGAACTTCAGTCTTCCCAGGTATGTAAGGCTATCACAGTGATGGACTGAGTTCGTCCTCATGACCTACATCTACTTTCTATCAGTAAAGAATAATCTAGGGTTACATCCTTAGTTATGATAATTCTTGAGATGAGTTTATTATTGAATTCTAAGTTGCTATTCCTAAATTTTGAGTTGCTATATATTATGCATTGAGGTCCTTGAGTTGATTGTTCATGTCTATTTTTTTTCAGCATGAACCCTATTATTTGAGTATTTATTGAGTTATTGATGAGAATCTTTTTAACCGAACAATTATTTTAAATTGATTTTCTGAGAAAGTAAAGAGGCGTTTTGAGGAAAGTTTAAAGAGACATTTTGAGTAAAGTTTAAGGGAACTATTGATTTCTAAATTTATCATTTTTACATCGAGAAAAGAAAAACTTTGATTTCTAAACGAGTAATGAGTTCAGAGTAAATTCATAGTAGTTACCTCTTTTAAGAGGTTATTTTTAGTAATTACGTCAAAACAGAGAAAGAGTATGTTTTATACATTTGAGCACGAATATATTATCGGGAGTAGTATTGAGCACCGATATGAGGATGAGTTCAGATAACTCAAATTCTTCATAAACCTTGTATGCCAACATGGGTAAAGGATTCATACTTTTTAGATGATTTCCTTATGCCTTCGGGTAGAGCTTAGTCGATCCACTTAGTTGAGGTGTTCTCTACCCCGGCAAGGTATATGACAGTTCTGACAGCGTGGGCGAGACGTTGTATCATCCCATAGCTCATAGTGATGGTTGTCGGTTAGAGAATCTCCCAAATAAGAGTAATTTATTATATTTTTATATACATTCTTGAGTTAGTATTTTTTATTTACAAAGCTTTAAATATGTCGTCTCTTATTATTGCTTTGTATTGAGTTGAGTTGACGTGAGTATTCTCCTAGCCTTATCAGTTCAGTTATTTATTCATTCAACTTTATTACATACTCGTACATTCAATGTACTGATATCTTTCGACCTACATCTTGTTTTATGATGCAACTATAGGTGTTCAGGATCATCAACAGGCGCTTCGTTGAGATCTCTTTGCACTTTTCCTTTGAGAGTTTTGTTGAGTCCTCCTTGCATTTAGGAGGCCCACATTCTTTTCATTTCAGTATTTATTTAGGGGCATCGAGGGTCTTGTCCAGACATTCATGTTGAACATAGTGGCTTCATAGATAGTTAGATTTGAGATGTCCTCAGAGTTATTGTTAAATTGTTTTCCAAACTATTATGATTGTTGCAAATAAGTATTTTCAGATATTGCAGTTGAGTTATATTGAGATAAATTATGTTTTTAAGCCTTTTATCGCTTGAGTAGTCTTCCACTAAGTACTCAGCTAGGCCAAGAGTTCGCTTGGGGACCAGAAATGGTGCTCAAGTGCCAGCCACGTCCAGGGTGTAGGCTCGGGGCATGACAAACTTGGTATCAGAGCACAGAGTTCAAGAGTTCAAGGGTGTCTATGAAGCTGTGTCTGTAGAGTCCTTCTTATCGGTGTAAAGCATGCCATATGTATAATTTTGAGGCTACAACATTTAGGAAACATTTCATTTTCTTCTTACTCCTTTTCGTGCGATAGTGTTGAACTCTATAAAAGTTTTCTCTAACTCGTGCTTAAGCGAGTCTTTTCTAATCATGCCTCCCCGAAGAGCTTTTCGAGGATGTCCTGTGAGGAGAAATGTTAATCCTCAAGGTCCAGAGGTTCCCAATGCACCAGAAGTGCAACCCCCTCAAGGAGATGTCACCAATGTTGAGTTCAGGAATGCTATTCAGATGTTGACTCAGGTTGTGGCAAATCAGGCTGGTCAACAAAGAGTGTGATATGCACTGGTCCAATAATATTATACTATTATTTAAAGGTATATATTTTTTTATTATAAAACATTTCATAATTTTATTGGTCAAAATTAGTATCAAAAACTTAAAGTTTAAAGGAGGATTTTTTTTTCAAGTCACTAAACTTGTGTAATGAATTAAAACTATCACGACAGCTTAAGATAGACAAGCTGAAAGAAAAGAATCAATTGGGAGATTTTTGTACCTAATTCGGATTACCAAAAACCTCTGGTCATAGCTAAAAGAAAAAGGATAAGTATCACAGATATCCTTCGGACGATAGTCCGTATAAGAAAAAAAGATCTAGAAAAAGATCTAAAGAGGAACGGGAAGCTAGAAAGAGCTACCAAAAGTCCAAAAGATTTGCCAAAACAGATCTAAGAAAGATTTGGCAAACATTAAGTGTTATAGATGTGGAAAGTTCGGTCATATAACACCAAATTGTAAGCTTGAAAAGCTTAAAGCTCTAGAACTGGAAGAAGACCTTCATGACAAGATCTATGGGTTATTATATACTTCGGGTTCTGAATCCGATTACGATTAAGCCTCCGAATCAGAAGCTGAAGTCGATTTACTCGACTTCTCTGATAAGGAACAGGTTTGTGATAATACTCACAATACCTGTCAAGATGATAATTGTGTTTGTGAAAATGATTAATTTTATAAATTGCAGGCACAATTTCAAGATTTAAATGTCAAAACTATTACATCTGATAATGTGATAGAACTTTTAAAGGAAGTAACTGATAACAAACTTCGAGAAAAGATTATTGATCTGGCAGATAATTCTGGATCAAGTTCTTCAAAAACTTTTGAAAAACCCAGAAGCTTTGAATATCAGGCTCCTTATTCCATTAATGAGGTTAATAACCGCTTGAATAAAATAAATGTTCCAGCTAGAGATTCCTCGTTCTATGATTTAAAATATGAAATTGAGAATCTTAAAAAAGGGATTAAATCTCTAAAACAAAATCAAATGATTTGTGATCACAGGATATCTCAGGTGGAGAAATACAATTCTTTAACTGAGGCCTCCAGTGACAAAGGAAAAACGGTGGTTTTTGATGAAGAACCAAACAATGTTTATGATAATCTTACTTCGGAAAATAATTCTTTCCTTGGGATGATGCAAGTTATAAATGCTCATAAGTGGTATGTTAAGTGTACCATTTTAATTGATAATAGTTTTTCAATAACTGATATAGCTATGATTGATAGTGGAGCTGATGTTCGCTGCATTCAAGAAGGATTGGTTCCTTCAAAATATTTTCAAAAAACTACTCATATAGTTAAATCTGCATCCGGTCATGCTTTAGATATAAAGTATAAACTGTCTAATGTGAGTATTTGCCAGAATAAGGTTTGCATTCCGCATTTCTTTTTCTCGGTTAAAAATCAATTATATCCTCCAATTATTCTTGGAACGCCTTTTATAAATGCTATATATCCTTTCACTCATATTGACGCAAAAGGATTTTCTACAGGTATTGATAATAAAAAAAGTAGTTATACTTTCATTACTGATCCTATATCAAAGGAAATCAGTGCTTTAATTGATATGAAGCAAAAGCATGTTGATAAGCTTCAATTAGAGTGTTTTAGCATGAATATATTCGACACCTTAAAATCTGTGAAAGTTCAGGAAAAAATTAAATTGATTACTGAACAACTTTCTGTGGATATTTGTGCAGACCATCCCAGTGCCTTTTGGAATAGAAAAAAACATATTGTTACTCTTCCTTATGAAGAGGATTTTGTTGAGGATAATATCCCGACTAAGTCTCGACCTTGTCAAATGAATTTTGAACTAGTCAAATTTTGCAAAAAAAAATTGATAATTTGTTGCAAAAAGGTTTGATAAAGCCTTCTAAATCTTCTTGGTCTTGTACAACTTTTTATGTTAATAACGCAGCTGAAAAAGAAAGAGGTATGCCCAGGTTGGTGATTAATTATAAACCTCTAAACAAATATTTGAAATGGATTAGATATCCTATCCCCAATAAAAGGGATTTGTTATCAAGCTAATATGATGCTAATATATTTTCAAAATTTGATTTGAAGTCAGGATATTGGCAGATTCAGATTTTTAAAGAACATTCATATAGGACTGCTTTTAAAGTTCCCTTTGGGCAATATGAATGGAACGTAATGCCATTTGGTTTGAAAAATGCCCCATCTGAATTTAAAAAAATTATGAATGATATTTTTAATCCTCATATGGATTTTATTATCGTTTATATTGATGATATTTTGGTTTATTCTAAATCCTTTGAAATGCATATTAAGCCTTTAGAGATCTTTAAAAAATTGGTGATTCAAAATGGTTTAGTTATATCAAAACCAAAAATGAGTTTGTTTCAAACAGAGGTAAGATTCTTAGGTCATACCATCAGTCAAGGAAAGATAACGCCTATTCAAAGATCGATTGAGTTTGCGTCAAAATTTCCTGACATTATTACTGATAGAACTCAATTGCAGCGGTTCTTAGGAAGTTTAAATTATCTCTCCTTTATATAAAAATTTGTCTCGAGATTTGGCCCCTCTCTATGATAGATTTAAAAAGGGCTATAAAGAACCTTGGATTGATAGTCATACTGCGTTAGTAAAATTTGTTAAACAAAAGGTTAATGCTTTGCCTTGTCTTACTTTGGCTAATCCATCTTGGAAAAAGATTATTGAGACGGATGCGTCTAATATCGGTTATGGAGGAATATTAAAACAAATTAATCCTCATGATAATACTGAATATTTGATTAAATTTCATTCAGGAAAATGGATTGAAGCCCAGAAAAAATATGCAACTGTGGCTCATGAAATGCTTACTATTGTTAAGTGTGTTTTAAAATTTCAAGATGATTTATATAATCAAAAGTTCTTAATAAAAACTGATGCTCAATCAGTCAAGTTTATGTTTAATAAAGATTTTAAGCATGATGCTTCTAAGCTGATCTTTGCCAGGTGGCAAGCACAATTAGCTCCATTTGATTTTGAAATTCTTTATAAAAAAGGAAGGGAAAACTCCTTGCCGGATTTCTTATCCAGAGAATACCTTCAAACATGACTTTCTTCACTAGATGGTTAGGAGAAGAAGTGTTGATAACTATTCTTAGAATTCTTCCTTTTAATCAAGATATTGTTACTGAAATACTTGAGGAAATCATCTATCAATACATGATAGAAGGACATCGTTCATACGAGTCAGAAAATGAGTCAGAAATATCTGATGATAATGAAAGAGATTTAACTATTTATGAGGACTTATCCGAATAAAAATTGTTATATGTGCAGGATGGAATCCTCGCATAATAGAGGAAAAGGAAGAGGAAGAGGGGGAAGATCGTCCCCACAACAGAGATCATACTCTCAGGCATCTTCATATTGATCATCATCATATAGCTCCTCCCCAGTTATACAAATGGGAAAGAAGAGTTTGGTTTATGAGAAGATTACTCATACCACTTCTTCAATACATCTGGAAGATATTCTAGAAAATAATCCATTATATGCTCAATTGCAGGCATATTTGGGAAAACAAAAGCAAAGTGATACATTTGCAAAAATTGCTCGAGAGGAAAATGATGATATCAAATCCTACGAAAAGGTAACAAAACGAGAAATGATATTTCTTGTTGAAAACTTGAAATTCAGAGAAAAGAAGATATTTCTTGTTGAAAACTCTGAAATTCAGAGAAAAGAAGAACCTTGGAAGATATTCCAAAGGTATTTGATTAATGGGTTATATTACCCGGGTGAGTCATACAAAACCCGTTTCTTACTATGAAACAACTCTGAAAGAAATAGGTTGTACAGATTTTCAGCACTTTTCGGGATATAGCTCGGATGAAAATGTTTATAACTTTTCAAAGATAATTATTAAGCAGGTTATAACCATTGAAGAATGGAGAGTATCTACCATGAAAGAAAGGCAAATAAACCTTAACAAAACTCGAATGAATTTCACTTATTGGGATTATATTCAATCATTTGATAAAGCGTTATATTATAACAATGATAAACAAAAACATACTTGGTTTATCAAAATATGTTCAAAGATATTTGAACGGAATATCCCAAATTGGTTTCTAGTATGGTGGTCAAAGCATGGACCAACGGTAAAGATTTTACCGGAACCTTTCTTAAAGTTATACAGAGAATGGGCGAAGATTTCACCCAAGTTATATGAGTTATACTGCGCAAATCATATCTTCTACTTAGAAAGAATTGATCAAATATATTTCTTTATTGAGTTCTCTATTCCTTGGATCCATAAATGGGCTCTGGAGTTAGGTTATACCGAAGAACAAGTTCCTTGTTTATACAGGATATTTTATAACAATTTATGGGACAAATGAATGAAGGTTGATCCCAAGACTAAGAATTTGTTTGGTCAAGAACTCTTAGATACTATTGCTATCAAAATCCAAGAATATACAGATCTCCCAAGCAAAGAATTAATAGACGATACATCGGTTAGGCATATTGCCAGAAAAATATCTTTTCAAGAAGGAGATAAAGATGAGATGATAAATCGTTATTTAGAGGAAGTTAAAAGAAATTTGCTTTCCTCAATTAATCAGTACGAAAAATCTGATGCTTCAATGAACAGTGAAGCAAGCAATGATGATATCCCACTAGATGCTCAGCCAGTAGGATCCGATCCAATGACGGAAGAAGCTTTAGTTAAAGCAGAAGCACTAATTCGAAGTTTGAGGGGAAAAGACAAATGAGAAGATAATTGAGGACCGATGAGGGCCTACCTCCAAGTAGATAGACTTGTATCTACAAAAGAAACACTGTAGAGGGACCTAGATAATGGACCCAAATCACTGTACAAAGATTCCTTTTATTTTGTATAAATAGGATAGATTATCTTAGATAGAAGGAAGCAGGGTTTCAGTTTTAGTTCTCTCTCTATCTCTTGTCAATCTCTCTTGTAAAAACAATCTCAAAAATCAATAAAACCTTGAACTTTGAAGGCATCGGGGGATCTCAATCGGAAGGTATAATTTTTTATTTTTACTCTTTCTCTGTTATAGACCAGACGATGTCCGGTTAAGTTATTTCATATCTATGTCGAATATCTAACTTCTGTGCGGTGTTAACCATGAAAATATTCTAGACTCAATCTACGTATAAACGAGTTTTTAGTTCCGGTTATTTTGACTTGGTTTCGAGATTGTGGTACAGTCAGATCTGAGTACTATTCTTGTCGTCTCCAACTAGCAAAGCTGGGGAAGTAAGTCCCGTTAAATGGAGTTAAGAAAGGGCAATTGATTCCCAGTCAGAAACTGCTAGTCATGGGCTAACTTGAATAGGTATTTTGATCTTGACAGACCCCGTGCTCGGGTAAAAGGGGATTTGACCCTAGTCCATACTGTCATTAAAACTAGATAAAAATTCTCTTGTACTTCGGTTGTATGTCCCTTGTACGGGTACTACAAGTGCTTGATTAAAGTTGTCATGGCGGACTACCGCCCGATGACCAGATCCTGCTAAATGGTATCAAAGCCTAGGGATTTTCATGGTAAACATAAGTTTATGAAGTGAAAATATTTGATATAGATATGAACATCTTTTGACTTGTTCATGGAACAGGGAGATTCGAGTACCAAAAGTACTAGATTACAGGAGGTAGATATACCTCATAATTTAGATCTGTTAAACAAATGGACGATCCCTAAAGTATCGATGAAGACTGTTTATGACTATGACTGGTTTGATAAACTGTCTTCTAAGCAATTTATAAAAACTACTAAACAATCTATTGCTTTAAATTCTTCAGAGCAGACTATTCGTTTGCTAAATGAGCGTGATATAAATTTATATAAAAATCAGTTTAATTTTATGCATATTGGCATGGTGCAGATTGCATTTAAACCGCTTACTCTTAAAGGGTTACCTGAAACTTTTATGGCAACTCTAAGAGATGCTAGGAATTATAATTTTAGACAATCATTAATAGGTTCGATAGAATCTACTGTTGCTTATGGTCCGGTATATTTTAATACTCAGCCTAATTTGCAATTATCTCTTTCGGATGTGAATATTCTTGATGCTTTGACATTAAATGTTAAAACGCATGGTTATAATTATGCGCCAGGCTCAGAATTATTATGCTTGTCTTATAGAATTTATTATCGTCTTTTATCAACTTTGAATCCAAAGTGCAAGTTATACGATACTTCGCAGCAAACTGTGTTAATGAAAACCAACTTTGCGAAGTCAAAAATTACCACAAGAAGAACGATATTGTGGGATGAGATTGAGTTGCCGTCTACTTGGACTCTAAACTCAGTAATCGCTCCTGAGCAATTGACTAATGAAGTCAGTAATACTGAATGTTCTCATATATCTCAGAATCCTGATGGAAGGATTACAATTCAGTTTCATAATAGTTCTATTGGAAAATTTGATGATCAATAATCTATCTTTTCTAGACATTCGTTCTCAGATCAGAGAATGCATCATTCTATGGTAAACCATATTTCTCCTATAGAACCAATTTATAAATTGGCTAGAAATCGTGCAGCTTCTCTCCATACTCTTTCTACAGAAAGACCAATGGAAAAGGTAAAAACTACAGAGGTGATCAAGGTTGACCCTCGGACTAATATTATACAGGTGGTTAATACACAAGATGATATCCTCAGTGCGTCTCAAATAGGTGATATACCTACGAATTCTGAAATGGGATTCGATCCAGACAACATTTAAATGTTTGCACACCAAATTGATTTTATTCCTGGTTCACAGGCAAGAAGTTATATTCAGAACGAATTTTTTAATAAAAAATGGAACCATTTTAAAATTTGGTTATTTAATACTTATAATAAAGAAGATCTTCATAATATTTCTCAAGAGTTTTATGAAGCTTGTGTTTTACATAATCAAATTATGTATTTTGTACCATGGTTTATAACCACTTATCTTCCTTTATATATAAATGTTTTCCAAAGATCTTACAAAGATGGGAGTGGAAATATTAATAAAGCAACTTACCCTCCGCAATCGCCTTTTATTTTACCTAATAATACATGTATTACTTTTGAAGCTTTTCAAAAATTTATTGATAATGATGTTGTGGTAATAAGCGTAGCAGAAATTAATAAGATTATTTCTCAAAATAATTATTTGAGTTTATATGTTAAAGTTTTGGGAGAGCATATTAGTTCTCTTGATAAAAAGCTGGATGAATTAACTTCTTTGATAAAGGAAATTAGTAATAGCAAAAAGACGTCTGATGTGGCCTCAACTTCAAAAGGTATTTCAGATGCTCCAGTTGACCTTGCTAATATCCAAAGGCCTCTTGAGATTCAGAGTTTTAAATTCAAATCTTTAAATGATTTAGAAGAACTTCTTGATGCGAAGTTTTTAAAATTAAATCAAAAGTTTCCAGAATTAAGTTTAAAGACAATTAATCTTTCTGAAGATTTTGTTGAAAAAATTGAAAATTCTTTTGATCATAAAGAAGAGATTTCTTCAGGGATTAATAAACTCAAAGGTTATTTCAAAAATAATAATGGGTATGCTGATAAACCTCGTATGCAAACTTATTATTATCCTAGACCAACTCCGCAAGACGTTCTAATTGAAGAGCGGGATTGGAATCAGACGAATACTTCATACAGTGGGTCTGAAATATATGAATGGAATCTGGATGGTTTAACGGATAGATAGCTTACTATCCTGGTTCATCGTATGCTTATGTATGCCACTATATGCAGAAGTGTTCAAAACACAGATAGAAATATCTGCAAAATGATTATTGCAGGTTTTACTGGTCAATTAAGAGGCTGGTGGGATAATTATTTATCCGTGGAAGAAAAAGCAATGGTAATAAACGCCAGAGCAACCACTGAAGGTATTGATAAACTAGGTATGGCTCTTATCGCAAATAAGGAAGATGTTGTTTATACGCCTGTTCTTACAATTTTGGAACATTTTAATGGAAGGTATACTAACCAGTACGAAACTGTTCGTACTTTACTGAATGGTCTTAGATGCAGGACCTTGGGAGAATTCAGATGGTATAAAGATACTTTCATGAGTCGGGTTATGGAGTTACCCAAAAACAAGTTACAATATTGGAAAGCCAAGTTTATAGATGGTCTTCCTTCTTTATTCGCAGAGCGAGTAAGAAAAGCTCTAAGAGGAAACATGATAGAAATTCCTTATGGAGATTTAACATATGGGAAGTTGATAGGGATATGTACACAAGATACCATTTAGCAGGATCTGGTCATCGGGCGGTAGTCCGCCATGACAACTTTAATCAAGCACTTGTAGTACCCGTACAAGGGACATACAACCGTAGTACAAGAGAATTTTTATCTAGTTTTAATGACTGTATGGACTGGGGTCAAATCCCCTTTTACCCGAGCACGAGGTCTGTCAAGATCGGAATACCTATTCAAGTTAGCCCATGACTAGCAGTTTCTGACCGGGAATCAATTGCCCTTTCTTAACTCCATTTAACGGGACTTACTTCCCCAGCTTTGCTAGTCGGAGCCGACAAGAATAGTACTCAGATCTGACTGTACCACCATCTCAAAACCAAGTCAAAATAACCGGAACTAAAAATTATTTTATTAATTATATTTTGAAAATTATTTTATTAATTATATTTTGAAAATTATTTCATTTTATTAATTATATTTTGAAACTTTAAATTTGACTATTATTACTCTATAAAATTATTTAATGATAAAAATAGTATTGAATAAAAATAATAAACATGTTTTGATATGTTAAAATAGAAAAATAAAATAAGCCATGTAAAAACATTAATGATGAAAATTAGATTTCGAAAAGCACACACGTTGACGGAGATATGTGTGCTTATTCCTTTTTCTTAGTAAGTATATAAAATAATAATAATATATACTAGAATTGTTATGGGCATAGGTTCATTGTCTGAACCGCCTGACGCAATGCTTCAATCACAAATTGTGTGAGCTAATAACTAAGTGATAATACATATTAAACATATACATAGATATCACAAAGAAAATACAAATATCTATTGACATATCACTGCATATCAAGAAACTTGTTGAAAGTATTAACATGTGTAAGATCATAGGACCCGTTACTTCAAAGCTAGTCAACATAGTTCATACTCACCCACACAAACGAACTAGGTGTGTTAAATGTATACAAGAACACACATAATAACATATTGTTAAGGAAAATTAAGTATATTAAGAGTTAAAATCCTCACTTAGAAAATGGCAAACTTCCATTTACTTGAATGTCCGAGTCCCCTCAAACAATCTCCATTTTCCTCAATCTATTCAAAATCATGAACGAGTTCAAACTAAGCTAGATAAACTATTCTCAAAATTAAGAAAATCTCGGGGTCAAAGTCAATTCTTGGTAATCTTTAAAATCGTTCCTTGGATCAACGGTTTCAAATTCAAAATTAATTACATGAGGTGTTACTCATAAGGTAAGAAATCTTATTCTAAAATCAAGATCTCATTTTATTTCGTTTGGTAAGTTAAATCATTGATTTTTTAAAAATTCTACAATTAAGTCTAAACTTTTAAATTTTAGCTTCTTAAATCTCATATTTTGTGGTTCAAATTTCATGAAAATTATGGATAAATGTAAGTCCAATGTGAAAAATCAGTATCTGAAATGTAGGATTGGCACTTCACCTTTCTACCATTAAGGATCGAGAGCCTCTTGCTCTAAAACACAATTTCTAAAATGTTGCTGAAATTCCGCAATATTTTTTATATTATTACAATCCCTCTTTTGTGATTGTTATCATGGACTTCGCATTCGTGATGCATCAATTAATTTGGCTTGAGTAATCATAGTCAACACCCTACGATTGCGTAAAAGGCTAGAACTGTGTTTGGCTTAACATTTCCTCTCTATTGTCGCTTTTTTTGACGTGATGACGAACAACTCTTTTATATTATGCGATCACATTTAGTGATGCGTAATCGCAAAGAAGGCACCAACTCCAAAAAAAAAATTAATTTTTGTTATTGTCAACTGGTGTCGCAACACCCCCAAGCTTTTTTAATTCAACCGAACATACCAACAAGTCCAAAAACATTATGGGCCTATTTCATATTTGGAAAGCCACCTTGGTATCACATTTAGTGATGTGTTATCGCGAAGAAGACACCAATGCAAGAAAATAAATGAAATTTATGTCATTGTCAACTGATGCCGCAACACCTCCAAGTTTTTTAAATTGAACCCAAACATATTAACAAGTCCAAAAACATTATGGGTCTGTTTGGAAAGTCACTCTGGTAATTGAATTTGGTGTAGTTATATTGTCCGGCATGTTAGGTTGGCCATATAATTACTTGGTCAACAGATAATTGGGTATAATTGAAAGGGGGTAATTATACTGTCCCATTCTCGGGGAAGGAGTGGGGGAGAGGGGGCTGTGAAAGGTTGGTAATTACATAGTGTAATTACAAGCTTATTACTTTTAAATTTCTTCCTTTTATTTCTATTTTTTTCGTTTTAATTTATTTTTATTTTTATTATTTTAAATTCTTTTTTTATTATTCTAATATTTTCTAAAAATAGTTTTTTATTTTATATTATTTATATTTTATTTTTCTATAATTCTCAACCTTTACTTCATGTGATTTCATGTAATTTTTCGTATTATCAATTTTTTATTTTATTCTAAGTTTATTGTTTTCCATTATCATAATTTTGTTAGTATTCTAATTTTTAAATTAAAGTAGAATGCATTATTGAATAAAATTATAGACTGACGTTTTTCTTTTCTCTAAATCATATTTATATACTTTATGTTGAAATTTGACATAAGAACATTATGTTAATTTTTCTGTTTTAAATTTAGAACTTACGTTATATTCTCAGTTCCATTTGTTTAGTATAAATATGGACTTGATATTTCACATTGCAAGCCATCTATTTTCTTAGTTAGACTTGATAAATTATCTTTTTGTCAAATATTTTAATAATTTTATAAGATTAGATTTATAATATTAATCTTTTTGTCAAACATGCATTCCATAATTTTCATAGAAATCTTGTACTTTTAATTTTTATGATTAATTTAATTAAAATATAGAAATTTAAAAATTATAAATCAATTATTTTTTTATAATATTAGTTAAGAACATATATTTATTAATTAATATATTTCTAAAAGACAATATATCTTAAATATTTAATTTAGTATCATTTATAAAACCCTTATTGTCTAATATAAAATTTTAATTTTAGATAATTAATTTTTATTTTTAAAATTTAATATAATTGAAAAAGTACATTTGTAATTATATTGTGACAAACAAACATGTTTTCGTAATTAATAGATTGTGTAATTACTAGGTTGGTAATAATTACCATAATAATTGCATCAATTTCAATTACCAAATGGCTTTCTAAACCTACTCTATGTTAACATGAATATATAAATACTCCAAAAAAGGATTGAATTGTTGCAATCGGGGTGGCTTGTTGGGCTGGAGTGGACGATACATTTGACTCATCTTCCTCTACCAATTGAAATACAGAACACAAATAGCTTCCACTAATCTTTCTCTACTAGGGAACTTGACCACGCTTTGCGCAATCATGAAAAAGCCTATTAGTTTACATGATAAATTTTATTAATAACGAAATATTAAAATAACAGAAAAGATGGTTTTACTTTTAGTAATATTAAAAAATATTGCTGAACATATTTCAACCTTAATTGAATAAAAGGGAATCGAATGGAAAATAATAAAGAACAATTGAACGAAATAAAAAGCTATAATAAATATTTATTTTTCTTCGTTAATTAATAAAGAATAGGAGAAATCGATTAATCTAACTTTTCAGAGTAATGAAAAATCCTTACTAAGTGAAATTTAATATTGTCTTTTGATAAAAGATTTTATGATAGAATACATTTTGCCACTTTCTTATTTCATGTTTTGGACATATATATTTTTTGATAATAGAGTTACTTTTTCTTAGGATAGAATACATTTTGCTACTTTCTTCCAAACAAATGCTTGAGTTGGAGATAAGGGAGAAGTGCTGAAGTTATTTAGTATTATTGTAATAAATAAAAGGTATAAACATCTCATTTTTAATTCTCCTCAATTACTTTCAACGTTTAAATAATTTTTAGATTTTTTTAGTATTTACTCTTAATTTCATTTTGATAGATTTTTACAACATTCAAACTAAAGAAATCATATTTTAAAATAAATTTTGTTTTTTCTTTTCAAGAGATTGTTTCAAAAATTTTATGTTTGTTTCACTTTAGATTTTAATAAGTAATTAGTGTTTTTGTTTCTTATTAACATTTATTTACGCTAACTGTTTGACTTTTAAAATGTTCTTGTATGTTTTTCATCTAAAATTAATTAGTTGTAAAAAAACTTTAAAATGATTTTTGCATAGAAAACGAAGAAAAAATTCCAAAATTCTGAGAAAATACATAAATAGTAATAAAGGCCAATAAGGCATGGCATGTTTATTTTCAGCTTTATAGATATATATAGATAGATTTCCCAAAATTTTAATTAAAGAAAATAAAAGAAACAAAAATAGTTAATCACCTTCATCAACACAAGTCATTCTATAGATCTCATCAATTGCAGGACTTAGACCCACTTTTTAAAAGTAGTTAATGATGTATACTTTTTTCTTTTTATCATTTCCTAGATCAAACAAAAATTCGTAGGAGTAGATCAATTTAAATAACAGGAAAAAGCGAAGCGTTGAAGAGTTTTAAGCCTGAAAAGAAACAATTGGACATTGTCAGTAGATTGACTCAACAAACTAGCAAAAATTATATTAATGCTGCAGCCGCTTGCTGGTTGTCGGTGCTTGTCCATCGACGTCAATACCAAACTGTAATGACCCTGAAGGTAAATTTTGGTAATTTTTGTAAAATGACTGTTTTGCCCCTCTCGAGAGTTGCCCCGGGTCATGTTTGAAATATTTCCGAAGTTGGTTTTGTGAAAATTTGAGTTAAAATGAAGTTTTTGAAAAGATTTGAATTTTGAAGGCTTAAGTTGCCAATTCGTGGTTTTAGAGGTCATTCGGAGTTTCGGGACTCGGATGTGAATTATGTCGATTCCATTAGTTCCGGAATGTGGATTTTGGCCTAGGAGAGTTGACGGGGTCAGTTTTGGGGCTGTTTTGTGGATTTGAGGTCCTAAGTTGGAAAATTGTGGAAATTTGATCATATGGTTGACTTTAGTCAACATTCGGAGATCCGATGCTCAGATGTACATTTCGACAACTCCGTTGGATTCGGGGGATGATTTTAGGCCTAGGTGTGGCCTTGGTTGATTTTTAGAGGGTCTTGAGCTTGTTTTGAGTTGTTGAGGCATGAGCTAGTTTGAGGTGCTTTATCAGGTTCCGGGTCAAGCAGACCTCGAATCCGAAATCTGATGGTCCCATTGAGTCTGGAACGTCGTGTTTAGTGGGGTTGCATATCTTGTTTGTGTGCACGGGGTTTCGAATGAATCCCGAGGGGCCATTCGTATATTTGAGAGTTGGCTGTTTTTGCTGCTATCTGGTGCCAGCTATTTAAGCCTCCGAGTTTGCGAAGGGTAAGGTTATTGGCCTCCGCGTTCGCGGATGGAGCTCCGCATTCGCGGAGTGTATGTGAATGGGTCTCCACGTTTGCGGAGTAAGTAGTCTGCTTTCGCGGAGAACAAAAATGGCCTAGACAGTGTAAAGTCGGGATTTTGGCCATTTTCACCATTTTCATGATTTTGGAGATTCTTGGGCGATTTTTGAAGGAGAAATTCTTGGGAATTAGTGTGGGTAAGTGTTTTTAACCCTTGTCTTTGATTACCCAATGTATATATCATGATTTTGAATTGGAATTTGGGATTTTAAGGGGTGTTTTTAGGGGTTTTGATGGAACTCCGAAAATTTGAGAAAAGAGGATTAGAGGTTGTTTGAAGCTTCATTTTCAAATGGTTCTCACCATTGTGTTCCTATGATATTGAGGATGAGTTTTATGAAAGAAATTCCGGATTCTAGTTCCCTTTTCGAAATCGTAGTTTGGGCTTGTTCCATCTCTTTCTTCCGAATTTCATGTTCTTGGTCTTGATAGGCTCGGATTGTGATTGGGTTTTTTTTTGTGAATTGATTGTGTTGATTTGGATTGCTCATGGAAGGAAAAAGCTCTGATTGTTGGTTGATTCCGATTCGTTTAAGGCAAGTGAACTCTTAAAACCTTGTAAATCTCTTAGAATCTCGATTTCCTTACTTGCTTGCATTGGGGAGTAATGGGATTGAGGTATTGGGTGAATTCTTGCATGAATCAATCTAATAACAACCGGCGGGGTTAATAAAATGTCTTGTGTGCTATGTGAAAGGCCAATGTGTGACTGGGCCATACACTTGATATAGTTGAAAGATTGATCTTTTGGCATGATAGGCTCAATGTGATTATGATTGTGTTGAACCTGTCTTTTGCTCATTGTTGATTATGGGACTAGACTTGATACTTTTGCTAAACGATTGACCCTTTTTGCGCTGAAAGGGGTAGAGAAATGGAAACTAGGCAATTGACATCAATGATATATATATATTGAGGATATTGAGATATTAACTGTTGTTGTGGATATGTTGATGATAGTGTGACGTGATTTATCTTGTTATGGATTGCGTTGTGATTGTGAACACTATCCTTCTCTCATTATTTTTGTGAATATGCTTGTGTGCATTGGTTCTGAGACACTATGATGAGACTCTTGATGATATACGGTCCATGTAAGGCCAGTGATGATTATGCCGAGGTTTCTGCCGGTGGTGTGTTATGCCGAAGTTTCTGCCGGCGATATGAGATGACGAGGTTTCTACCGGCGATATGTGATGCCGAGGTTTCTGCCGGCGATATGAGGTGCCGAGGTATTTTCTGGCGGATACATAGTCCACGTGTGGCCCCCATGGGTTCCGGTCTGAGATTCAGCGGATGTGTATCATTGGACAGACATGCATTCATGACATGGCATTGTATTGCATTGTATTGTCTGATCCTTGCTATTGTGGTGCTATGTAGTGCCTTTTGGTTTTGAGATGACTTGTTGATATTTGAGTTGAACTTCCTTGTTGATTTGTTAGTGGACTGTTGTTGAACTGTTGTGGACTATTTTTGGGTATATCATTGATTTGTTGAGGATCTATTGTTGATTGTATCAGTTGATCTATGACTTGAGAATCTGTTAGGTTGGGCTGAATTTCTGTGCAGGTTGTAGTTATTGGAGGTTCAGTTGGAAGTCCGAGCTTCGTGATTCTCTTAGCTTTGCTTCGTTTTATTTGTTGATTTGTTGAGTACCGTGTTTTTTGGTACTCACCCTTGCTTCTACACTTGTTTTGGACCCGAGCTAGGACCGTGATTTAGCTTCCCTCCCTTTCTCCGTGGCTCGTTGAGGATAATTGAGAGGTCGCTGTTGATGCCAGCAATCCCTCTCTCGGCCTTTTATTTATGTTTGTTCTATTTGAGACACAGACATTGAAACTTGAAGTTTTGTTTCGAATTCTGTAATAGAGGCTTGTAGATGTGACAACCAGTCTTGGGTTTTGTTTAATAGATGAAGTCTTTCGCCTTTCATTTATATCTTTCGCTATTTTTGTTATTTCTTCTGCTTGTTGGGTTTAGGCTGACTTGTCCTGGTGGGATAGGAAAAGTCCCATCACACTCGGTTTTGGTTCGTGAAAAATGGTATTAGAGCCCAGGTTTTCATAGGTCTCACGTGTATAATCCAAGTCTAAGTAGAGTCTCGAGGATCGGTACGAAGACGTTTGTACTTATCTTCGAGAGGCTATGAAGACTGTTAGGAAAACTTCTTTCATTTCATTCTGTCTGATCATGTGTAGTTCTATTGCTTGTGTTGAGTGTCGCGTGTTGTTTTGGTAGATGCCGAGGACCAGAGCTTCAGTTTCGAGCGATGGAGGGGAGGCAGTCCTCGAGGCAGCAGTTGAGGACCCAGTCAGAGGTGGGGTAGAGCTCGAGTTGGGGGTCGTGCTCGTGGAGCAGCACGTGGTAGAGGTCGTGCCCAAGGAGCGGCACCGGCTAGAGGCCGTGGTCGAGAGGCTTCTCCAGAGCCACAGGTTGAGGTTGGTCAGGATCAGGCTCCTCCAAGTTTCTCAGCACCGTTCTTTCGGGAGACCTTATTAAGGATGTTGGGAGTGATAAAGAGTTTTACTCAGGTTGCTGCAGGCACGCCTCAGGGTTCACAGACCAGAGCAGGGGCATAGACCCCAGAGCAGCATCAGGTTACAGTTGTTTAGGGTCCGGTGGGTCATTCGCCTTTCGTTCCAATGTCGTTTGTTGGTGCACAGGAGGATTCTAATATGGTTTTGATGGTAAAGGACCAGAAGTGTTATGAGAGGTTTCAGAAGATGCGACCACCCCTGTTTCAGGGTGGTAAGAGTGATGATGCTCATCAGTTTCTGACTTTGTGCCGCGAGATGCTTGGGGCAGTGAGGATGGTAGATGATAGGGGTGTCCGTTTTGTTGCTCTTCAGCTCCGTGGGCCAGCCAGGGAGTGGTGGAGGTCTTGGGCAGAGTCCTTGCCAGTAGGATCTCCTCCGGTTGAGTGGGATTCTTTCGCCAGTGCTTTTTGTGATCGTTTTATACCTTGGAATGTACGTGAGGAGAATACGCTGAGATTTGAGAGCTTGACTCAGGGTAGCATGTCAGTTGCCGAGTATGAGGCCCATTTCTGTCAACTGTCTAATCATGCCGCGTCTGCGATTCCTGATGAGGAGGAGAGGGTTTACAGGTTTGTGAGGGGTTTGAACTTCTCCCTCAGATCGTATGTGTTCAGATCGTCCCGTGATGGCGCTTCCTTCCACTCCATCGTGAGTATTGCCAGGGAGGCAGAGTTGATGGTTCGAGAGGAGTTTGGAGACTCCAAGAGGGCTCGTTCTAGTGGTCAGTTTTCTGGTGCCTTATCTGAAGGCAAGGGTTCTCAGAGAGGTGGTACTTCTTTTCAGCATCAGAGGCCAGCTCATGCTTCCATGCCAACGGCTGAGGTGGGACAGGTGTCCCGTGATTCTCATGGTTCTGGCAAGGTTGGCCGTGGTACTTCATCGGGATCATCTCAGCAAATCACTGTTCCGAGGTCTTGTTTTACTTGTGGGGATCCGGATCATCTGATGCGACAGTGTCCTTTTCAGACTCATTCAGCGCCCCAGCGTACTTATTCTGCAGCTCCAGAGAGAGATTCAGTGCCTCCGGCTGGGGGTCGAGGCAGGGGTTAGTTAGCTGGTGGGGTGGTAGAGCTACAGGTGGTAGAGCTGTGACTCACTGTGGCGACAGAGGTTCTGCTCAGACTGGTGGTGGTAGAGGGGCTCAGTGTTATGATTTTCCGAGTAGAACCGAGGTTGAGTATTCTGATGCAGTCATCACAGGTATTGTTCCAGTTTGCCATCTATCTGCTTCTGCGTTGTTTGATCCCGGGTCTACTTTCTCCTATGTGTCTGCCTACTTTGCATCTGAGTTTTATTTGGTATGTGATCGTATGCTTGTGCCTGTGCATGTTTCTACACCCGTGGGTGAGCCGTTAGTGGTGGATCGAGTGTATCGATCCTGTCCTATTTCTTTGGCTGGGCAAGACACTTGGGTAGACTTGATTATTCTAAATTTGGTAGATTTTGATGTGATTTTAGGGATGGATTGGCTTTCTCCTTATCATACGATTCTGGATTGTCATGCTAAGACAGTCACCCTAGCGGTGCCTGGTGTTCCGAGGGTTGAGTGGAAGGGTACTAGTGGTTCTTACCCTAATAAGGTGATTTCCAACATCCGAGCCCAGAGATTGATTGGCAGAGGGTGTTTGTCCTATTTGGATTGATTGACAAAGGGTGTTTGTCCTATTTGGCCTTTATTCGGGATACTAGTGTTGAGCCACCTCCCATGGAGTCCATTCTCATGGTTCAGGAGTTTGCTAATGTGTTCCCTACTGATCTTCCTGGTGTTCCTCCAGATACGGACATTGATTTTGCTATCGACTTGGAGCCGGGCACTAGGCCCATCTGCATTGCCCCGTATCGTATGGCTCTAGCTGAGTTGAAGGAGTTGAAAGATAAGTTGCAGGATTTGTTAAGTAAGGGGTTTATTCGCCCTAGTGTGTCGCCTTGCGGTGCACCGGTTCTATTTGTTAAGAAGAAATATGGTTCTATGAGGCTGTGCATTGATTATAGACAGTTGAACAAGGTAACTGTCAAGAACAAGTATCATCTTCCTCGCATTGATGATTTATTTGATCAGCTTCAGGGTGCGGCATTGTTCTCCAAGATTGATTTGAGGTCTGTCTATCACCAGCTGAAGATTAGGCCATACGATATTCGTAAGAGAGCTTTCCGGACTCGTTATGGCCACTATGAGTTCTTGGTGATGTCGTTCGGGTTGATAACGCCCCTGTAGCATTTATGGAGTTGATGAACGGAGTGTTCCGTCCATATTTGAACTCCTTCGTGATTGTGTTCATTGATGATATCCTGATATATTCCCGGACCGAGAAGGATCACGTCCGTCATCTAAGATCGGTACTTTAGACCTTGAGGGAGCACAAGTTTTACGCCAAGTTCTCCAAGTGTGAGTTTTGGCTCAAGTTTGTGGCTTTCTTGGGACACGTGGTGTCCAAGGAGGGTGTTCGGGTGGATCCAGCCAAGATTGAGGCAGTGAAGGGTTGGACGAGGCCTACTACTCCTTCTGAGATTTGGACTTTTGTGGGGCTAGCAGGCTACTATCGGCGGTTTGTGCAGGGTTTCTCCACCATTGTAGGGCCATTGACTAGATTGACTCAGAAGATTGTAGATTTTCATTCGTTCGATGAGTGTGAGGCGAGCTTTCAAAAGCTCAAGGCCTTGTTGACTTCTGCTCCTGTATTGACCTTACCTAAGGAGGGTGTGGGTTTTACCGTATATTGTGATGTCTCTGGAGTTGGTTTGGGAGGTGTGTTGATGCAGAAGGGGAAAGTTATTGCCTATGCTTCTAGACAGTTGAAGGCTCACGAGAAAAACTACCCTACTCATGATTTAGAGCTTGTCGCGGTGGTGTTTGTGCTTAAGTTGTGGCAGCATTACTTGTATGGAGTTCATTGTGAGGTCTTCACCGATCATCGGAGTCTTCAGTACATTTTCAGTCAAAGGGATCTGAACTTGAGGCAGCGCAGGTGGCTTGAGTTAATGAAAGACTATGACATGACTATTCTGTACCATCCTGGGAAGGCCAATGTGGTGGCCGATGCTTTGAGTAGGAAGGCTCCTAGTATGGGGAGTCTCACAGCGATTAGTGTTGATATGAGGCCCTTGGCTACACTTGATTCCGATGGAGTTTTGAGGATCGGAGGTCGGATTTGTATGCCCAATGTGGGCAAGTTTATTAGACTGATTCTAGAGGAGGCTCATTGCTCTAGATATTCTATCCATCCGGGGACAGAGAAGATGTATCATGATCTGAGTCAGTACTACTGGTGGTGTGGTATGAAGAGAGATATTGTAGACTTTGTGTCTAGATGTTTGACCTGTCAACAGGTCAAGTGTGAGCACCAGCGGCCGGGAGGTGTGTCCCAAAGGATGCCCATTCCTACTTGGAAGTTGGAGCGGATCACTATGGACTTTGTTGTGGGTTTGCGTACCATCGTGGGTGGCTATGATTCTATTTGGGTGTTTGTTGATAGGCTGACTAAATCCGCTCATTTCATTCTACTTCGTGTGAAGTATACAGCGGAGAAGTTAGCCCAGCTCTATGTCAGTCAGATTGTTAGACTTCATGGAGTGCCGGTATCTATAGTCTCAGATCGGGGTTCCTTGTTCACCTCACATTTCTGGAGAGCTTTATAGCATGGTTTGGGTACTCGGCTAGACATGAGAACAACCTTTCACCCTCAGACTGATGGTCAGTCTAAGCGGACTATTCAGGTGCTTGAGGACATGCTCCGTGCTTGTGTGATTGACTTTGGTGCTAGATGGGATTAGCACTTGCCCCTAGCGGAGTTTGCCTATAACAACACTTATCATTCCAGCATTCAGATGACTCTATTTGAGGCTTTGTTTGGCAGACGATGTAGATCACCGATTGGGTGGTTTGATTCGTCGGAGATGGATTCCTTAGACACCGACTTGCTTAGAGATGCCATGGATTAGGTTCGTGTGATTCAGAGTAGGCTGTTGACTGCTCAGAGTCGGTAAAAGAGTTATGCCGACCGAAGATTTTATGATCTTGTGTTCATGGAGGGAGACCATGTTTGGCTCCGAGTATCACCCATGAAGGGTGTTATGCGATTCGGGAAGAAGGGAAAGCTTAGCCCTAGGTTCATTGGACTGTTTGAGATCTTAGACTTGGTGGGTGAGGTGGCCTATAGGTTGGCCCTACCACCTAGCTTGTTGGCGTTACATCCCGTGTTCCATGTCTCTATGCTACGGAAGTACATCCCTGTTGTGTCGCATGTGATTGCACTTGACTCTGTGGAATTAGGTCCTGATTTGACTTTTGAGGATGAGCCTACAAATGTTCTTGATAGACATGTCTGTATGCTTAGGACCAAGGAGATTGCTTCAGTGAAGGTGCAGTAGGGTCACCGTTAAGCTGGAGAGGCTACTTGGGAGACCGAGTTTGACATACGTGCCAGATATCCTCAGTTTTTGAAGGCTGTAGGTACTTTCCTTTACTTTATGTTCGAGGACGAACATGGTTTTTAGTGGTGGATAATGTAATGACCATGAAGGTCAATTTTGGTAATTTTGTAAAATGACTGTTTTGCCCTTCTCGAGAGTTGCCCTAGGTCATGTTTGAAATGTTTTCGAAATTAGTTTTGTGAAAGTTTGAGCTAAAATAAAGTTTTTGAAAAGTTTTGAATTTTGAAGAATTAAGTTGCCAATTCGTGGTTTTAGAGGTCATTCAGAGTTTCGGGACTCGGATGTAAATTCTGTCAATTCCTCTAGTTCCGGAATGTGGATTTTGGCCTAGGGGAGTTGACGGGGTCTGTTTTGGGGCTGTTTTGTGGATTTGAGGTTCTAAGTTGGAAAATTGTGGAAATTTGATCATATGGTTGACTTTAGTCAACATTTGGAGATCCGAAGCTCGAATGTCAATTCCAACAACTCTGTTAGATTCGGGAGATGATTTTAGGCCTAGAGGTGGCCTTGGTTGATTTTTAGAGGGTCCCGAGCTTGTTTTGAGTTGTTGAGGCATGAGTTAGTTTTGAGGTGCTTCATCGGGTTTCGGGTCAAGGAAACCTTGAATCCAAAATCCGATGGTCCCATTGAATTTGGAACGTCGAGTTTAGTGGGGTTGCATATCTGGTTTGTGTGCACGGAGTTCTGAATGAATACCAAGGGGCCATTTGGAGATTTGAGAGTTGGCTATTTTTGCTGCTATCTGGTGCCAACTATTTAAGCCTCCGCGTTTGCGGAGGGTTGTTACCCGCGTTCGCGGAGGGTAAGTTTATTGGCCTCCACGTTCACGGAGGGTTAATTGTTCCTGGTAGCGAGTTGGTCTCCGCGTTCGCAGAGTGTATGTGAATGGGTCTCCGCGTTCGTGTAGTAAGTGGTCCACGTTCACGGAGAACAAAAATGGCCTGGACAGTGTAAAGTCGGGATTTCGGCCAATTTCACAATTTTCATGATTTTAGAGCTTCTTGGGCGATTTTTGAAGGAGAAATTCTTGGTAATCAGTATGGGTACGTGTTTTTAACCCTTGGCTTTGATTACCTAATTTTTATATCATGATTTTAAAAGAGGAATTTGGGATTTTAAGGGTGTTTTGGGGGGTTTTGATGGAACTCCGAAAATTTGAGAAAAGAGGATTGGAGGCTGTTTTAAGCTTCATTTTCAAATGGTTCTCACCATTGAATTCCTATGATATTGAGGATGAGTTTTATGAAAGAAATTCCGGATTCTAGTCTCGTTTTCGAAATTAGAGTTTGGGGTTGTTCCATCTTTTTCTTCCGAATTTTGTGTTCTTGGTCTTGATAAGCCCAGATTGTGATTGGGTTTTTTGTTGTGAATAGATTGTGTTTATTTGGATTGCTCACGGAAGGGAAAAGTTTCGATTGTTGGTTGATTCGGATTCGTTTAAGGCAAGTGAACTCTTAAAACCTTGTAAATCTCTTAGAATCTCGATTTCCTTACTTGCTTGCATTGGGGAGTAATGAGATTAAGGAATTGGGTGAATTCTTGCATGAATCAATCTAATAATAACCAGTGGGGTTAATAAAATGGCTTGTGTGCTATATGAAAGAACAATGTGTGATTGGGCCATAAACTTGATATTGTTGAAAGATTGATGTGTTGCCATGATAGTCTCGATGTGATTATGATTGTGTTGAACCTATCTTTTGCTCATTGTTGATTATGGGACTAGACTTGAGACTTTTGCTAAACGATTGACCCTTCTTGCGCTGAAAGGGTTAGAGAAATAGAGACTAGGCCATTCACATCATTGATATATATATATATTGAGGATATTGAGATATTGACTGTTGTTGTTGATATGTTGATGATAGTGTGACTTGATTTATCTTGTTATGGATTGCGTTGTGATTGTGAACACTATCCTTCTCTCATTATTTGTGTGAACATGCTTGTGTGCATTGGTTCTGAGACACTATGATGAGACTCTTGATGATATATGGTCCATGTGAGGCCAGTAATGATTATGCCGAGGTTTCTGCCGGCAGTGTGTTATCCCGAGGTTCCTGCCGGTGGTGTGTTATGCCGAGGTTTCTCAGTTAGATCTAAAGAAATTTAGAAAAATCCATTATCCTACAGTTCAAAGCCAAAAGGCGATAATTAATAAATCAAACTACATGATCATATTCTATACACACAATGGAATTTTGATGAAAAAAAACCATATTCATTTGTGAATTATAAATCAAAGAAAGAAGACGAAGAAGGAAAGCGTTAATTAAGAGAATTTAATTAGCGTCTTTTGGTTTCACATGTGAAAAGTGGACTAATAAAGATACGTAGTTGATAAGTTAATGGGAAAAAATCATTACAATAAGCTAATTAGGAAAATATTACATTTTCGTAATTACTGCTAATTTTTAGTCAATCAGTTACATCTTGGAATAGGGACTTTTTTTTAATAATTATTGTCATTTTTATAACTGTTATAATTATTGCCGTTTTTACAAACCCTTTTGGAAGAAAGAGTTAAAGGTAATATATAAATGCACATAATAAGGAAAGAGATTAATTTTTTAAAAAGATTTTTGCATAGAAAATGATGAAAAAATTCCAAAATTATGAGAAAATATGTAAATAGCAATAGAGGCCAATGAGGCATGCCACATCAGTGTGTTTATTTTCAGCTTTATAGATATATATTGATTTTAAAACTAAAAATGGAAAGAAAAAAAATACAAAATTATATTCTATGGACATTTCAAAGTTTATTTTGAAACTCTTCGGTTAACTTTTAAATTTTTAGAGTTATAAAACATTTTTTGGGAAACTTACATAGATATGCTATATTAAGAAAATATTTATCATTTATAGTAATAATTATTTTTCACGGGGAACTTATAATGCATGTATAATACATTTTAATATATATTACATAGAACAATTTATAAGACGCATATAATAAAAGTTTTATTCATGAATAATATATTTATCACACACTTTAACACTTATAATATATTGTGTCGGTTTATTACCAAACAAACATAATACATTTTTAAAAACTTAAAATATTTTTATATTGCATGCATAATTCAGTTTTAATACATATTAGATTTATCATAGTATTGCAATAGATTGTAATAAATAAAAAGTATCGCCAAAATCAGTAATTATTTATTAAAAAGTACTCACCGAAGTAATTTTTGGGTTTGTGATTAATGGATTTTCAATCAAAAAATTTGTCACGACCCGATTTATCGAGTGATGATGGCACCTACTATAACCTACTAGTAGGTAAGCCAATTCGTAATGATATAAAATGGGTATACAGGCAGAAACAAAGTGAAAATAACAATATAACAGAATAAATAGGAGAAATAGTAGAAGCAAAACCAATATATACATAAATCAAATGAGTCCTCCCAGAACATGAAAGTCACATGTACAGAGCTGCAAATAAAAGAGTACAAGTCCAAAAAGTACACCCAAAACATAAAGACTTGTCTAAAAATACAAAAAGACTAGGGATGGCAATGGGGCGGGGTGGGGTGGGTGCGGGGCGGGTTGAGCTTAACCCACAAAAAAATTTACCCGCCCCGCATAACAACTTTTTTCATTTTCAACCCGCCCCACCCCGCTCGGCATAAACCCCGCCCCGCATGAACCCGCCCCGCATAAATTTTTTAATATTTGCCCTTTTTAATTAAGTTTGATACTAAAAATAAAATTCATAAAAATAAATTCATTTTCTCATTAAGTTGTATTAATTTAATAGATAATAACTTAAAATTTTATTTTTTAAAGGTCAATTGGAAAGAATGTAAGAAACCGTATTAATTTTTATTAAACCGTTTTCATTTACTATCTTGAATATTTTAGTAACTTTAAAGAAAGTATCTTAATAAATAATGCTTTGTCACTCTTATAACATGTAAAAAGTTAAAATTAAGTTTGAATCCACATAAAACCGCGTAGACCCACAACCCGCCCCGCCCTACATTAGTTTTTTAAAAACTCTTCAATCCGCCTCGCATCCTACCCGCCCCGCCCCACATAGCCTTAAAACCGCCCCGCGCCACATTCGCCCCGCCCCATTGCCATCCCTAAAAAAGACTAGTCAACAAAATATAGAATGACACAAATATGATCCAGAACGTCATGTGCTCACCCTTGCCTCCGAATACGGCAACTCCTGGCTCGATCTTAGCGCTGATAACTAGTTCTTGGACCTGCTTCAAAAAACAGATGCAAAGTGTATCTTGAAATACCAAAACAACATATACTCAATAGGCATTATAGGCCGACTAACTAAGAAAAGTAAATGCAATATGAAATGCGAGTATTTAACACAACAGAGGTTAAAAGCAAAGTCTATAAGAAGGGCATATGCGTGTGATAAGGAACTGAAATGAAGTAATTAACAACTAGCTAAAACCTAACTGGACCCTCATAAGCCCAGAAAGTACACTTGTGTGCAAGTTTAAGTAAAAACTTGAATGGACCCCATAAGACCGAGAGGTATATAGAATAGCTATAACTACTATGAATAGAAGTTGATGAGTTGAGAGCAGAAGGGTGCACGTAATTCGGACCTCAAATTGCGGATAGACCTCCCAAAAGAACCATAGAGTGTGTAGCCCAGACCGCGAATTGCAGATACATCTCCAAGTAACCAAGAATATGTAGGTCAGACCTCGTACTGCCGATGGCCTCCAAAATGTAATCAATATGATCTAGCCGATATGTATCAACTTAGTAGAGGATAAAGAGCCCAAATTGCAGACTGCAGATGTAATTCAATGACCAGACCTTGAATATGGTAATCAATAATAATATGTTGAAAGATCCCATATCCAACTCATCGACATAAAGCCATCGCGGATCGACATCCACCCCAAGATGATCAATCATATAATTTAAGCCTTGACCGAATCCAATTCCAAGCCATCAAACGAAGTTCGATATCTCAACCACGAGTCACTAGGGTCATGAAATAGGGGAATTATGGATAAATGGCCATCAGAGCTGAGCCATCATTTAATCTAAGACTCATTCTATTAGACCCAAGTCTGCCACATAAATCTACAGGGCCTTAAGCCATCTGAAACAACATCTGAGAGATTATAAGGCCTATCGACTCCAAAATACGCAACTTTAAGGCAAACAACAGTCTATACCTAGACTAAGGTTAAACATGCTTCAATACCAACAATAAACAAATACCAATTCACACCATAAGGTAAGAATGACCGAAACAAGGAAAAACAACAAGCTAACAATATTGAAAAAACCTGATACAAGCCTAAAACATATTATCTGACTAGCTAAGCATGAACAATTAACTAACCACCCCAAATTCACACAATTCAACATGCAATCACTTTCCCAAGCTCAATCTAAAGTTCGGGAAGCCATATCCTAACTCAGAGCAGATTATGCGTTCCCAAAAATCACAATTTCGGAGCTTTTCCCTTCCGTACGGTCTCAAACGCTGCCACACTATCAAAAATTGAATCACAATGTCATGACGGTTCTTTAGAAACAAAAATCACATTAATTAGAGTCGGACCAAAATTCGAGTCAAAATGGAAAATGTTGAACTTGCGCTAAAAATTTTGAAATTAACCCCGTCGAAAAATCCACTTAATCTCCTCCAAACTTGTATCCCAAAACGGGACACAATTCGGGGCTTGGAATGCAGCAAATAACAATATGCAAGAAAATTCACCACTAAAGTAAAGAAAAGAGGGCTGGCTGCCCCTTCAAGTCTAGTTTTACATAAAACAAAATAGTCCTTGATAACACTTAAATCACTCCTCAAAACCAATTAAAAGAGTGAGCAATCGTAGTCAATAAACATACCCAACTAAGAGTCGGGGTCGAATCCCACAAGGAACAATATAACGGCAATTGAAAAGATAAAGGTTTACTAGACACTATTTTGAATCTAAACAAGCAATGTACAAAATTATCAATTAAAAGGAAATTTTTCTAATTAAACTAGGAACGGAGGCCAAGACGATATCAAGAAAGGGATGTATGGGAATAGAGAGAATTGAAGATTTAATCAACACTCAATGATCCATTGTAATTTAAACCAAGATCATTCAATAATAAATAGGCTACATCATCTTAAATCAACCATAATCTCCTTTCGACCTCAAAAGGTTATATCACGATATCTCCTTTCGATCTCAATCACATCAATACAAAACAATCCACTACCTTAACTTAGACCTCTCTTTCGAGCAAGTTTTGCACTCTACAATGAAACCCTAAATTATCTCCTTTCGGTCGCAAATTCAAGATTCGAAGCTAAAATATAATTATCAACCTAATTCTCCACTTCATGAATTATATTTTCAAGTAATCCACAAAGATCGAAAGCTAGGATTGAGCGTGCACTCTCAACCCATAAATTCAAATATGAAAACTAGATTGAATCTATTTCATAAAATCAAACATGGAAATAAGAAAATACAAAAGCAATAGAGCAATCAATCAAATACCCAAATAGCTTTGTCTATTTCTAGCACAAAAGCCCCAATTTCATACAAGCAATTAAAACCATATTTCTAACAATTAAGAACAAGGAATTGAAGAAGGGTAAACGAAATTACTAATTTAGAACACAATCTCCAAATTCACAAATATTGAAATGTGAGGCAACTTATCTTCAATGTCTCAACCCCAAATTAAGATCTACAAATTAGTCTTCAAGCTAAGCTAAGAGAATAAGAACTATCCTAAAATCTGATATGGAATGTTGCATCGATGAACAATGACTGCTCATCAGTGTAAAAAAGACTTTGCGATAAAGTTAGTGAAATTCCCAATCTACCCAGATGCTCTGAAAATGCGACACTCCGCGTTCGCGTACTTGTGTTGACAAGCATAGCGCATTCGCGGTCCTCCTGGCGCGTTCGTGGACCTCCGTTGACCAAAGTTCCGCATTCATGGCCTCTAGAACACGTTCGCGGTCCTTCATCGACTAGAACGTCACGTTCGTGATCCTTCAGGAGCATTCGCAGAGGGCGCTTTTCCTGCTAGAAATTTAAACTTTCAGCTCTTGACTTCTTTTTGCTCCAATTCCACTTGGTTTCTTCAAAGATCTTCTAAATCTATTCTTCATTTCATTTTCCTACAAATATGAAGAAAACCTCATTAAAAGCACTGATTCTAAACCAAAGCAAGCTAAAATAACTAAGAAAAGAGCGTCCAATGAGTGAAAATTCACCACTCATCAACACCCCTAACTTAGAAACTTTGCTTGTCCTCAAGTAAAGAAAAACAAAAATTCAAGAGGCTCTTATTCTAGCACACACCACACATCAATTTAACCATATTTACTTAAGCACAAAGGTAATGGCTTCGGTTGGTACTAACAAATAGTTCACATGCAAAAATTCAACAAACTAAACCCCCTCACTCTCATGGCACATTTTCAAGAATTAAGAATCATTAAGTCACAGTAACTCAAACTCAAGAAGTGACACAACTCATTAGTTCTTTGATATGCTCACTTGACTCAATTTGGAATCATCAAAATCACCACTTCATCAACTTACATGCCCTCACAAAGAAACAAATGTCCCAAGATACTCCCAAAGTATTTACAAGACAAGGGACAAAGATGCAAACACTCACACTCACAACAAAACATCTCATGAACACAAATGTCACACCATAGGCTTTCCCATATTTTCAATCAATATTGACTCAACTTCATTCGGTTGGAAATCTCAAAGGACTTTGTTAAGGTTGTAATATAGGCTTGAGGACGGTTAGGAAATCATTTAGGTAAAAGTGACTACACCCTCCTCAAACACTATGCAACAACTCATCATTCATCAACTTTTCCACTTTTTCTTCATTTTTCAACTCAATGCACAGTTCACATTATTTTCTTATTTTTCCATTCTTATTCTTACTCTAGATGCCCCACATGCAACAAATTTTCAACTTTTGGAGGATTCAAATCTTATTTATTCAAACTCTTTCTTTCTTTTTCACTACTTTTTCTTTCTTTGAAACTTTTTCCTCCATTCTCAAACTCATTTTTATCAATCCTTCGTGTGGTAAGCATCCATCTATAAGTTCCCCATAACACCCCCAACTTAGTCTTTTAGCCTCAACTTTCACCATTTTCACGTTCAAGGAGGGAAGGGTCCAAAAGAAGGTTACTTTTCAAAATGGTCAAGGCTTTTAATGTGGTTGCCAATAAAAGGGATAAGACTCAAAAGGGGGAAACTAAAGATATATTTAGTGCAAATGTGGGATTTTTAGGCTAAGTGAACTTCAAGGATATCCAAAGAAAGCCTAAGATCATTTCTCTGACCAAACTCAATTAAAACCCTCATTCAAGACTAACCAGGCAAGTTCTTGGTGACACTAGCGAACACAAGGAATTATTCAACAACACACCACACATGGCATGCAAGTCAATTAAGATGGTTCAAAATCTAACTTCCTTTTTGAAGTAAAAGTAGCATCAAATATTTAAATCTCTAACGAATCAAAAGTCACAAAAAGAGTTCACACAAAATCATTCATACATGCTCAACTTTCAAAAATGGAGGGGTATGCTTAACATCATTCACAAGCACACTATATTCTTAGCACCAACCAAGTCACAACCTCCCAAAAAGATGACGATTTTGCCCTTAAGAAAGTCGTCAACCAATCTATCACCGGGCAACCTCATACATCTATTTAGGGTTTGCTACTTAGACTTCACCACATCCAACACCAATCAAACACTCACAAGCAATAGATGATTTACCCTTAAGAAAGTAGTCATTCTATCCATCATCTGGCATCGTCAATCCACATCTCAATTATATAAAACAAAAAAAAGAAGTTATAAACTAAAAATCAAAAACTAAACTCAACCAATCCAACACAATATCAACAGAAATCATCCACAATATCATATCCCGACAAGGGCGTACACCAATAAAAAAAAATAAAGAAAAGTACACCCAATAAGGGCACAATCACAATCTGCAGAACAACCAACAAAATAACTACAAAGGAGGAGCCCCAAACTGAAAATGAGACTGTGTCCTCACAGTCAACATATCAAAATAGAATACGAGGGACTCCCTAAAAAGCCTCACTCGGAACTCGAGCCGGTAGGAAATGTGAGATCCTCTTCCTCCGAAGTACTGCTGCCACATAAGCTCCTAGGCTTCCCCATCATCTTGCTTAGGTACTTGCTCTTCGTCTGCTCATGCTCCCGCAATGTCCTTTGCCTCTACTCTATCTTGCCCTGCCTCCGACTCAAGTGCTCAAGCCTTTCAGACATCACCCTCTGTGCAGCCGCAACTGAAGCAACAATAGGTGGAGGAACATCCTCTGAGGTAAGGGCTCCAGGTCTATGATCCAGAAGGAATGCTTGCCATCATCTCCCTAACCTCGTGGATCTGGGAGGAAAGATGCCTCATGGTGGTGGGTCCATACTGAAGAGGCCCGGCATATGTAGAAGCACCATATGTAGACTCTGTCTCAGTGAACTGGCCAAACTTATGGTCAGCCACAACAATCTTCCTCTTTTAACTCCTTTCTCCCAACTTTCCCTTCCTCAAGGGATGAATCTCTTTTCCCGACTTATTCTCCTCATCCATAGGGCATTTTACCACCCCAGCCTCATAGCAAAACTTGGTAATCAGAGATGGGAATATAATACTTTTGGCTCTTCCTTGAGCCAACTCAACAATCTGGTGCACGATCAATCTCCCAACATTAACCCCCATGCCATCATAATAGCAGCAATCAAAACAACCCTATCTAACGTCACCTCAGTGTCATCGGTGGAAGGGACGATCCGAGCACATATGTTAGATAACCAAGACTTAATCTCGGTGAAGAACTCACGCTAATCAACCCCTCGGTTTGATGTAAACCACTCCAAAGGCTCACCATCATAAAGTTTATCAACAAGCCACTGGTTCCCTAACTCTTTGTACCTATTTCTGAACCCCTCATTATCAGCATTGTTGAGTACATACAAGGCATTTATGACAGTTGGACCAAAGTGGACTTGAGCACCTCAGATTTTTGTAACCACTTCTCCACAGAAGTTTGTCTCAAGGAGATTGGCAATATATTCCGCCACTAGGGTATGATTAGCTTTGATAGGCTCAGTGGCAAAGCATATCCATCCACTAGTAATTAGCCGGCCATAAAAGTCCAGCATCCCATTCTCGAGCTTTTCTAAGCAAATGCCTTTTTCTTTGACTACCACCTGGCCCAAGTACTCATCATACTTTCAGGCACATTTTGCTTATAGGAACCTGTTGTCATCATAGTACTCTTTTTCCTCAATTTCTGGAGCCATTTCTTGAACATTAGGTTCTATTTCGAAAGCCATATCAAGCACAAAGTACCTACAAACGAAGCCAACATGTTAAAAGTTCTTGAGGACACTTAAAATAATGTATTAGGAAGTATTTAGACCAGAGAAATCACAAAAAGATAGCCCAAGCTAAGCTATGCATACCTACTGTTTTGGGTTTGCCATCAGTGTCTCTTTCGCGTTTGCGGCTCAAATGAAGTCTCTACTCCGCATTCACGGACATATGGGCGCATTCGCAGAGAATCTAGTATCATATTCCCTAGCATTCGAGGCTAGAGGGCCGCATTTGCAGAGTCATCATCTCTAGAATTTGAAGAACTGGTTGGGGTATTTTCCCGAATAGGTAAGGGGCAACAAGTATTAGCACAATTTTCACACATGTTTTCCCTGAATTTTTACTAAAACACTTTTTCACCACAAGCCCCAACACAAATAACATCTCACAAACAAGAGCAACTCAACAATCTAACATTCAACCATGATTCACTATTCTTCAACAAAAGAATTTCAAACAAAGTTTCAAGTTCTTACCAAGGAAGAAATGGAAAAGAGGGTGAGCAAGACATATCTTGCTTAAGGACTTGAGGAATAAAGATGAAACAAAAAAAATTTCCCTCTAAGAAGAAATTTCCCTTTTTTATGCCAAAGTTCTGACCTTTTATTTCTATCCGTGTTCGCGCCAATTTGCCTGTTGGTGATCCACATTTTCGGTGAATCTAGCGCGTTCACGGAGGCATTGACCTCTGCATTTGCAGCCCCACATCCACGTTCAAGGATGACCCCTGAATCTTGAAACTTTTTTTAGGGCCTTCTCTGTCCATTTTGATGAAGGTTAGGTAAAACGGCTGATCCACTCAATCAAGTTAGGCGAGGCTGGGCTGCCAAAAGCTATCCCAAAACCAATTTAGAAGGTGTTTCAACACCAATCTTCAATTCAAATCATTTTTTTGCTTCCGAACCTATCCAATAATCATCAAAGGCTTTGAAATCATGAGAATTAGTCAAAAACGAAAATTAAACCTAATCTAGAAATCAAAAACTCAAAATTAAAATAAATTGAACATTGATGGGTTGCCTCCCATCAAGCGCACAATTTAAAATCACAACGCGACGCCAGGTACATCACCATTTGAGTTTCCACTTCAAGGCAATGAACCTTCTCTCCAAGTTGAGATCATATTTACTCCTAAGAGCATGGGGAGTGCAAGAGAGAATCACACATTTCACCCAATCTCTCAGCTTTGAAGACTTGAATTTCTTACCCAACTTTGCATCATGCTTCCATTTTGGAACCTTTGGCAATGTCACGACCTAAAGTACCCCCTAGACGTGACATGGTGTATAGGATCTCGAGAGGCCCCACACCAGCCACTTAGCATACATCATACAAGATAATATAATTTAAAGAGTTCAAAACACAACTTTATATCATAAGAGTTTGGCAAAGACAATGAAAATCTAACATATGTCTTAAAGCCATCTAGTACAATAGGAGAGTGATTGGGACGTAACTATAATACCCCAAGCTTCCAAAGGATTTTAAAATGCAGAACTCACCAGAAGACAGTGACCTACGGAGGCCACGTACGTGCCGTAGATGGATTGACGGGCCGTAGGTGGGAACCGTCAATGGAGCTATAAAATTTCAGGTTTTCGAAGTTTCTGAACTTTAACCTACGGAATTGAAGGACGGTTCGTAGTCCAGTTGACGGTCCGTACCCCAGACTTAGCCAACTCCTTAAACTTAGGCAGTAATCTACGGTTGTGGTGTATGGTCCGTAGATGGACCTACCAACCGTAAATCGAGACCGTTGTTACAGGGTCCCCAGATACCAATTCTCTGAATCTTTTGACGGTTCAACATGATGGTCCGTCAATGGATATACGGACCGTAGATTTTTTCCGTCGATTGGCCCCGACAGTTTTTAATTAAGGGCTTTTTGGTCTTTTCCCTAATTGTTTACCTATTAAGCTAAGTCGGTTATACCCTTAATCTTAGACCTATAAATACTTTCAAACCTAATTCCTTTCATTCTAATTCATTCCAAAACCCTCCTCTCAAATATTTCTCTCTCTAAAAGAAACTCTCTCTCAACTCTCAAGGAAGAAGAATGAGCTTGAATCCCCCATTGAAGACCTTCAATCTTCTCCAATTCTTGTGGATTTCTTTGAGGTATGATAGTGTTCACCATTAGGAGTCTTTTCCTCCAATGGGCCCTTCCTCTTCTTCATGATTTTCAAAGGTTTACTCTAACCCAATTGAATTAAGGTTTTGATCAATCATTGTGGGTTCTTCAATTATGATTCCAATTATTGATTTTATGATTCCTAGTGCATGATTTAATGTGATAAAGTAACTTAGTGCACGAAGTAGCGTGAATTACATGATTTGATGTAAAGATTGCATGAACCCCATGATCCCAAGCTAATTCTTCCCAATTTGATAATCTATGCTTTGATTGTTGGGTTGAGTTATGATTTGATGAAGTTTATGAATTCTCTATGAAATCAAGCATGAATTATGAATGAATTGAGGATAATCTTATGAATTATGAGCATGATGAATGAAGAAAAGATAAAGCTTATGAACCCATACATGTCTCTTATGAAGTCAATGATGCTTTAAAGGTTCTTTGAGATTGAAGCATTAAAATTTTATGATATGTAGATATTGATGATGAATTTTGAAAGGATTTTCTTAACTAAGGAGAATAGGGAGTTGATTCAATGAAAGGAACAAGAGGAGATCCCTCATGTTTTTCCCCTCCCTATGATAGTCAAAAGGAGATCCCTCATGCCTATCCAAGACAATACACGAGGAGATCCCTCATGCCTATCCAAGACAATACAAGAGGAGATCCCTCATGTCTTCTATGGAGCTATTCTAATGGAAAGGACAAGAGGAGATCCCTCATGTCTACTCATAGTAAGGTAGGGGAGATCCCCCATGCTTCCTAATGATATGATAAGATTATGACTATGATTAATCCGTGGGAACTATGCTTAGCACCGAGAGGACAAGAGGAGATCCCTCATGTCCCATACCTATGTGGCCCCATAGGATGTCTTGAATAGACCTTTGATTAGCTAGTGGATCCACATAAGCTAAGAAGTTCATGGTCTTACCTTGGCAAGTAGGACACCCCTTTTCGGTGTGGGGTAGACACCAGATTCCGTGTTGATAGCTCACATGGTCTTACATGTCGGTTAAGGCTTTTCTCCACAAGTTAATAAACAAGTGTTCTCATGATGAAGCAAAGAAAGTAAAGAAAGATGATTTAGCTTGCTTTGATCTTGATATATGCTTTATGTTTCCTATTTCTCATGTTTATCATGTTTTTGTCTTGGCTATTGCATGTCATGATTATGTCTCTCTCTATAGCATGATTTATGTGTTTATGTGCATTGCTATCATACTTGGTGTAGGACGTGGTGATTCACCTTCCACTCGTGGCTAGAGCTTGATTAGAGATTTGATAGAAGACTTGGTGAGTCCTCATCCATCCGAGGACATAGCCTAGCTCTTATTTTTTTTATGTCTTTCCTTATGTTGGATATTGTATTAGGCTGCGTCCCTATCACTTTTATTCGTATTCTATGATATTAGAAGGCTTTGAGACATGAGTTGTAGACTTCCGCTGTTTTGAGTAAAACTTTGATATAAAATGCTCTTTTGAACTCTTATTTGTCTATTATCTTGTACATTATGTATGCTAAGGGCTTCTATGAGGCCTCTCGGGGTCTTGTACGCCGTGTTACATCTAGGGGCTACCTGGGGTCGTGACAGTAACCCATGCATCACTTACAACATCTGTTCATGAACTTGAAGAATGGGAGGGACTGCACCTGTTCATGCCCATCACCTGGTTTTGGCCAAGTTCAACATTCTCGACAGGGTGCTCGGGATTCATTCAGAACCTTGTATACGCAAATGAAATATACTACCCCACCAAATTTTCCGTTTTAGACTCAATGAAGCAGTCGAAACTTCCAACTGAGGTTGTGTGGAAAAAAAATGAGTCTCACATCCAAGCTCCATTTTAGGTCAAATCCACAAAAGGGCTCGAAATTAGTCCAAAAGCCTCGAGATCTGCATGAAAGGTCATTCTAGACCAAACTTGACTTTTTGGAGCTAACAAAATAGTAAAAATTGCACTCTAAGGCCATCTTCTTGAACTTTTGACTGTTGTCAACAGTTCAAGTTTCAGAAGCTCCAAAATATAAAAACTTGCACAGAATCAAAATAAACGACCAAGCGACCGAACCGTCAGATCCAGCAAGTCGTAAATGACTTAGGGCCACTATAGGAATGCTATAAATGATAAAAAGAAGGCATTTACACAAAAATGACTAGGAGGGTCATTACAATATCCACTACTAAAAAGAACTTTCATCTGCGAAAGTAAGAGTGAAGAAGTAAATTAAGGTTCAAAAAGGGAGGAAACATGGTCTCGCAAATCATTCTCGATCAACTAGGTAGCCTCCTTGACTTTTGATGCCTAAATTGGACCTTAACCACATGAATGGATCTCAAATTCAACCGTCGCACATCTTTTTCTAGAATAGAAATAGGCTTGTCAACAAAGGTCGAATGATCAATCAACTCAACCGAGTCATACTGGAACACGTGAGACTAATCAAGAACAAATCGACGAAACATAGAATCATGGAAAACTGGGTGAATAGCCGAAAATGCAGGAAATAGGGCCAACTCATAAGCAACATCACCAACAGTCTGCAATATCTCAAAATGCCAAATAGACCTGGGGCTAAGCTTGCCCCGCCTCCCAAATCTCATCACCCTATATGGGCGACACATGAAAAAATACCCGATCTCCGACCCCAAATCTCTAAGGGCGACGCCTACAATCAGCATAACTCTAATTCCTAATTTGAGCTATCGTGAACCTATCCTCAATCACCCACACATGATCTAAGGCCTCTTGAAGTAAATCAGTACTAGGCGGCCTAAGCTCTGAAGTCTCAAACAAACCAATGAGAGAGAGACAACGCCTATCATATAAGGCCTGGAACAGGACCATCTTAATACTGGAGTGGTAGCTGTTTTTGTGCACGAACTCCGCCAAAGCCAAAGACTAGTCCCACTGACCTCTAAAATCCAAAACACAGGTCCGCAACATATCCTGTAGAACCCTAGTAGTATGCTCCGACTGCCCATCGGTCTGTGGGTGAAACGTTGTTCTAAGGTCAACACGAGCACTCAAATCCTCCTAAAAGATCCTCAAAAATTTATAAGTAGGTTGAGAATCTTGGTCTAAAATGATAGATACCAGCACACCGTGAAATTGAACTATATCTCGAGTGTAAATACGTGCTAATTACTCGGCGTTAAAGGAAGACTAAACGGGAAAAAGTGTGCTGACTTGGTTAATCGATCAACGATGACCCAAATATTATCAACACCCCTAAAAGTCCGAGGCAAACCCATAACAAAGACTATGATGATAAGCTTTCACTTCCACTCCGGAATGGGCAATCTCTGAAACTCACCACTAGGCCTCAAATGATCGACCTTCACCTGTTGGCAACATAAGAAACGGGACATATAGTATGTTATATCTTTTCTCATACTGCTTCACTAGTAATTCTACCTCAAATCATGATATATCTTCGTTGTGCCCGGATGGATAGAATATCTAGAATCATGGTCCTCATAAAGGATCAACTAAACCAAACCCCCAACTCTCAAACCATACATACAGTCGAAAAATGTCAAAATCCCATCTGAATCTAAGTTAGCCTATCTGGCATCACTTGCTAACACTCGACCTTAAAGGGAAACCAAGGTCTCATACTCAAAATGGCGACCATCAATCCGCTCCTACAGAGAAGACTGAACTCCCACATAGGCCAACACCCACCTAAAATCTGAAATGTCAAGTTGAACCATCCTATTGTCTAAATATTGAATGTCTAAAACCTAAGGTCGCTCCATATTAGAAAGAAAGGCTAAACTGCCATACTCACCACCTTTCGGCTCAAGGCAACCACTACTACATTCGTCTTGCTCGGATGGTATATAATAGAGAGGTTGTATCCCTTTACGAGCTCAATCCATTGGCATTGCATTGAATTAAGGTCCCTATTGCTCATAATATACTGAAGACTCATGTTGTTAGTGTAGATGTCGCACTGAACTCCATACAATAGTACCTCCAGATGTTAAGATCAAAAACCACTGCTGCCAACTCCAAACGATCATGAGTGGGGTAGTTACGCTTATGCAGCTTAAGCTGCCTCAATGCATAAGCTATAAACCATCGTCACTGCATCAATACACAACCCAAACAAACATTAGATGTGTCACAATACATCGTGAAGCCCTCACCTTCAACTCGAGGAGTCAATACATGAGAAGTGGTAAATAGTTCTTTGAGCTTCAAAAAGCTTAACTCACACTTTTCAGACCACTTAAATGGAACATCAAGGCAAGTCAATCGGGTCAAATATGCTGCAATAGTAGAGAATCCCTCCCAAAATCATCTATAGTAGCCTACTAATCCAATAAAGCTCTAAATCTCAGTAACAGAGGTGGGCGTAGCCAAATAACGATTAGCCTCAGACTTTACTGAATTCACTATAATGCCATCCTTGGACATCACGTGCCCCAAAAATTCTGCGGATTGAAGCCAAAACTCACACTTTGAGAAATTTGCATAAAGACATTGATCTCTCAAAATCTAGAGCACAATCTTCAAATGGAGCTCATGCTCTCCCCGACTCCGCGAGTATACCAAAATGTCATCAATGAATACAATAACAAAAAATCAAGGTATGGACTAAACACACATGTCATCAAGTCCATAAAGCCAACATTGGAATTAGTCAACCCAAATGACATCACTAGGAACTCACTATGACCGTAACGAGTCTTAAATGCGGTGTTAGGGATGTCTGTTGCCATAATCCTCAACTGATGGTAATCAAATCTCATATTAAGTTTAGAAAACACTGCGACACCCTAAAGCTGGTCAAATAAATCATCAATACAAGGCATGGCGCAATAGTTCTTCACCATCACCTTATTCAACATCCTATAGTCAATACACATGCAAATAGATTCGTCCTTTTTCACAAATAGGATAGGGGCATCGTAAGAAGACACACAAGGCTGAATTAATCCCTTACCCAAGAGATCCTGGACCTGAACATTCAACTCCTTGAGGTCTGCGGGGGCCATACGATAAGGTGGAATAGAAATAAGATGACTGTCTGGCTAAAGGTCAATAGAAAAATCAATATCACACTCTAGAGGAAAGGCCATGTAGGTTAGTAGGAAACACATCCACAAACTCACAAATAATAGGAACTGAATCAACTGAAGGAACCTCCCTACTCACATCCCGCATAGAAGCCAAGCATGCTAGACACCCTCTAGCCACTAACCTCCAGGCCCGAATAAAAGAGATAACCCCAGTCGGCATGCGGCTACAAGATCCTTGCTACACCATTGAAGGTATACCAGCATGACTAAGGTAACGATCTTAGCAAAGCAATCCAAGACCGGACATTAGGGGGATAACAAGTACATGCCTAGAATCACATAAGAATCCAACATATCAAGCAATATAAGGTCATCCCGGATGCCACACTCCTGGATAGAAACCAAGCAAGACCAAAACACCTGATCCACTACTAAAGACTCTCCCACTGGGGTTGACACATTTAATGGTGCTGCTAAGGGCTCCGAACTCATACTCAAATGGGAAGCATAATTCACAAATACATATGCAAAACAGAGCCCAGAACAAATAAAGCTGAGGTGGGATGATGGCATAAAAGAATCATACATGTGATAACAAAGCCTAATGCCTCAACCTCCACTATCACTGGAGCTGCATACAAATAGGCATCTGCCTCTACCCTAAGAATCCGAACTACCACTAGATCTACCTCCATGGGTCCACCCTGTGCTCTCTGATAACAACCTCGTTAATCCATGCCTAGACATTGCCTCTTTCTAAGAGTGCTACTCCTGTAATTGGTCTGGCTGGATGTGGGGCAGGTGCAATCATCCCTTGCCCTAGACAGATCCTTGACTAGTGACCAAGATCTCCACAGTCATTGCAACCCTATGAAGATTAGCCTACAAAATAACAACCACCACCGCTTGAAGCACCCGATTGTGAACCCCCGCGACTCTGACCCATACTAACATCACTGTCACTGTACTGGTCACCCTTTGAAGTCTGAAGTGAGGTTTGAACTGGCCAGCTAGACTGACATGCTGAAACCACTGGAGAGGTCTATCATATGAGTCCTTGCCTCTAGAACAAGATTTGTTATAGTTGCCCTCATACCTAGCCCTCTTATCGCTACCCATGTGGGTCTCGCGATTGAGCTACTCAATAGTACGGGCATGGTCAACTACATCCAAGAAGAAAAATCCCACTAAAACTATGGACTGGGTCTTAATCTGCAATTAAAGTCTCAACCCACGAACAAAGCAACAAACTCTCTCCTTATTGATAGGTAATGTCATCATAGCATAATGGGATAGCTTGTGAAACCTCATGGCATACTCTGAAACACTCATGGAGACCTACTCCAACCTCAAAAACTAATCTCGGAGTCTATCTCTGATGCTCCATGGGAAAAACTTGGCCAAGAAGGACTTTGTAGCTAGAGGAGATCCAACCAGTCTAGTCTCCAGAAAAAAATGCCACCACTACCTGGCTAGCCTATCAAGATGATAAGAGGTGAAGTTTGCTCCTCTCAACTCCACCAGACCCAAAGTGTATAGCCGCTCACAACAAATAGTCAGGAACTCGTGGGCATCCTCTCCAATCGTCCCAAAAAACCCAGGAGGTGACAATCTCAAGAACAGTCCGAGTATCTTCCGCTCATCTAATTGCATGGCTTTGATCGCAATAACTGACTAGGTAGCGATGGGTGCTGGTGGCACCTCAAATTAAGGAATTGCTATGGTAGGATGAATTTGCGGAGCTAGTGCAACTTGAGCTGGGGCCTCCTGCATACCCCCTAGAATTTTATGTAGCTAAGTAATAGTTGTCTAAAGCTTGGGAGCCATAGCTGGTATGGTGGTGGCTGAGATTGTTCCAACCCCACCAGGTGAGGAGGTATAAGAGCAGTCCAAGGCTCTCTTACTGGATCTAGAGTCTTATCTCCATTATAGGATGGTATTGTAGCCCTGGCATGATGTCAAGGTTATCTTCTACCCTAGCTAGGGATCTAGCTGCGGGCCTAGGTGGATCACCCCCAGCCACCAAACCATATGTGTGACCCATCTAGCAAAAGAATGAAATAAGTGATATTCCATGAAACCAACAAGACACATGTTGTACCAAAATGATACAAAGGGAGAATATTCCTAATGATGCCCTATAGCCTACAAAGGATAGAATATGGACATCTCCGCGTTGATTCACAAGACTCTACTAGGCATTAGTTTTGTACAAATGAGATTGGTGAACCTGGGGCTTTGATATATAAACTTGTTATAACCCAATTTTCAGAGTCATGATGGCACCTACTATAACCCACCAATAGGTAAGCCAATCCATAACTCAGAAAAACATGTAATTGGTATAGGCATAGAAACAAAGCAGAAATAATAATATAATAGAATAAATAGGAGAAATAGCGGAAGCAAAACTAGTATATACATAAATCAAAAGATCTCTCACAGAACCTGGAAGTCACATATACACAGCTACTAACAAAAGAGTACAATTCCAAAAATTGGACCTAAAACATAAAGACTTGTCTCAAAATAGAAAATACTAGTCAACAAAATAAAGATGGAGACAGTTATGATCCAGAACTCCATGTGCTCACCCTTGCCTCAAAAAATGGGAACTCCTGGCTCGATTTCAGTGCTAGTAACTGGTGCTCGAACCTTCATCATTAAATAGATGCAAAGTGTAACATGAGTACGAAAATAAAAGGTAATCAATAGGCATCATAAGCTGACTAAGCAAGAAAAGTAAAGGCAATATGAAATGTGAGAATTTAACACAATAGCGGTCAAAAGTGGAAGTCCAAAATAAAGGCACGTGCATGTAATAAGGAACTGAAATGAAGTAAGTAACAACTAGCTAACACCTAAATTGACCCCCATAAGCCTAGAAGGTACACTCGTGCGTAAGTTTAAGTAAAAAATCTAAATGGAACCCCATAATCCTGACAGGTACAAAGAATGAATTTAACTACTAAGAATAAAACCCGGTCCAGAGCCAGAGGGCTCATGACCTGGACCTCGAAATAAGGATAGACCTCCCAAATTAATCATAGAGTGTGATCTTGGGTGTATTTATATGCCCATTTTCTATATTTTGCCTGCATATACCCTGAGTTTTAAGAGTATTTTTTATTCTAATTGTTATGTTTGATGTAGATTGTGATGATTGCACACTGAGACATGTGATTAGCTAATGTAAGTTTTGAAGGGAAATTGAGAACATAGGACCTGGAACATAGGAGGAAAGCGTTGACACAACTCAAAGGAGCAAAAAAAAGAATGCATGAATGACAACTAGGCCAGGGTGCATTGGTGGTGTGTAGCCGTAGGCCTTGAACTACTGAAGCCCCTACCTTGGTGCACTGCAGGTGCACTGCGCCAGAATGTAAACTCCTGGCATCCAAGTGCTAGCACACTGGTGTCACGCTGCGCCAGCTCTAGCCCGACAAAATTCCAGATTTATCCGAATTTTGAATCCAGCAATGAAAAGGGATTATTTTCCCAAACCCTATTAATAGAACCTGAGGCCTCTTATACAGGGTCACTTCTTCTATTTCAAGTGCAAGATCAAGGGACGAAAATTCATCTTAGGTTTCTTTTCTTCTACTCTTTCTGCAGTGTTAAATTACATGAAAACAAATATATTTATGTTTTTATTAGCATGAGTAGCTAAGAACCCTTGTTCTGGGGTTGAAGCTCCGAATGATTATTGAACATTGAATTTTATTGGATGAAGTTGGTTATCATATAAATTATTCTTGTATTCTTGAATTAGTATTTTTGATGCTTGGCTGCTATTACAATAAATGTATTTTCTACTTTGAACTCGAGAGAGGAATGGAGAGATGGAATGCGGAATACAAGGAGCATGATCTTTTCTCGCATATCACTTGAATTAATTTGTATTTAGGATAGAGATATACCTAAGTACCATGCTTGATTATGAAACAAGATGATAGCTTTAATTCTCACCAGGTGATTAGATCTATCCCCACTCGACAATGTAGTTAGACTATTACTTAGAGTAGGTGATTAGAGGTCGAAAGGTCATGATCATAAAATTAACTTTGTAAATTAGTAATTTGATAACCATCTGAAATCTATAAAAGATAAGTGAAGCATGAATTCTAAGTTATGCTACAGCCCTGGAATTATCCCAAATTATTATGTACACGGGGAAATTGAAGTCGATCATTGTTAATTACATTTAATTCTTAAATTCTTGCAATTGTACTAATAAATACCAAAAATCAAATCTTTGAGATACACTTGCATTAACTTTTGGGTTTAGTCGAATAAAATATAAACTAATTATAGGTCTTTGGATTAGATAACTTGGCTCTATTAGAGCCACTCTATTACTTGCATGACCACATATACTTGCCTATGCATTTGGGAGTAACGAGTTTTTGGCGGGGACTTTATAATTAGTCCATATTTAATTCTTCTTAGTCTAGATAATCAGTTTTCTAGTGTTGATAACTGGATCTTAGTTGTCATCTTTGTAGGAAATTCAAAAAAAGTTACACTGGATAAGGACAAACAACTTGTGGTGTCGTTTGCAGAGCCTGAAAGATACTTATATTACCATAGAAGGCAACTGTACCCTGTCCCATAGGTTGAGCCAGTTGAAGAGGAAAAACCAGAGAAGGAGCTTGAGGAGGAACCTATAGTAATGGCAGCAAGAATAGTTCGTGATGTAATAGTCCCACTCACTACTAATGTTACTTTCAGCATTCGGAAACCACCAATGGGAGGTAGATTCAAGCTGAAGCAAAATATGGTGCAATTGATTCACACTACTGGACAATTCACCGGCCTTTCTTATGAAGACCCATAAGTACATATCAAAAAATTCTTGGAAATAAGTGACACTTACATTCCAACAGGGGTATCTTTTGATTTTGTGAGATTCACTCTTTTTCCATTCTTACTATTGCGATAAGTGAGGTGATGGTTTTCGGTAGAACCAGCAAACTCCATCACGAGTTAAGATGATCTTGCTTGGAAAATCTTGGTTAGATTCTTTCCTTCGGGTAAAACCTCTAAATTGATGAGTGAGATCTTGAGCTTCTAGCAAAGAGGAGGATAGAATATACACTAAGCATGTGACAAATTCAATCAATTGTTGATTAGTTTCCCACATCATTATCAAGCCAACAAGGTTCTAGTTCACACTTTCATTAATGGCCTCGAACTTAATGCAAAAGTCCTCCTCAACACTGCGGCAGGGAGACAAGCCTTAGAAAAGATATATGATGAGGCTTTTGCACTATTATCTACTTTGACTGCATAGATTGCCTCCATGCAAAATATGATGAACACATATTTCAACAAGATGACACTAGAGCAACAATAGGCTCAAGTAAATGTGGTATAAAAACCTCAAGGGTGGTGCAATGTTTGAGGTAACAATGAGCATATGACTAAGAGTTATATGTCAAATCTAGATTCTGTGAATTATGTTGGAACCATGCAAAGAGGTGGAGGAGATCAGAGCTATGACAACACTTATAATCCAAGTTTGAGAAATCACCCAAACTTCTCATACAGAGGTAATCAGAACAAGTGTCATCCTCCAAATATTGAGCAGTAGTACCTATAGAATAATCAAGGTCATAATAAGAATGCTCTGCAAGGGAACATACTACTTAAGAAATGGTCAAGAAACTAATGTAAAGGATGGACAAGCAGGGCTAGAAAATTCACAATGCTCTGTTGTATAATCAAGTGTTAGAGATGCAAGTTGGGCAGTTACCTAGTGCACAAAATGCACATCCACAAGGAGGCCTCCTAGATAACGCTGATCTAAACCCGAGGCAAGTAAATGTTGTGGGTAATAGAAGTGGGCTGTAGTTAGAAGAGTTGGGCTCAAAGAAGAGAGTTCCATAGGTTGTAAGATAGAAGACTACAAAATAAGAGGTAGAGAAAAATTTTCATGGAGATGGCGCGGTTAGCCAAGTTAAACCACCTCCTCCATTCCCACAAAAGCACAAGAAATAAAAGGAGGAAGAATGTTTTGGTAAGTTTCTTTCTTTACTTAAGCAAGTTCACATTAATCTTTCACTCTTGATGTGTTGTAGGGAATCCCAAAATATGCTAATTAAGTATGTGAAGGATATTGTGGCAAATAAAAGTAGGTTAACTTAATACGAGACGGTGGCACTTACTGAAGAGTGCATCTCAAGAATCCAAAACAAGTTGCCTACAAAATTGAAAGATCTGAGTAGTTTCACAATGTAAATTACAATTGGGCAAAGTATCCATGCACGAGGGTTGTGTGATGTTGGTGATAACATCAATCTCATGCATGTATCATTATACAAGAAGTTGGGTTTGGGTAGTCCTAAACCAACTACCATCATTTTGCAGCTTGCAGAAAGATCTATTCCTAAACTAGAAAGGGTGGTAGAAGATATGTTAGTACAAGTAGGTTCATTGATCTTTCAAATAGACTTTGTGGTATTGAACTTTGAGCCTGATCTTGAGATACCATTCATCTTGGGGTGAACTTTCTTGGACAATGGTTGCGCGTTGATAGATGTAGAATTAGGCAGTTGACAATGAGGGCTCTTGACAATGTAGAAATGTTTGATGCATATAGAGGTATGAAATTACTGGTGGTGTATGAGGAACTATCTGCTATTAATGTGATTGACCTTGCTGAAGAAGCTCACTACATAGCATCAAGAGATCCATGGGAAAGAGTGTTGGTGGGTCATGATATTTTTGGTGATGGAGAGGCACAAGAGTTAATGCAGATTCTAGATATGGCCAATGTGGAGATCTAAAGAAGCTTTGTGGAACCATTAAATCGAGTCTTGGGGACTCCACCCATACCATCTATTAAAGAAGCACCCAATATGGAGTTGAAAACTCTTCCATCACACTTAAGTTATGAATTAGGTGTCAATGAAACTTGATTGGTGATACTTTCTGCAGAGTTATCTAAAGCACAGGTTGTTGTGGGATTGGAGATACTAAAAAGAAGGAAGAAAGTTGTTGGGTGGAAAATGTCTTACATTCATGGGATTAGTACGACGTTGTGTATGAACAAACTCTATATGGAGAAGGGCTACAAGCTAAGTGCATAACCCCAGTGTCAGCTTAATCATGTGATGAAATATGTGGTGAGAAAGAAGGTGACAAAAAAGGAAGTCAAGCAGATCCTGCAAAAGACTTTGAATGCGTAACAAAAGGATTGGTATTTGAAACTTGATGATGCATTATGGGCTTACAGAAAAACTTACAAGACACCCATAGGGACTTCTCCCTATCACATGGTATTCAATAAGGCGTTGCATCTACCCGTAGAATTAGAGAACGAAGAATATTAGGTGATTAAGAAGTTGAATCTTGATCCAAAGCTCACCAGTAAGAAAAGGATAAGGAAACTACATGAACTTGAGGAGTTTAGTATCCATGCTTACAAAACTGCCAAGCTATTCAAAGAGAAGACCAATAGGTGACATGACAAGCACATAGTCTCTTGCACTTTTGAACTAAGCCAACAGGTATTTCTATTCAATTCTAGGCTTAAGTGATTCCCCTAAATACTAAGGTCTAAGTGGAGTGGTTCATTTGAAGTGGTGAGGATGATACAGTATGGTGCCGTGGAGCTCAAAAATAAAAACTCCTCAACCTTCTTGGTGAATGGGAAGAATTTTAAGCATTACTTTGGCAACAATGCGGATCGAGAAAGAGAGGCCCTTGAGTTCAATGATGAGTGACCCAAAAATAGGGTCGAGCCACGAAATTTAACCAAGTGCTACACGGGAGGCTACCCGTGACTTTGTGTAATAGTTAGGTTTTTATTTTGTTTTCTTTATTTTTTGTTTTAGGACTTAGTTTACTTTTCAATTAATTTTAATAGTTAGGAACTATATAAAAAGAGAGAAAAAGATAGAAAATACAAAAAGAAGAGTCGTACCACGACCAAAACTAAGGCACTAGATGGCGGGCAACCCACCATTTCTCTAACAGTGTTTGTTGATGTGCAGGAATAGAAGGAGGTGGTATAGGCCACACAGGAAGGTGCACACACATAAAGTGCAAAAATATCAGCCCGGTGCAGGCAGGAGCACTGTAGGTGTGCCATGCCAGACCCAAACTACTGGTGCCTTGATATAGCACACTGCAAGCACGCCGCACCAGGCAGGAAACTGATGAATAGCTACACTTGCACACTGCAGGCGCACCGCGCCAGGGTGCAAACTACTGAAGGTTTGTCACAGCAAAGGCATGGCACACTGCGCCACCATCGAACCAAACAAGGAACCTAGATTGGTCGAGGGCCCACATACCCAAAAACCCAAATTTGTTTAGGTCCCCACAATTTAAATCTTAAATCCTACACTACTTTCCCCCACTTCTCCAAATCGGCTGCCCCCAACCCCCACTCCTAAACTCTCCAAAAAAATCTCTCTTCTTCTTCCCTTATTTTCCTACAAAAAACTTGAACCCACCATTGTTGTCCTCCACCCAAAGTTTCAAATATAACCAATTACTCCCTTTCTCTCTTCACCACTCCACCCCACCCTTCTTCTTTCCACTCCCCTCAAGTTTTTCTCTTCTCTTCCCATAGAACCTAACGGCAAACAAGTGGAAGTTGGAGTAGGGAGCAAGCGTTCTAAGAAAGGGGATGTTGCCAGCTCTTTTGGCCAAGCAATGACCAGACCCAAACCCCAGAAATTTGGAAAGCGTGCTACTGAACATTATGGGGAAGATTGATTTGAATCACATAAGGAGGCAAAGTATCTCGGTGATGAGCATATCAATGAGGGTAGGTTGCAAGTGGAACTCCCTCAAATTCATGACATGGTGTACAATTTAGTGCTTCACTACATCTTTGAGGACCAAGGTGACTGTAATACTACCCTTGTCCATGAATTCTATGCATATTGGAATATTGATCATAAATGGAGCACCAGAGTGGAGGTTAGGGTAAAACCATCCATTTTTCACCCGTGCGTTGAAAAAAAATTTGGGCACTCTCCGTTGTTATTACGCCAAGTACCAACAAATGAAGCATAAACACCCTTATAGAGAGATCCATCACACCCTTTGTGGTGTAAATTTGACTACAAAGTGGGATAGGAGCAAAGATACTGGGAGGCACTCCACTCTCCATTACGCTAACATCAATCAAGAGGCCCAAGTGTAGTTGAAGATCGTGTGTAGTGTATTGTTACTCGGTAAACACACTATGGAGGTCACTCGGGGTAGAACTGTGTTGGTCTATAGATTAATGAAGGGTCTACATGTTAATGTTAGTTCGGTTCTTCGACCCAACATGTTGAATTTCTAGAACAACAAAAGATGGAGGTTTTGTTATGAGAGTTTGTTGACCCATTTTCTGAGAGCGGAGGAGGTTGAGAAAGAGGTCGATGATTTGTTCCCACCTAGGGCTCCTAAATGTTTTAGTAACATTGTGGATTTCACGAAGACTAAGGCTCAGGATATGTCCCATGGGCCCATGTTATCTACCACTGATCGTCAAGCCCATGATGATAGCTTGATGGGGGTGGATGTTTGGGATGGATGAGCTTCAACTGTGTATTGGTGGCCACCCAGTTATATATGCTGAGATGATTGCACTGGCAGAGCGTTATCCTTTGACGGACAGTGTGATGTACATGTGTAGGATGGGCCTGGCCTTTCAAGAGTTGATGGATGATGATGAGGCTACTATTGAAGATGCTAGTGTTGATGATGAGGATGGGGAGCTTGATGATACTGATATGAGGCTCATGGTGGTAGATGGTGCCACCGATATGATGAATGAGAACGTTGATGATGATGTCGGCAAGGCCTAGAGCCTTGAGAGAGTTTTTCTTTTACTGTGTACTTATGTTTTGATTTTTTTGTACTAGGGAGAGTGCTTTGTGTAAGTGTGGGGTGGGAGATGGAATTTTATGTTAGTGGTTTAAATATTGCTCAAGTCTTTTTTGTTTTCAGGATGGGTTCCTCAACTTTTGTTTTTTGTTCTCTTTCTAAGGATTGTCCCCTTGAATCAACTGTAGTTTTGTTTTGTTTTATGTTATGATTAGGTGAATCGTGAGTCGTCAAGTCTTTGTAGAAGTGATTGTTCCCAATGATGGATGGAAGACGACCATCTTAAGAGAAAATTAGTTATAAGTGGTAGGTCTAGAAACTCGACCTTTGATACTTTGAAGCCTTGCTTAGAAGTCAACCAGATGTCATGGACAATTCATCATTAAGCATGCAAACTAATGAAGTAACTCCATGAGAAAAATATAGGTTCTTTGATTGGAATATAAAAGAGAGAAATGGGGCTTAATTTGTGTCGAAATGCACTCAATGTGTTGTGTGTGAGCATCCTATTTTAGTACTCTTAAATGTATGTCATGGTTCCATATGTGGTGAGTATTGCTTTGTTGTTGAATAAAATCATCATCTAGAACTTTCAAGTGTGTGTGCATGACAAATAGACTTGCATGAGTTGTGGAATGTGATCTAGGCATTTCATTGCATAACCCATTCAATTCTAGTTTGTGCCTCCATGATATTGTCTCTAGTAAAGCCCCTTTAAGCCTTTTAGCCTATATTTTTTGTAAGCCGCATGATGAGACAATCTATTTTGTTGACACATGTCTCAGCTTGATCCAAACAATGATCCTTAGTGCACTATATAGAAAAAAAAGGTTGAATAAAAGATAGAGTGATGCAAAAGGGAAAGGAAGAGTGTAGAAAAAGAGAAGTGTGGTGAAAAGAGCCCAGAAGTTAAACTACAAAGTGCTTGTTGCATATAAAAAAAAGAAGAAATAAAAGTGATGTGCTAGCAAGTGCTTAATTACCTAAGGGCGGAAACAAAAAAGATTAAATATGGGTGTTCAAAAGGTGTGAGGAAAAGAGGTGAAGTAAGGTTAAAAGAACAAAAATGGTGAAGTGTCGAGTTGTGAAACAAGTGCACTAAGGAGGAAAGTCACTAACTATATCTAAAATTCCTTTTGATTCAATGAATGATTGCATTTTCAAGGTCATCACACACTAAGGACAAGCCTATGGAATGTTGTGGTACGTAAGAAAATCTTTTGTGAGAGCGAGAGCTTAAATTCTGAAAATAGGCCCTTTAAAATTGAATGCTTGTGAACATAAAACTATGTGAGAGAAGAGTTGTGCCACAATTGTGAGGGCACTCATGACTCATGCTTGGGTGTGTTGTTGTTTGCTTTTTAGTACATGATTGCATTGGCCCAATAGAATTGTAAGGCGTCTATCATTGAGGTTATGTCATGTCTTGTGGAGTGTGTTGGTGCTAAACAAATTTGTATATTATTTCATGATGATTGAACTACAACCACATGATTAAAATAGTTTGGTTGGTTTAAGTGCGGGTGGACAAGTCCTTAGGTGTTAATGGAGAATTGATAGAAATTGATTAGAGAGTTGTTCGAGGACAAACAAAGGTTTCAGTGGAGGGTGGTGATCTTGGGCGTATTTATATGCCCATTTGCTATATTTTTCCCACATATACCCTGAGTTTTAAGAGCATTCGTTATTCTAATTGTTATGTTTGATTGACATTACGATGATTGCATAGTAAGACATGTGATTAGCTAATGCAAGAGTTTTGAAGGGAATTGAGCACATAGGAGCTGGAACAAAGGAGGAAAGTATGGACACAACTTGAAGGAGCACACAAAAGAATGCATAAAGGATAAGTGGTTGGGGCACATTGGTGGCGCATCGCCCTAGGCCTTGAACTACTGAAGCCCCAGCTTGGTACACTAACGGCGCGCCATGCTAGGGGCAAAACTACAAAAGACCCAGTGCTGGCGCACTGCAGGTGAGGCATGCAAGAGTGCAAACTCCTGGTGCAGCAGTGCTGGCACACTGATGGCTTGCCTCGCCAGTTCTACCCCGACAAAATTCCAAATTTTTCAGGATTTTGAGTCCAGCAAGGAAAAGGGAATATTTTCCTAAACCCTATAAATAGAACCTTAGGCCTCTTTTGTAGGATTACTTCTTCTTTTTTCAAGTGCAAGAGGAAGGAAAAAATTCATCTTAGGTTTCGTTTCTTCTACTCTTTCTTAAGTGTTGAATTACATGAAAACAAATATATTTATGTTTTTATTAGCATGAGTAGCTAAGAACCCTTGTTCTAGTGTTGCGGCTATGAATGATTGTTGAACATTGAATTTTATTGGATGAAGTTGGTTATTATATAAATTATTCTAGTGTTCTTGAATTAGTATTTTTATGTTTGGCCGCCATTAAAATAAATATATTGTTTACTTTTGAACTCGAGAGAGAAATGGAGAGATAGAACGTAGAATACAAGAAGCATGATCTTTTCTTGCATGTCACTTGACTTTATTTGTATTGAGGATAGACATATACCTAAGTGTCGTGCTTGATTACGAAACAAGATGATAGCTTTAATGCTCACCAGCTGATTCAATCTTTCCCCACTAAATGATGTAGTTAGACTGTCAATTGGAGAAGATGATTAGATATTAAGAGATCATGATCATAAAATTTACCATATAAATCAGTAATTTGATAACCATCTATAATCCATAAAAGATATGTGAAACATGAATTCTTAGTTACGCAGCAGCCCTAGAATTGTCCCAAATTATTGGGTACACACTAAAATTGAAGTTGATCATTGTTAGTTTCATTTAATTCTTAAATTCTAGCAATCATAGTTATCAATAACGAAAATCAAAATCTTTGAGATACACTTGCATTAACTAGTGGGTGTAGTTGAATAAAATATAAACTAATTGTAAGTCCTTTGGGTTCGATAATTCAGCTCTTTTAGAGCCACTATATTATTTGCGTGACCATGTACACTTGTGTGTGCATTCGGGAGAACTGAGTTTTTGCATGGCGCGGACCTTAATTCGTGGATAAGCCTCAAAGTAACCAAAAGTGTGTAGCCCAAACCTCGAACCACGGATAGGCCTCCAAAATGTAATCAATAGGATCTAGCCGATATGTATCAACTTTGTAGAGGATAAAGAGCCCAAATCTCATACTGCGGCTGTAGATTAGTTACCAGACCTTAAATCTGGTAATCAATAATTATATGCTAAAAGATCCCATATTTAACTCATCTCTATAAGGCCATTTTGGATCGACGTCCACCCCAAGGTGATAAATTATATACTCCAAGCTCCAAACAAATCCAGTCTGAAGCCGTCAAACAAAGCCCGATATCTCAACCACAAGTCACTAGGGCCGTAAAAAGGGGTAATTGTAGATAAAAGGTCATCGGAGCTGAGTCATCGCCTAATCTAAGGCTCATTCTATTAGACCCAAGTTTGCTACATCAGCCTATAAGGAGCTAAGCCGTCTGACATGATGTCGAAGAGATTATAATATTTGTCGGCTCCAAAATACACAAGTCTAAGACAAACCTGCTTTAATACCAAGAATAAACAAATAAAAATTCACACCACAAGCTAAGGATGATCAAAAAAAGGGAAAACAAAAGGCTAACAATCATAAAAAACCCCGATACCAGCCTAAAACATGATATCGAACTAGCTAAGCATGATCAACAAACTAACCACCCCAAAATTCACACAATTCAACACGCATTCACATTCTCAGGCTCAATCGAAAGGTCGAGAAGCCATATCCTACCTAAATGTAGACTGAGCATGCTCCAAAGTCACAACTCCGGAGCTTTTCCTTTCGTACGGCCTTTGAACACTGCAATGCTTTCAAAAATAGGATCACAATGTCAAGATTGTCATTTAGAAACAAAAATCACATTAATCGAAAATGGACAAAACTTTAAGTCAAAAGGGGAAATGTGGGACGCAGGCTGTAAATTTCATAATTGACTCCATAAAAAGGTCCATTGAAGCGTCCTAAACTTTAATCCTAAAACGAGACACACTTCGAGGTTCAAAATGCAGATACAACATCATGCAAGAAAATTCACCGTTAGTGTAATGAAATGAGGGCTGGCAGCCCCTTTGGGGCAAGTTTTACCTCAAACAAATAGCCCCTGGCAAACTCCGAATACTCCAGACGTATTCCCAAACTCTCCAAACACACCAAGCTTTGAATCAACCAAATCGGACCTTTATAGATCTCAGAATCGAAGTTGGAAATAATGAACTTAAGCTGATCGCGTCTGGTCTATATTTAAAAAAACCAGACAAAAATCTTCATCGTGATCCCGATTGAGGGGCCTGAGAACATGGTGGGCCACTATTCTAGGCCTTCGTAAAAATGGAGGAACTTCTGCGATCGTGGAAGGCAACTGGTCTGGGCATCACGAACTCAGCGAGGAGCCCGCAATCGCGGAAGGCAAAGCACTAAGCCTTCGCAAACGTGACCCATGTCTCACCAACCTGGAGGCCATCACCATTGGTCATCAGGAACACGATCAGGGGGATCCGCGAATGTGAAGAACGGAGGGGCTGCATGAGCTAATGTACATCAACTGGTATTGGCCAAGTTCAACATTCCCGATGGGGTGGTTAGGATTCATTCAGAATTCTGTGCGTGTAAATGAAATATGATACCCCACCAAATTCAGCATTCCAAACTCAACGTAGATGTCAAAACTTCCAACCGAGGTCTTCTTGATAAAAAGTGGATCATACACTCAAGCCCCATTTTAAGTCAAAATCCACAAGGGAGCTCAGAATTAGCCTGAAAGCCTCGAGATCCACATGAAAGATTATTCTAGACAAAACTTGATGTTTCGAAACTAACAAAATCGTCAAAATTGCATTATGAGGCTGTCTTCTTGAACCTTTGACCGAAGTCAACCATTCAAGTTTCAAAAGCTCCAAAACACGTAAACTTGCACAGAATCCAAATGAACGACCAGTTGACCAAACTGTCAGTTTTAGAAAGTCATAAATGACTTGGGATCGCTATAAGAATGCCCTAAACAATGAAAATAAGTGTATCCAAATTTCGTGGCGAAGTCTGTGCCTTTAAAATTTTAAGACTTAACAAACTGAAATGTCTGGAATAATACTAGATACAAGAGCATGAGCTAGCGAGATCCCAATATATGTTACTTTCTCTATTTCAATTTATGTAACACAAATGTAATTTGTAGTCAACTGAATTTATATATGTTTTTAAAACTATTTTAAGTTGTTAATTATTATAATTTAAAGTACTTTTTACCTAATTTTCACATAATATATTTTAATTTCTCTGTCCCATTTAATGTGGCACCAATAGAATTTTGAGTCAACCAAAATTTTATATGTTTTATTATAGATATTTTAAGCTGTTAATTATTGTAGTTTATAGTTTTTTTTAAGTATTTTTATATAATATATGTTACTCCCTTTATCCCAATTTATTTGGTATAAATGAAATTTTGAGAGTCAAGCAAATTGTTTATATGTTATTTATAGATAATTTAAGTTGTTAATTTTTATGATTTATAATACTTTTTACGTAATTTTTACATAATATATGTTACCCCCTCTATCTCAATTTATTTGGCACAAATAGAACTTCAAGAGTTAACCAGATTATTTTTTTTTGGATATTTTAAGTTGTTAATTATTATGATTTATATCCCTTTTTACGTAATTTTCAAATATATAATGGGCTTGAACAAAAAGTAGGAAAAATAAATTAAAACAGAGAGATTTTCAAAAATACCCTCAGCTAGAAGCAGGAATGTGATGAACAATTGTCTGCTTGTAGACATTTATTAATAGTAGTAAAATCCTATATTATCATTTCTAAAAGTTTTGGTAAATTTTGGTAGAATTTAATCAACAAATTTTACTAATTTTAAGCTTGGGAAAAGGCAATTTTTTTTTTTTAGAAATACATAGGGATGAAATATCATGCATAATGCATCATCTTGTAAAGATTTTGTAACGATCCTTCTAGTTCGTTGTGGGTAGACCAATGTGATAGCATTGAGTCACAAACATTTTGGGTAGTGACTTGAAAATTTTGGTAGGCCAGTCTCATATAGAATCTAAATAAGGTGAGGTCTAAATTAATCCGGGAATGACTGGGTGGTATGTCCAAGTTTGGATCGTGTTTCCTAGTACATAAGACATTAAGAAATCAATAAGGCCTTTTGGAATCGAATTCGGGTGAGTAAAACTCTCACTATCGAACTTGGCGTGAAAAGGTTAGTGTAGAACGTCAAGGTTAGAAGGTATGTTGTTAAATGGGGGCTTTATGGAGGATTTATGAGTCTCTGTCTCCGTGAAAGCATCTATAAAGAGTATCACACAGCTATATGGGATGAATCAATTCCCACATAAGCGGGTAGGCCGCTATGGAGATGTCGTTATAGCAGGTCGGGCCACTATAGCGGGGTTCGTCGGGGTTTTGTGCAGAAAAGTCCCAAAAACCTCTTATTTTGTGCAACTTCATTCCTGGAATTGGGAAGGGCGATTTAGGGCAGTTTTCTTCAGTTTTTCCAAAAATCTCTTGAGTTAAGGTAAGTTAATTACTTTTTCAACTTGTATTTTGATTCTTCAGCCTTAGAATCTAAGATGCTATTCTGGGAGAGGGGTTTTAACTTGAATTAATGGTGGGAAGGACCCTTGTTGGGTAGAATGATCATGGGGATGTACTGGGTTTAGGATTTGGTTAAAATCCAGGTATTGTTGGGCCATTGTTCATTCACTTTTGAAGGTGTTATTATTTTAGACAAAGAACAAGCTAAAGCATCACAAAAAGAGAGGACTCAATTTTAATATGGCTTCCAAGGCTTGAATCGAGGTAGGTGACGGTTGTTGTTTTCCATTTATGACGTATGTGCTTGTTAACTGTGTCTTTAGTAATGCATGCATGATATATTATTAGGGAATATAGACAAAAATGATGTGAAATTAAAGATGTTGTCAATCATATGCAATGAATGTGTTACATGAAAGTACATGTGTGATTGAGATCCCTTGTGGTTGTGATTATTTTCTTGTGTTGATGCTTGAAATCGAATACACATCAGTACATATTATTATTGGAACGGGCACCACACCGGTACACTAGCATCTGGAACGAGCATAGAGTTGGTACACTGGGAACGGATATCACATCAGTACTGTCATGACCCATAGTTCACCCTAGACGTGACATGACGTACAAGAGCCCGAGAAGCCCTACACAAGACACTTGACATACACATACACAAAATAATAGACAAAAGTAAAGAATCTCATATAAATGGAAAGTGTGACATTAAAGCGGAAGTCTAACATAGTCTTGACAAGCAATCAAATACATCAAAAGAAGTAGTCAGGACATAACCCGTACACCACATACAACATCCAAAAAGTAAATAAATATGAAAGCAACAAAGGTGACTTAGTCTTTGGAGTATGAGGACTCACCAAGTCTTAAAATTTACAAGGTAATCCACTAGCCACGAACGGAAGGAGAGAGATCGTCAGACCCTACATTAGTTAAAAAATATAGGCACAAGTATGTATTAGTACATGGAAAGTACTAAATATGAGGAAAATGCAATAAAACGTGAAACATGATCAAAAGAGGACATAAAACATGATATGCATGACCAAGATAGACATAAAAAACATTTGAAGTAGACTCATAAATCATGAACATGGTCAATGCATCTTAAAATCATCAAGAAATCATCATTAAAACCTTGATAGAAAACATAGATCATTTTGTAGGATATTAGCTTTAACCGACAATAGACCATCCGAGCTATAACATGGAATCCGATGTAACTCCCACATCGAGAAGGGAGAGTCTACTTGCCAAGGTTGAACTCCGTATCATGTCATATGTTATATGTGGATCTACTAGCTAGGTCATTTATGGCAAACCTACGGGGGCACGTAGTTTGGAACTAGAGGTTGCTACTAGAAACTACCTTATTTGAGCCACCACCTCAAAGTTCTCTCGGTGCTAAGTTAAATTTCAACAGAATAGTTAGTTTCATAAACACATCATCATCCATATAAAAGTACAATTCAAATACTAATCCAAGCTTAAACATCATAGAGAAGCTCATTAAATCTTGAATCAAGCATGTGTGATAAAACCTTTCACCAATCATGATTTCTTAATGTGAGAAAACAATTCACGATTTCATTGAGGCTCATCTTAAAGAAACCTAATTCATAATACATTTCTTTTCATAAATCATGCATAACTTCATGAAAAACATCAATCATAGATTCATAGTTTTTTCTTAAAATCATATCTTTTAGGGTTCATAGTCGAAATCATGATCAATGTGTGGGCTCATGTGATTTTAATTGGAAAAACATGTAATTGAGTTAACACAACTATAATAAGATCAAATTCAAGCAATTGGATCAACATACATAGAACCCATCAAGAATTCAATGAAAACCTGATCAATTTGATTGAAATTGAATTGGAGAATTGGGGAAAACCTTGGGTCCCAATGGGTGAATTGAACCCATTGATGAATCCCTACATACCTTTATGATAAAAGCCCAAAAGCAATGGAGGAATCGGAGACTTGATGCTTGGAAACCCTAACCTTCTTCTTAACCTTGGGAGAGAATTGGAAGGGATGACTTTGGATGGGATTTGGGGATTTAAGAGAATTGGGTTAGTTTTAGGGGTGGGAAGGTAGTTATAGGAATTAAAATAATGGTCAAAATGACATAGTATATGCATTAGATGCATAGGAAAATGCCCAAATACCCATAAAGTAACTGTCGAATAGTTACCACGATTATGACCTACTACCTATAAGAATTTCCACACCCTGTCATGGACAACCGTATAACCAACTTCATAAACCCAAATATTCAATCATTTCCCACGAGACATTTCTAGAAGCCAAATTTTGGGTCAAAATTTAACTAAGTCTGGAACCTTCCTACGAAACCCATCTATGACTCGTCAACCTTCCTATGGTTTGTCCTGTTCATTCATAGGTCAAACTATAGAAACATGAAATTCCAAAAACCCATCTCTAAGTCTACGGCTCCCTTCCTGCAGTTCGTAGGTTGGACTTGTAGAACCTGCTTTAGTGCCAAAATATGTGTTTTCCCTTTTATTTCAATTTTCCAACTTTCGCGATGTTACAATATCTCCTCCTTGGGAACATTCATCCTCGAATGGGACTCAAACTAGCATGAATAGGGTAAGACAAAAACTAACAACCCAACATGAATTCAAATTTTATCAAAATGCACATAAAACATGGAGAACCACTCCAAGCTAAATCATGACATCAAAATCAAGTTTTCATTAACATGCATGCATATTGAAATATGAGAATAGCTAAAATGCATGAATCCGAATGAATGAACCATGAGGAGCTAATACCTCAGGCTAGAATATGAGCGGAGGGAAAGAGATGAGGATACCGGGACATCATATCAGTTTCGGCTTCCCAAGTAGCACCCTCAACTAATTGATTTCTCCAATGAACTTTCACAGAAGCAACTTCCTTATTTCTCAACTTCCGAACTTGTCGGTCTAAAATCTCAAATGGAATCTCTTCATAAGAAAGGTTTTCTTTAACTCCCAAGCCTTCCAAAGGCACTATGGATGTTGGATCTCCAACACACTTCTTCAACAAGGAGACATGGAATGCCGGGTGTACCGGCGCTAAATTATTTAGTAACTCAAGTTCATAAGCAAATTTGCCAGTACGCCTCAAAATCTGATATGGGCCGACATAATAGAGACTAAGATTATCTTTCTTTCCAAACCTCATCACACCCTTCATGGGTGAAATTTTCAAGTAGACCCAATCATCAACCTCAAACTCAAGCTCTCTTCTCATAACATTGGCATAAGACTTTTGTCGACTTTGAGTCATTTTCAACCATTCACGAATAAGTCGGACCTTTTCCATAGCCTCATGCACCAACTCAGGCCCTATTAACGCAATCTCACAAACTTCAAACCAACCTATAGGAGACCTAAACCTTCTACCATTAAGGGCCTCAAACGATGCCATCCCAATGCTAGAGTGGTAGATATTATTATAAGCAAACTCAATGAAGGCAAATGATTAACCCAATTTCCTTTAAAATCAATTACACATGCTCTCAACATATCTTCTAAGGTTTGAATGGTATGTTCGGCTTGTCCATCGTTCTGAGGATGAAAAGTCGTACTAAGTTTCACTCAAATACCAAGACCTTTCTAAAATGACTTCCAAAACTGAGATGCAAACTTGTTACCACGATCAGAGATAATGGACAAAGTCACTCCATGCAACTTTACCATTTCCCGTATATAAAGCTTGGCATAATCTTTCGATGAGAATGAAGTCTTAACAAGAAGGAAGTGAGCCGATTTCGTCATTCGGTCCACAACAACCCAAATCGAATCAAATGTCAACGAGTGTGAGGTAAATCTATAATGAAGTCCATATTCAAATCTTCCCATTGCCATGTAGGAATGCTGATGTCTTGAGCCAAACCACCTTGTTTTTTATGCTCAACTTTCACTTGTTGACAATTCAACTATTTAGCCACAAATTCCAAAATATCCTTCTTCATCTCATTCCACCAATAGACTTCCCTCAAATCATGGTACATCTTAGTGGCCCCTGGGTGAATAGAATATCGAGAACTATGAGCTTCTGTCAGAATCTGATTTCTCAACTCATCAACATTCGGAACACATAACCGACCATGATATCAAAGGACATCATCTTCCCCTTGGCAGAAAACCTCATTGACTTTTTCAGAGACCAACTTCTTCAAGTCAACTAGTACCGAATAAAGATCTTGCTTAGCCTTCACATCCTATTCAAAAGACGATTCGGAACCATTATTAACAACTACACCACCTTAATTGGAATCAACCAAGCGAACACCCCAAGCTATGAACATCATGAACTAAATCCTTCTTATCATCTTCAACTTAAGCAGCACTTCCCATTGATTGTTAGCTAAGAGAATCCACCACCACATTTGCCTTTCCGAGATAATATTTAATGCTCATGTTGTAATCCTTCAATAACTCAAGCCACCTCCTTTAGCAAAGATTTAAATCCTTTTGAGAAAACACATATTTCAAACTCTTGTGGTCGGTAAACACATCTACATGTACACCATACAAGTAGTGTCTCCAAATCTTTAGGGCAAACACCACCGCCGCTAATTCCAAATCATGAGTTGGATAATTCTTTTCATGCACCTTCAATTGCCTCGAAGCATATGCAATGACCTCTCCATGTTGCATCAAAGCACAACCAAGACCAATCCATGAAGTATCACAATACACCACAAAGCCATTCGATCCTTTCGGTAATGTCAAAATAGGGGCCGAAGTGAGTCTATCTTTCAACTCTTGGAAACTCTTCTCACAAGTTTTCGACCATAGGAAATTTACCTTCTTTTGAGTCAATGTTGTCAAAGGAGAAGCAATAAAGGAAAATCCGTCCACAAACCTTCTATAGTAACCATTCAAACCCAAGAAACTCCGTCTATCTAAAGCGGACAACGGTCTAGGCCAATTCTTAACCACCTAGGTTTTCTTAGGATAGACTTGAATACCTTCACGGGAGACAATATGGCAAAGAAAAGAAAAGGACCTCAACCAAAACTCACATTTATTAAACTTAGCATACAACTCACGATCCATTGAGAATTTGTAACACAATCCTCAAATGCTCAACATGCTCATCCTCACTCCATGAGTAAATGAAAATATCATCAATAAACACAACCACAAACATATCAAGATATTTCTTGAAGATCCTATACATAAAATCCATGAACGCCACCCGGGCATTAGTCAAACCAAAATACATCACAAAAAACTCATAAGGACCATGTCGAGTTTGAAAAGCCATCTTCAAAATGTCACTTTCCTTCACCCTCAATTGATGATAGCCTGACCGGATGTCAATCACAGAGAAGTAACTCGCTCCTTGGAGTTGATCTAACAAATCATCAATCCTTGAAAAAGGATACTTATTCCTAATGGTAACCTTATTCAATTACCGATAGTTAATACACATTCAGAGGGAACCATCCTTCTTTCAAACAAACAACACAATAGCACCCCATGGTGAGATACTCAGCCTCATAAAACCCTTATCCAACAAGTCCTTTAATTGTTCCTTTAACTTCTTAAGTTATGTCGGGGCCATATGATAGAGAGGAATAGAAATAGGTTGCGTATCTGGGACAAGGTCAATACCGCAATCTATTTCTCTTTTGAAAGGAATTCGAGGAAGATCCTCGGAGAATACTTTCAAAAACTCATTTACAATCGGAACTGACTCAAGAGTAAGAGTTTTGGATTACGTGTCCCTAACCTGAACAAGATGGTAAATGCAACCCTTAGAAATCATTTTCCTGCCTTTGCAAGATATAAACTAACCCTTAAGAACATAATTTCCCCATTCCCATGACATGATAGGTTCATTCAAAACTTTGAATGTGACCACTAGGGTCCTACAATCTATGGAAGCATTACATGCCTAAAGTCAATCCATCCTAAGAATAACATCAAAATCTAACATATCAAGCTCTACTAGATCAACATAAGAAACGGAAGTATGAAAATTTCTATAAATTCTCGTAGCCACTACAGAATAACCAACGGGAGTAGAGACATGAAAGGGATTGGGAAGAATTTCAGGACCAACATCAAATCTCATGGCCACATAAGGAGTGACAAATTACAAGGTAGCACCCGGATCAAGTAAAGCATAAACATTAAGGTGAAATACTTTTAACATATCGGTTACCGCATCCAGAGAACCCTCACGATCTTGTCGAGTATAAAAGGCATAGAACCTATTGTGACGAGGGGCACCCGAACTAGAACCACTAGGCTAAGCTTTCCTACCATCCTTACCCTTGCTAGCTTGCAAAGGAAAAGCCTTCACTTTTTGGCCACTCATTCCACAACTGAAGCAACCATCCGTACCGATTAGACACTTGCCATCATGTTTCTTACCACACCTTTTGCAAGAGGGAATAGAAGATCCACTACCACCAGCTCCTTGAGGTTTAGGGTTAGACACCCTATCTTATTGAACTTAGGAGTTTGAGCATTAGAAGAGCTTTCACTGGAAACTTTTTTCGGAACTTAGAACGGCCTTGTCTATCAGACTTAGAATGAGAAAAGTCACTATCACCGGTCCTTGCCCTCTTAGACTCTCTTTCCCTTTCTTTGAACTTCTCCTCTTAAACTTGTTGGGCATGTATCATCAAGCGAAAGATAACTATCTCCCTAATCAAAATAGTGGTACGACACTCTTTGACAACCAAGTTAGAAACACACGATACAAACTTACTCATCCTTACACTAGAGTCGCAACCATAGTCGAAGAATACTTAGCTAATTGAGTGAACTTCAAAGCGTACTCCTTCACACTCATATATCTTAGATGGAGGTTTATGAACTCAAAAACTTTTCCTCTCTCATCTCAAGAGGAAAGAAATGATTAAAAAAAGCTCCTTTAGTTTTTTTCCAATCAAGAGGACCTGCATCAACCGTCCTCTCACTTTTCCATTGTTCAAACCACACTCTAGCAACACCCTTAAGTTGATAAGTGAACAACTCCATCAAGAGGACCCGCATCAACCGCCCTCTCACTTTTACATTGTTCAGACCACACTTGAGCAACACCCTTAAGTTGATAAGTGGCCAACTCCACCTTCTTGATCATGGAAAATCCCATAATTCCCACTATCTTGTACATCTCATCAATGAACTCTTGAAAATGCTCATCAACCTTGGAACCATGGAATTTTGGAGGATTCATCCTAGTGAAGTCCCTTATCCTTGTTGCCGTCGTACCCACATTTGGGTTTACAAGAGCAATAGCTTCTCTATTTTCTTGGACCATCATAGCTTTAGGCAACACTTGGAAAGCGGCTCGGAATTTGGCATGAGTTACTTGCTTGGCCAAAGGATTGACTAGAACATGAGGGAACTCGGGCTCCATATTTTCACCCGCATTCTTTCATACGTAAGCTCTTTGAGGGGCCATATCCCGACAAGAGGTGAGCACATTTTAGGAGAAGGATCTTTATAGAGATAGACTCTATGCAAGACATTAGAGTGATGAAAGATGTGAAGTTTCCTAAATATTTTGTAGCCTCCTACTCATAAATGTGGCACGCTTCACACTCATGAACAAGACTCTACTCAACGCGGCTTGTCAGACATCCTAGGACCCTTTCTAAAACCGAGCTCTAATACTAAGTTTGTCATGACCCAAAGTACACCCTAGATGTGATATGGCGTATAAGACTTCAAGAGGCCCTACACAAGCCACTTGCTATACACATACACAAAATAATAGATAAAAGTAATGAATCGCATATAAATGGAAAGTGAGACATTAAAGTGAAAGTCTAACATAGTGTTGAAAAGTCATCTAATACATCAAAAGAAGTGATTGGGATATAACCTAAACACCACGTACAACATCCACAAGTAAAGACACATGAAAGTAATAAAGGTGACTTAGTCCTCGAAATATGAGGATTCACGAAGTCTTCAGATCTACAAGGTAATCCACTAGCCACGAGAGGAGTAGGGAGATCGTCGGATCCTACATTAGTGAAATAATGTAGGGCACAAGAATGCATTAGTACATGGAATGTACTAAGTATGAGGGAAATGCAATAAAAAGTGAAACATGATCATAAGAGGACATAATCGAAAACATGATATGCATATAAATCATTTAAAGTAGAATCGTAAATCATGAACATGGCCAATGCATCTTAAAATCATCAAGAAAGCTTCATTAAAACCTTGATAGAATGCATAGATCATTTTGTGGAATATTAGCTTTTATCAACAATAGAGCATGCGAGTAATAACATGGAATCCGATGTAACTCCCACATCGAGAAGAGATAATCTACTTGCCAAGGTAGAACTCTAAATCATGTCATATGCTATATGGGGATCCATTAACTAGGCCATCTAAGACAAACCTACGGGGTCATGTAGTTTTGAACTAGAGGTTGCTACTAGAGACAATCCTATTTGAGCCTCCACCTCAAAGTTCTCTCGGTGCTAAGTTAAATCCCAATAGAATAGTCAATTTTATAACACATCATCATCCATGAAAAGTACAATTCAAATACTAATCAAAGCTTAAACATCATAGAGGAGATTATTAAATCTTTAATCAAGCATGTCTGAGAAAACCTTTCATCAATCATGATTTCTTAATGTGAAAAATACTTTCACCATTTCATTGAGGTTCATCTTAAAGCAACCTAATTCATAATACATTTATTTTCATAAATCATGCATAACTTCATGAAAACATCAATCATAGATTCATAGCTTTTTCATAAATTCATATCTTTTAGGGTTCAAAGTCAAAATCATGATCAATGAATGGGTTCATGTGATTTCAATTGGAAAACATGTATTTGATTTAAAACAACCATAACAAGATCAAATTCAAGTAATTGAATAAACAAAAATAGTACCCACGAAGAATTCAATGAAAACCTAATTAATTTGATTGAAATTGAATTGGAGAATTGGGGAAAACCATGGGGCTCAATGGGTGAATGGAACCCATTGATGAATCCCTACATACCTTTATGATCAAAGCCCAAAAGCAATGGAGGAATTGGAGACTTGATGTTTGGAAACCCTAACCTTCTTCTTGACCTTGGGAGAGAATTGGAGGGGATGACTTTGGATGGGATCTGATAGAATTGGGTTAGTTTTAGGGGTGGAAGGGTAGTTATAGGATTTAAAATAAGGGTGAAAATGACATAGTATAGGCATTATATGCATAGGAAAAGACCTAAATACCCTTTAAAATAACTGTCGGATGGTTCCTACAGTTGTGACCTACGGCCCGTAAGAATTTCCACTGGGCGTAACCGTAGAACCAAATTTAGAAACTCAAATATTCAATCATTTCCCGTGAGCCTTTCTACAGTCCGTCGAATTTTCTACATTCTGTAGACCCCATCCATAAAACCCAAATTTTGGTTCAAAATTTAACTAAGTCTGGAACCTTCCTACGGAACCCATATATGACTCGTCAACCTTCCTACGGTTCTTCCTACTTATTCGTAGGTCAAACTTTAGAAACTTGAAATTTCAAAAATCCATCTCCAAGTCTAAGACTCCTTTATTACAGCTCGTATTACTTTCTACAGTCCGTAGGTTGCACTCGCAGAACTTGCTTCAGTGCCAAAAGTTTTGTTTTCCCTTTTTTCAATTTCCAACTTTTGGAGTGTTACAAGTATACTAACTATGGGATTAGATACCATATCGGTACACTAAAAGTTTGTCTATGTGGGTTCCATGAGAGAACGGGATTGGTTTGTTGTGTTGTGATGATTCATGTTGTTTATGCATATCAATTCAGGGTAAGGACCGGGAGTCCAGGCTATGTTATACTTATGTTTGTAATTGTGTATTTTCTGCTTACTGAGTTGTGGTTGCCTGCTCATATTTGATATACTGGATCTAGTCGATGATCCTACTAGTACACTGTGGTTGTGTACTGATACTACACTTACTCTTTCTTTGTTGAGTATAGGTCATATTTAGGCGGCTGCTTCACGACCTCTACTGTAAGACCTCCGCTATCTGAATCCAAGGGTGAGCCACTTCCTCCGGGCTGCTAAGGATTTTTATTTACCTTTTTAGTCCATTATTTGGACTCAGACTTTCTAGACTTGTGTTTTCTTTATTTTATTTTGGGGTTGCATCCCTTATCCTAGACTATTAGATGTTTCGGTACTATGACTTTCAGTTTCTATGGAGTTAAATTTCGCAAATGATTTTTGTCAAAGATTGAGTGCATGGAACTTGATCCTTTAGTTGTTTTAAATTATTTTCCTAGTATTTTATATGATGAATTGTTTCTTAAAATGGTTTGATGGGTGAAGTTGGGGTTGGTAGTTGGTTCTCCCACCGGAGGGTTAGTGTGGGTTCCCCTCACGGTGGGTCAGGGTCGTCACAGATTTTCAACAATCCAATTTAGCTACTATTATGATCTGAGATTACCCCTTAATAATAACACAGTATATAGAGCCACAAGTGACCCCAAGTTAATCCATGGTTTGGCATGACCCTAAAATTCTTACATACAAATTGAAACAACTAATGCGGAAGCTGAGTCTGAAGGATATAATAGAAAATATATAAAATAGGCATGAACAACAATTATAGATATTAAATACAAAGAAATTATAATCTCAATGATAAGAATCAGAGATCAATGATAAGAAAGTAAGGGTAGTTCAAATTCATTAAACTTGGGGAATAAGCCCTAACTTTAATCACACTAACTAAATTCTAGATGTAGGGTGTGAGAACGGACTTGGTCCAACACTATGATAGTCTTACATACTTGGGATAACAAAAGTTCTTGAAGAAACTTGATTGAGATGCTTGCAGTTCTAGGTCTACGTCTTGATTCTTGTTGTAATTATAGAAGTTATGAGCGTACTTGGGGTACTACTGAGACATAACCCCCAATTAGGTGCTAAAACATTAGGGTTGAGATTTAGAATGGATAGGAAAAAACTAAAATACCCCTAAAATTGACAGAAGCCATCTACTAGGCCTTCTATAGTCCATAGAACCTTCTAAGTTTCGTAGAAGCCTCAGTAGAAGTCAGTCAAGACTTCTAGGGTTTCTGACAATTTTTGTTTATGGATCCTTCTATGGTATGTTGAAACGCCAGAGAATTTGGGTTCATTTTAGGCTTTTCGCTCACCAAAGTATGTCCTCAATGATTGTTTATGTCTCTTTATGATGAAAATACGTTTGAATTTCAGCTATAAGAGCTTAAGGACAATATGAGGACAAAGGAAAGCGAAATATGTCAAAAACATGGAAAATGAGAGAATGGGTGAAGTTCCAGCTTGGATAAGCCACTTCGGTGGATCGCTGAGTGAAGTTGAGCACGCCAAAAACTAAGAGATCAAACCCCAAGGAATCATTCCAAGTAGGCAATGGAAAGACAATTTGACGCATATCAAAGTCACTTAGTAGACTCCATCGAGGTTGTCAAAAGTTACAGGGAGTGAAGATCAAAAACAATTTTGAGTAGCTGATTTGGCTATGAATAGAGCAACTCGGTGCGTCGCCGATCCAGCCATCGGTCACGACTAAAGTAGCCGAATTGGCCAAAAGGGCATTTCTGTGAAGTTTTTCTAAAAAAGTATAAATAGTCCTTTGTGGAGAGCTAAAAACAACTTTGCAATTTTTTGAATATTCTTGTAGTGCAAAATCCTCTATTTGGGAAGAAACTTGTGCTTGAAGATTTGGGTGAAGCTTCTTGGGTGTGAAGATTTTAGGATTAATTTCTAGAATTCATTCAACTATTTGGCTGCAATGAGTGATAACTTTGGTATATTTCTTTTCCCTTTGATTATGACTACCTAAATCCCCTTGACTTAAGAGTGAGCAATCGTAATGGATAACTAATTTTCATAGGAGTGTTGTTTAAATGCTTAATATAATGTTTGTTTGATATGGGTTCTGTTGTCTCTTCATTATTTAACTTATAATTTGAGGTTGCACACTCTTGTCTAGCTTATAATGGAAGAGACAACTGATAATTACTTGATTTAATTCATTTTATAGTTGAAGCTTGATGAACTTTGGTTGAATGAAGGTTGTAGACTTAATTTTATATCAATACATGTTGGTGTTTGATAAAATCCATATGAATATGATGGCTGATTGACAAATAGTATTATTATCTTAAATCTAGCATACCCATTGACAATCAACTGATTTAAGCAATTAACAATACCCATTTTGTGAAATTAGCATCCATTGAAGCACACTCTTAAAATTCTTTTCTTACTTGATACAAATCCCTGTTTTAGTCTTTGTATCAGAGACTTATTAAGATCTTGTTAATCATTTATGTTTCGGAATCACATTTTTACTCAACCCCCCCCCCCCACCAAGTTACTTACATCCATAAATTGGATCAACACACAAAGATTCTAGTGCATAAGATTACATCATACGGAGAATTCCTTTTATCCATTCCTTGTGGGATCAACCCCAACTTTTCGTTGAATTATATATCGCAAGCGATCGTCTACACATTAATATGTAAGGAGTGTAGTTGAACGTTATAACCCATAAAACCTTATACGGTCCATAGATCCATCTCTAGAAGTCATGTTTTTGGACTTCGTTTCGTGGGACAATCTACAGTTTGTAGAACTTTTCACACATCATATAATTGTCCCTAAAACTCAGACTTAACTCAGGTTTTCAAGGCTTTGTTTCATGGGCTAATCTATGATCCATTGATACTTTCACGGGCCGTATGATTGTCTGTGAAACTCAAACTCCTGGGGATTTTGAATTTTTCCCAGTTTTTCTGGGTTAGATCTAAACTTAGGATTTTTCTAATGTGTTACAAGAAGGAGGTGAAATTTCTATTTTTTGAGAGTAGCATAAAGGCTTTTAAGGTACTGAAGAAGAATTTAATTGAAGCTCCAATCCTCATTACTCCTAATTGGGAGATGCCTTTTAAGTTGATGTGTGATTCACATAATGTAGTTGTGGGTGTAATGCTTGAAGAGAGGAAGAAGAAGGTCTTCCATTCAATCTACTATACCAGTAAAACTTATGACTCTGCTCAAGGGAACTACACTATGACTAGAAAGGAAATGTTTGCCTTAGGTTTCCATTTGATAACTTCATGTTATATTTGGTGCGAACCAAAGATATTGTTTACACTGACCATGTAGCTAATAGATACTTGTTCAACAAGAAGAATGCAAAGACAAGACTTATTAGGTGGATCTTACTACTGTAGGAATTATAACTTGTGATCAAGGGAAGCAAAGAATTAGAGAATCAAATTGTAGACCACTTGTCCAAATTGGATAGTTCATCTCATATGCTAGATGAAGGGAGAATTTATGAGGAATTTCTTGATGAACATTTTCTAGATCTAAATGTTACTGAGTTATCATGGTATGCTTATACTGTCAATCTTCTCATAAGTGGATTGTATCTTCATAAGGCAACTACACAGCAGAAGAAGAAGCTAAATCATGATGTCTGGTTCTACATATGGGATGAACCATTTCTATTAAGGCAAGGGCCTAATACAGAGATAAGAAGATTCATTTTGTTGGGTTAAGAGAAGCAGGTTATGTTCTTGCTTGTTTCCATGCCTCTACTCATGAGGGCCATCATAGAGGTGAGAGAACAGCTCACAAAGTGTTACAGTTGGGGTTCTTCTTGCCAACTTTGTTTAGCGATGCCACTAGCTATGTCAATGAGTGTGATCAATGCCAATGGATAGGGACTATTTCAAAAAGGCATGATGTGCCTTTGAACAACATTCTGAAGGTGGAGATATTTGATGTGTAGGTAATCGACTTCATAGGTCCTTTTACGCCTTCTAATGGTAACCTATCCATCCTTGTGGTTGTGGACTACGTGTCAAAGTGGGCTGAGGTAGTTGTTCTTCCTTCTAATGATTCAAAAGTGGTCATCAAGTTCATAAAGAAGCACATATTCACTCATTCAAAACTACTAGAGCTATTATTAGTGATGAAGGTTCTCACTTTATAAGCAGTTAGGTGATGAATGTATTGGCTAATAGGGGATACAACACACAACGGCGACGGCATACCACCCACAGACGAGTGGCCAAGTAGAAGTGTCCAACAAAGAGGTTAAATAGGTCTTATAGAAGACTATGAATGCACAAAGAAAGGACTAGGCAATGAAACTTGATAATGCCTTGTGAGTATATAGACCAACATACAAAACGCCTATTGGGATTTCTCTTTATCGAATGGTGTTTGGTAAGGCATGTCATCTTCCAGCGGAGCTAGAGAATCAAGTTTATTAGGCTTTAAAGAAGTTGAATCTTGATCCAGAGCTAGATGGAAAGAACAGAATGGTGCAGCTACACGAACTTGAGGAGTTCAAGCTCCATGCTTATGAGATTTAAAAGTTGTACAAGGAAAAGGAAAAATGATGGAACGACAAACACATTGTCTCTCACACTTTTGATCCAAGCCAACAGGTATTACTATTTGATTCCAGATTGAAGTTGTTTCCTGGAAAGCTGAGTTCCAAGTGGTGAGGACTATTTGGAGTGGTAAGGATGATGCCTCATGGGGCTGTTGAGTTGTGGAACAAGAAGAAGAGTTCCACTATACTGGTAAATGGACAACATGTGAAGCACTACTTTGGGAACGATTTTATGTTGTTGGGCCTTGAAATCTCCCCGACGTTGCTTAGGCCGGCTTGGCTCCCGGTAGACTGATATAGTAGACTTGAGTCTAATGGTATGAGCCTTAGTCTAGGCAAATTTGTGGCTTATCAGACTTTATTTCCTCTCTCTCCCTACCTCTGCGGTTCTGGGGTGCTACCGGAAAGTTATGCTATCGCGAAAGTTAGAGAATGAGTTGTGCTAGGAAGGGAGTCTTGTGTTGACACCTTTGGGTGGGCGGCATCCCATGGTGACTTTTCTTGGCTTGCCTACTGGTGGGTTATAGTAGGCGTCATCATGACTCGAGGAATCAGGTCATGACAAGCAGGCACTATCATGGCCCGATTCTGGGTCATGACAAAGGACTCATCACCTACTGGCGAGAAGTTGCAATCTGACTGACAAGGATCCAAATAATAAGAACTTGCATCTACATCACATGAAAAATGTAGGCAAAAGAGGAATGCAGTCAGTACTTTGATTGTACTGAGTATTTGAGATATGCATGATAATTTGTAATGCTAGATATGATGAATCTAAGATACTGAATATGGAAATGGCATACTTGAACTAATTGAATGACTAAGTATTAAAACATGCAACCAATAGATACTGAAACTAAAATAATTGAATACATGGTCAAGGCAATAATCTGAAAGACTAAGCTATGGGAGATACAAAAACCGAGGTAAATCATGCGAGCTACTACATGGATTTTAGTGTACTGCTCCCACACTGAAAAGAGAGTGTCCAATACTTGCCAAGGTAAGGGACCTGGTATCTGAGCTAAGGTAGATCCACTAGCTAAAGTCTATAAAAGACTAATCCTATGGTGGCACATAGTTCTAGGACTTAGGGATTGCTACTATGGTTCCACGGATGCTAAACGGAAATCTTCATCGCAAAATTCCACTCAGTGCTAAGTATAGTCCAGATGAAAACATGCATAATTTTTGAAACAATAGTAATTTGTACTACTGAAGTTGTGAGTATACAGACCAATATACAAAACACCTATTGGGATTTCTCCTTATCGAATGGTGTTTGGTAAGGCTAGTCATCTTCTAGAGGAGCTAGAGAATCAAGCTTATTAGGCGTTAAAGAAGTTGAATCTTGATCCAGAGCTAAATGGAAAGAAGATAATGGTGTAGCTACACGAACTTGAGGAGTTCAAGCTCCATGCTTATGAGAAATAAAAGTTGTACAAGGAGAAAAAATGCTGGAACGACAAGCACATTGTCTCTCACACTTTTGAGCCAAGCCAACAGGTATTACTATTTGATTCCAGATTGAAGTTGTTTCCTGGAAAGTTGAGCTCCAAGTGGTGTGGACTATTTGAAGTGGTAAAGATGATGCCTCATGGGGCTGTTGAGTTGTGGAAAAAGGAGAAGAGTTCCACTATTCTAGTAAATGGACAACATGTGAAGCACTACTTTGGGAACGATATTGCTCGCGATAAGGAAGTACTCAAACTTGGTGATAAGTGATCCATGAGTTTTGTCGAATCGCGATGGTATATCAGGCGCTACAGGGGAAACAACCCATGATTTATTTGTAATAGATAGGACTAAGGAAGTCATTTTTTTTCTCATTTAACCAACTTTGTTTTTCCAGAGAAAATATTTTTCAAGAAATTAAAAACAAACCCTAACATATCAATATTAGATTCATATTTATTTTTATAATATCTACGTGCAAAAAAATTTTAAAATGAAAAGTCGAAGTAGTCTTGTTGCATATGCCTATCATTTTCAATTTTTCATTTTGCATTGCTCTTTTTCCTCTTTTTATTTGGGAGAAAAAAGCACCCCTTGAACTTAAAAAGGTAAAGTTTGATTTCTCTAGTACTAATATTTGACTTACATAATTAGAAATAAGCATCATATTATGAACTATTAGTGTAGTAAAGTTGAAGGAGGGATATTTATGAAATTATTTCTTAGTTAATTTATATATTTACTCTATTAAATCACGTAATTATAATAAATTTAAGTTAATTTGGTATAAATTCAGAGTAAATTAATATTCAATTTAATGTTCTATGAAATCACGTAATTATAATAAATTGAGTTAATTTGACATAAATTGATGGAGAATAAATATTAAATTTATATTGCAATATTAAATCCAACTCGAATTACATACTAAAATTACAAACGGAGTTTCCTAGAAAAAAAACCTTTTCATTTTCCGTTGCCTCTTTTCAAATTCTTGATTTCATCTTTCAAAATTTACGCAGTGAGCAAAAAGGGGGGAAATCCCAAACATGCCTGGCGGAATCGCACGTCGTCGTCTTTCTATGGATCGCAGATCATGGCGGATGGATCACCCGCATGTATTCTATGCCCTTTTGATTTTTTTCTGCTCAGTAATTTTTGTGTAACTTTTGTTTTACTCTATTGATGCACAATAATGGTTTTTTAGGATCTGTGGATTTGATGGCTCAGTTAACTTATGGGTCTTTTCTCTTTTTTCCTTAGGGATTTGTAGCTTGGCCAAAAACTGGTCCAGATGGGTCTGTCAATTTGATGGTGTGGCATTGTTCGATCCCTGGAAAACCTGCGGTGAGTGAACGGGCTTTCTTCACTACCCATTTCAAGTTTTCTCCTTTTGTAGTTTTTTTATGGATGGTTTATTACTAGTGAAAATGGGAAAGTTAGAATTTTTTTGATACTCTTTCTGAAAAATGGTTTAGATACATACAAATTAATCATGACAATTAATAAAAGAGTGTCCACATGTGTGTGCTCGCTCACATTTCCTGTTTCAAGTCCAAATAAAGGAAGAGGGTTGAACTAAGCTTGTAGCCATTGTGAAATGTGTCAATTCTTGATGGATTCTCATAATTGATAAAAGAGTGTAAACCATGTATATATATTCAGTGGTTTGGTGCAAATTCCTCGTCTATGATTGGAAATAACGGGCTAAAATTGGTCTACTTCTTTTAGCAATTTATTGTTTATCATTGTTCCCTTCTTTGTTGTTGAAAACCAGTAATTTTGTGCTATAATTACCCATACTTCATAGTTTTATGAGGAAGTTTTAGATTCTATGTTATGGAACTGTGAAGAAAAAATTGTACAATCTAATTAATATTTAGACACATCAATTTTGATATTCCCGCAACAGTTCTAGAAAGTATTCTATTATATTGGTTGTGACTTGCAGAGTTTTCTTGTTGTTTCTAGGAATTTTATACTCCTTTAGTTTTATCTTTTGATTTAGTTTGCCAAATAATTCATTAAAGTGAAGAATTAGTTAAAAATGAATAGAATTTGGTAACAGGAGTAGGAAGTAAATTTAACGAGATCTAAGTTATGTCTAATTGGATGAGAATAGTTGTAGACTGCATTTTTCCTTTCATTATTTTGGGTTAAGCTTAATTTCATCTATATGCGGAAACCATTCTATTTTGTAAATAGTTACATCTTGACAATCAATATAACACACATTAGCTTAGCAAACGAAAAGTGGTTCAGCTTAATATGTAAATGTATAAATTGATTTATAGGGCTCTGATTTGTAGTTAGAAGCACATATTGATTAATAGGGCTCTGCTTTGTAGCTTAGAGTATCCTCATGTATGCTTGACTTGTATTGACCTTACATTTTTTTATCTCCATCTACAAATTTCTTGATAAAAGAAAAACAAAAGGTTTCAACTTGGTCATTGCAACCGGTTGGAGCAACTTCCAGTCGCCTTCTTGGTTCCTAATCCACAATTCAGGAAAATATTTTTTTCTTTTTTCTATGGTTAAAGATTGTCCATGGAGAAAAAGGGAAGTAGATATTGTATTGAAAAGGAAAGATACTTGTGGAAGAGGAGCTTTAGTTATGAAGTGTCGTATGTAACTTATGAACCTTAATGGACCTTTTGAAAGTTTATGAAAGAAAGAGAAATTACAATACATGCTTGAAATAACAATATAAACAATGTTACCCCCATAAATAGGGTATAGATATGGTAGAATAGAATGCATGCGGACTTTTGATAACGCTCAACCACACCTCTTACGATTCGAAGTGTGGGCGGTCGCTGGAAAGTATAAACCCAACGAAGAGTTGGGGTCGATCCCACGAGGAACAATGTGAAAGGCTATTGAAGAAACCAAGAATTACTAGCTACTAGTTTGAATCCGAAATATAAAATACAATTATAAAATGAGAAGATTTCAAGTAACAAATTTAGGATAGGGGATAAAGGAGAACAAGGAACAAAGCTATATCAAACAAGATTACCAAAGGGATTTGGGAATGGGAAATCAATCAATACCCATACGTTCCATTGCACATTAACACCATACAATCTCAAGTAATCACGGGTAAAATCATATATGCCTCGGAATCTAAATCATTCACCTAATTCTATCGAACATAGGCAAATATTTCTCAATTAGCTCTTTCAAACCCAATCAAGTAGCCACACAAGCAATCCGATTAAAGGCAATGCAAGAATTCACTATTTCTAGCAAAAATCCGACAATTGAGTTGCTAAACCTCAATTAATGAACCAATCAACCTTTCCCAACCTCAATTGACTCTAACAAGCTCAATCAAAGTAAATGGGCAAGTCCAAGGAGTGATCAATTCCAATGGAAAGCAATTAAAGCAAGAAATCAATTGGATAATCAAAAACTCATTTCATATATGAAAAAGAAATCAATTAATTACAAAAGCACACGATATAAATCAAAAACCCAAATATTGATTATGTCTAACACAATATCCAAATCACTAATCAACAATTAACACCTAGAATTTAACAATACAAAGCAAAGAGTTGAAGAAGGAATGAAAAATAATTACAAATCAAGCTCACAATCTTCACTCTAATGGTGTTTGTCGAGGAATTTTGCTCTCAAAGCTAAGCCCAAGCCTCAATCCCCAAGGTTCTTCTCTTTAGTTTCCAAGTCCAATCTGATGAATAATGATGAATCCTCTTCTCAAATGGCTGTGTTTTAGTGTATATGGTAAATTAGGGTCAAAATGTGAAATTCCAATTCTGCCTAGACGCCAGTCACATTTCTTCTCCGCATTCACAGAGGTAGCACCGCGTTCGCAGAGGTAAGAGTAATTGCACTCCGCGTTCGCGAAAGAAGTTCGCATTTGCGGTACTCGACCTAAATGCACTCTGTGTTCACAGAGGCTTCCCGCGTTAGCACCTCACAGCTGGCTTGCACTCAGCGGTCGCGCCCAGCTCTCTGCTTTAGCGGAGAGTATTTCACTGCCAGCTCCAAAATCCTTGTCTTTAGCTCCATTTTGCCCTAATTTCCATTCTTTTTCATCAAAGCTCCTTTTTAACCAAAATGTACCTGAAACAACCATATTCAAAGGAAAGTTAGCCTCTTTCTCTACTTATGTACCATAAAATCACAAGAAAAGGACTCCAAATGAGTGAAAATCACCCACTCATCAACTTTACCCCTACCTTATGTGAGGTAAGATGGTTTTTTCCGATAGATGAGACTCAATTCATGTTGTTGAAAATTGAAGAAAATAATATTGAGTCTAATGGGTACATTTACAAATTAGGCAACAACCACATATATGAGTCTCTCTTTGATACAAAAATATATAAGAAAAATCATCGAGGGTGTTCACAAAATTCATCTTACTGAATTATTTTCAAAGGTTGTCGTAGAATTCTCAACAATGATTAGGAGAAATCACGAATTGTATTGATGGTTAAACTATTGAGTACATGCTCCATTATATATGAGTTGATATAGAGTTGTAGAGTCCTAGCTAGCTACAGTTAGAGCTATACTATATTACAAATACAATTACAAGAGTAGAGGTTAACTACTATTACTACACTTACATATCCTTAGTCCTAGTCTGAATCTAAATCGTTAACAACTAACATGACTTCTAACATTTGTACCATTTTGATCAACTCTATCATTATCTTTAGCTTGATCCTTATCTTCAACACTTCCCCTCAACCTAGTGAGTGGTTGAATAGTTACTAGTAGCTTGGTTCTAAACCCAACAAAGACTTGTTTTGTAAATGCTTTTGTATGAATGTTAGCTAGCTGATCCTTAGACCTCACAAACTGTGTAAGAAGCTGACCTCTGGCCACCTTTTCTCAAACAAAATGATAGTCCATTTTAGATGTTTGGTTCTAGAATGCATAATTGAATTTACTTTCATGTACAAAGCACTAAAATTATCAAGATACAATGTAGACATTGTAAAATTATCAAGATACAATGTAGACATTTTCTTGAGGTACACTCTAAGATTATGACGGAGGTAGATGATCCATGTTATCTCTGCTGCAGTAAAGGCTAGTGATATATACTCAACTTCAACACTTGATCTTGCTACTGTGGGTTGTTTCTTGGAAATCCAAGAAAAATAATTTGAACCTAGGTAGATGTTATAGCCTGTAGTGGATCTCAGAGTAGTAGTGCATCCTCCTAGCCAAATGAGTATCTGAATATCCATACTACCTACAAGGTGATTATGAGATAAGTCTGAGTTCAAATTGTAGAGTACATTTGATGTACCTGAGAATCATTCTTACTCCTTGAAGGTGTTCATTATTACGACATTGCATAAACTGACTGGTTAGATTCTCTACTTGAGTGATATCAGGCCTTGTGAATGTCAAATACTAGAGGTTGCCTACTATCCTTCTGTACAAAGAGGCATCTGCAAAACTTCCAACCACTTCAGTTTGACTATGTCGTCATTGTGCCAAGGATGTAGCTACAACTTTTGCCAATGTCATATCAGTCTTGTTAAGTAGTTCAGCAGTATACTTACTATGACTCAAGTGAATTCCTCCCATATAATATTTGACATCCACTCCCATAAAAAAGTGCATAGGACCAAGATCTTTCATAACAAATTCTCTTCCAAGTTGTAAAACCAACTCTGAGACTGTTATTGGTTACTTCCTATTACAATAATGTCATCTACATATAGCAAGAGGAATATTGTACCTTTGTGAGTTTGCAATGTGAACAATGAGGGGTCTACATTACTATAAGTGAAGCCAAGGTGTAGGAGATGCATACTAAATCTATCAAATCAAGATCTTGATGCATGTTTAAGGCCATATAGTGCCTTCTTTAAGAGTCAAACATGGTGAGGATATTTAGAGTCAATGAATCTAGGAGGCTAACCCATGTATGCCTCTTCTTGCAAGACACCATCTAGGAATGCATTTTTGACATCTAGCTGCCTTATTTCCAACTTAGAGCTAATAGCAACTGATAAAACCACCTTAATAGTTGTGGCCTTAACCACATGGCTAAATATTTCTTCAAAGTCTATCCCTTCAAGTTGTGAAAAACCCCTAGCAACAAGTCTTGCTTTGTATCTATCTACTATTCCAATTGCCTTCAACTTGGTCTTGAACATCCTTTTTGAACTAACTAGGTTCATACCAGCCGATTTAGGAACTAATGTCCATGTCTTGCTGCTATGTAAAGCATTGATTTTCTCCTGCACAACTGCAAGCCAATGTGGTGACTCTAGTGCCTCATTAGTAGTTTTTGGTTCTCTCACAATCTCTTCTTTGTTGTTAGGAACAACAGATAAGTGATGCACATTTTCCTTGTGTCTAGTAATCATGTGATGCCCCGTGGTACATGTGGTGTATCAACTGAGGCAGCTGGTTATAGTGTAGTTTATCTAGATTGTTGGTTCTCAGTCATATATCACCCTAAGATATCAATTTTTTAATATATCCCTTGTGGACTAGACACAAAAGGAGTATGATTCGATGGAGCACCACTATCTAAACCTGCATCTTCAACTCCTTACCACCACTATCTGAACCTGCATCTAAGAGTTCAACATCACTATCATCTTAAATAGGCATGAGTGTTGTTATATGTTCAGTAACATTATCACATGTAGCTTGTGTATTACCAACAATCTGGGTTCGAATATATACAAGATGCTCAGTAGGTGTTGACACAATAGTCAACACTTCCTCTGAATTAGTATCATCATGTGCGGGAAATTTTGAGAAAAACTCAACAAAAGTAGCTAGATAAGGTGAGATGTTAATATTAGTCTAAGTTTGATTTGGAGGAACAAAAGGTAATGTGCTTTCATAAAAACAACATATTTGGACACATACACTCTCCTTGTTGACGGATGATAACATCTATAACCCCTGTGCAATCTGTTGTATCCTATGAACACACAGGGGTAGGTCTTCAAACTAAACCTGGTACTACCCTTGATATACTTGAAACACCTACAACCAAACACCTTTAAGATGTTTTAAACAGCTTGCTCACCATACAACCTAACAAATGGAGTCACCATCTTTAAGACTGAGGACAGCAGTTTATTAATGAGAAAAAGTGCAGTGAGAAAGGCCTCAACTCATAGAAACAATGGAAGATTAGCATGTAATAGAATAGTTAATCCAATCTCATCAATATGGGTATCTCATCAATATGCGTATGTTTTCTTTCTGAGACTCCATTTTATCAAGTGTGCTAGGGCATGAAATGTGCCTAACAGTACCACAATCTTCTAGATGTTTAATGAAGTCTGTTTTGATTAATTCACCACCTCCATCGCACTGGAACATCTTAACCTCTTTAGAGAACTATTTTTACACAATTTTCTGAAATTTAACAAATACTTCAAAAAGTTCAATCTTCTTTTTCATTGGATAAAGCTAAGTATACCTTGTATTATCATTTAGAAAAACTACATGATATTTCATATGCTGATAAAATTCGATATAGTATGTGCGCAACAAGCATCCTATTGCTATATGTTATTTTGACAATGTGGTTGGTTTGTTGTTTCTCTTTCTACTTCATCAAAGGCTTTGTTTTTCTATGCTAACAATCCGGTAGTTGCTGACTGTGTGAAATCAAAGAAGCAATCTACTAGTCACTATTCGTTTATAGGACCGATGGTCAAAAGATGATAAACTTCTTCCTCGGGTAACGTAATTTTCTACATGGCTTATCACATACTTCGCCTATCAAATATTCAACAAATAGCGATCTTAAAAGGTTGGAATGAACAGCAACTATATACCCTACTCAAAAGCAACTCACTTTTGTCAATATCTATATTCGAGACATTGGGAAGTATTGCTTAACACTCTAGATTTGTTATCTATAATATTTTTCTTGAAACATAACATGTTATTTTGTTCTGTCTTTTATTTTGTCTTGTGATTCATCATAAAAGCAAGGTCAACATCCTTGATTCTTATTGTAGGAAATATAAGGAGAGCTTAGTGCCTTCAATTTTAAATTACTCTTCTAAGGTATGAAAAACATGGTAGTTGAGATCCTCTATTAATGTCATTAGATGATTATCATAAAAGCTTCCTTTCTCCACTTCCCTCATAATCATTGCGTCGACGGCTTTTGCTCTACTTTTGATTATTTCACTTTCCCTCGAGGTGTTCATCAACATTTTCACACTCTCATCTATCTTCTCTTTTTTGATAATTGTATTTGTGATGTCAAAAGTATTGTGATACACCTCTTCCCTAATCCCACATCAAATAACCTACCCCATCTTTTCATGGTAGGACTTCTCCACAAAAAAGGGTCATGTTAGCATTGGCATTCGAGCTGTAAGAAATTCCAAGGTAGAGTTCTGGCCACAATGAGTCAGGAATGCTCCGGTTGCTGAACTGTCCAAGATCTTCAATTGTGTCACCTATCCTCTAACTAAGAAACCTTTGTTGTTTGTCAACATTGTTTCCTTGAAGCTAGTAAGGATCGAGCTTTCTTGCTCATTGTAGGAGGGATTCCAAATGTCAATTGATTGCTTACAAATTTTGGTTAAATTGGTAATGAGAAAATTAATTTTTTGTTTCTATTCATAGAATATGGTGCATTTGAAATGTGATTATTGAGTAAATCGTATTTATTCCTATTTTTTGGCTTTTCATTACAACATGTGACCTTGATTTTGCAGGATAATGTTGAGTATAAGAGACGAGTGAGACAGCAGGTTGAGCAGTATCCATCTCTTTTCTGACATTACTTTGTTATGAATTAAGAAGAATTATGTGACATCGTTAGTCCTTATTGACATGGTGGTCGTGTGTCTAATTTGGTTTTTATCTTCTTTATAATTGAACAATCGATATAGTATGTGCGCAACATGCATCCTATTGCTATATGTTATTTTGACAATGTGGTTGGTTTGTTGTTTCTCTTTCTACTTCATCAAAGGCTTTGTTTTTCTATGCTAACAATCCGGTAGTTGCTGACTGTGTGAAATTAAAGAAGCAATCTACTAGTCACTATTTGTTTATAGGACCAATAGTCAAAAGACGATAAACTTCTTCCTCGGGTAACTTAGTTTTCTTCATGGCTTATCACATACTTCGCCTATCAAATATGCAACAAATAGCGATCTCGAAAGGTTGGAATGAACAGCAACTATATACCCAACTCAAAAGCAACTCACTTTTGTCAATATATATATTCGATACATTGGGAAGTATTGCTTAACACTATAGATTTGTTATCTATAATATTTTGCTTAAAACAATCATGTTATTTTGTTCTGTCTTTGATTCTGTCTTGTGATTCATCATAAAAGCAAGGTCAACATCCTTGATTCTTATTGTAGGAAATATTAGGAGAGCTTAGTGCCTTAAATTTTAAATTACTCTTCTAAGGTACGAAAAACTGGTAGTTGAGATCCTCTATTAATGTCATTAGATGATTACCATAAAAGGTTCCTTTCTCCACTTCCCTCATAATCATTGCGTCGACGTCTTTTGCTCTACTTTTGATTATTTCACTTTCCCTCGAGGTGTTCATCAACATATTCACACTCTCATCTATCTTCCCTTTTTTGATAATTGTATTTGTGATGTCAAAAGTATTGTGATACACCTCTTCCCTAACCCCACATCAAATAACGTACCCCATCTTTTCATGGTAGGACTTCTCCACAATCAAGGGTCATGTTAGCATTGGCATTCGAGCTATAAGAAATTCCAAGGTAGAGTTCTAGCCACAATGAGTCGGGAATGCTCCGGTTGCTGAATTGTCCAAGATCTTCAATTGTGTCACCTATCCTCTAACTAAGAAACCTTTGTTGTTTGTCAACATTGTTTCCTTGAAGCTAGTAAGGATCGAGCTTTCTTGCTCATTTTCTTGGGGTTTGTCATCCTTCCTTACTACCTAAAGAATAATCAATTCGAGGTCTCAAGAACAAAGGTTATTTCATATAGCTGAGCATCAAAAACCACCCCATACATCAAGAACAGATGTACACGATCAAGTTTGGTTCTTGAGAATCACTCTAACTTAGGTTGTTGTATCTCTCTTGTACTTTAGTGTTTCTCAAATTGCTCAACTCTTCTCTCTTTAAAAGTGAAACAAATAATCAATCAACCATGATTTTTCACTATTGTTTTCCTTCTAAAGCTCCGTGTAAGTAGACTTCAGTTCATAAATAGTGTTATGAATCACGGCATATACAGCTCCAAGGTTCTAATTCTTTAATTCTCTTCATCATCTCCGAGTATGGATCTTCAAAATTTATTTTAATATCATACGAAAATTGAGATCTTTTAATTTCAATCTGATATGGTGAACTCGAAATCAATAAACTTTATAAATCTAAAATTACTTTCTCATGAGGAGTATACACGTTCAAACAATGTTCAACGGAGTGGAACTTAAAATTATGTGGATAAAACGTAAGTCTAGGTATCTTCAATTACTCGGCTAAGTCCATAGTCCAGGTAAGGCACAAATCTGAAACTATGTAATAAGAAAAAATCTCAATAATAAGATCTTCGATTGGTTTCTGAAGCAACAAAATTTCTATAAATACCATCACTACACCATAATAGGGTTTTAGTGGCATTTATTTAGGTGCAATAAACTAATTGCCATTAATTTCTCTTCCAACTTCATATATTATCGACAAATAAACTTTAATTGCAAATAATCAATTTTTAGTGGCAACTTAAATAAATGGCCATTAAAATCCCAAACATATTATACTCACATTCCTTTATACTCTAAAAGTTAGTCAAACTATCCGCACTTCGCGTGACTATAAGAAAATTTTATTTATTTATTTATTTTTACTTCTCATGCATACTTATATATATATATATATATATATATAATCTCACCCAAAGAATGAGGCATGCACCCAACCAAGTACTAAAGACTTTCTCAACCATTTGAACCCCAAAACTATAATTATTTTGATTACTAAATGCATGAATGAGTGAATGCCTTCACTTTTCAAAATAACACTAGCAAACATTCATGCTTCCTCCTTTGGGAAAAACACTTAGTCTCTGAATTTGCTCAATGATTTTTGCATCAATGGTGGCCTATCTACTGTCACAGCCTATCCTTTCTTGATCCATCTGCATTCAAAATAGTTGAAACGGATGCATCAGATATTGGTTATGGTGGTATTTTGAAACAAAGAAAAAATAATAAAGATCATATCATTACATTTGCCCCAAACATTGGAATAAAGTCCAATAAAGCTATCCTACTACAAAGAAGGAAATTTTGGCAATTTTTTTGTGCAATTCAAAATTTCAACCAGATTTACTAAATTAAAAGCTTTTACTACGCATTGATTGTAAAGCTGCAAAATCTATTTTGAAAAAAGATGTACAAAATCGTTGAGGTATGGTATATGGGTGACATATGTTTGTGTTTACTTGTCTTTATGAGGTTTGAACAATCGATATAGTATGTGCGCAACATGCATCCTATTGCTATATGTTATTTTGACAATGTGGTTGGTTTGTTGTTTCTCTTTCTACTTCATCAAAGGCTTTGTTTTTCTATGCTAACAATCCGGTAGTTGCTGACTGTGTGAAATCAAAGAAGCAATCTACTAGTCACTATTCGTTTATAGGACCGATGGTCAAAAGATGATAAACTTCTTCCTCGGGTAACGTAATTTTCTACATGGCTTATCACATACTTCGCCTATCAAATATTCAACAAATAGCGATCTTAAAAGGTTGGAATGAACAGCAACTATATACCCTACTCAAAAGCAACTCACTTTTGTCAATATCTATATTCGAGACATTGGGAAGTATTGCTTAACACTCTAGATTTGTTATCTATAATATTTTTCTTGAAACATAACATGTTATTTTGTTCTGTCTTTTATTTTGTCTTGTGATTCATCATAAAAGCAAGGTCAACATCCTTGATTCTTATTGTAGGAAATATAAGGAGAGCTTAGTGCCTTCAATTTTAAATTACTCTTCTAAGGTATGAAAAACATGGTAGTTGAGATCCTCTATTGATGTCATTAGATGATTATCATAAAAGCTTCCTTTCTCCACTTCCCTCATAATCATTGCGTCGACGGCTTTTGCTCTACTTTTGATTATTTCACTTTCCCTCGAGGTGTTCATCAACATTTTCACACTCTCATCTATCTTCTCTTTTTTGATAATTGTATTTGTGATGTCAAAAGTATTGTGATACACCTCTTCCCTAATCCCACATCAAATAACCTACCCCATCTTTTCATGGTAGGACTTCTCCACAAAAAAGGGTCATGTTAGCATTGGCATTCGAGCTGTAAGAAATTCCAAGGTAGAGTTCTGGCCACAATGAGTCAGGAATGCTCCGGTTGCTGAACTGTCCAAGATCTTCAATTGTGTCACCTATCCTCTAACTAAGAAACCTTTGTTGTTTGTCAACATTGTTTCCTTGAAGCTAGTAAGGATCGAGCTTTCTTGCTCATTTTCTTGGGGTTTGTCATCCTTCCTTACTACCTAAAGAATAATCAATTCGAGGTCTCAAGAACAAAGGTTATTTCATATAGCTGAGCATCAAAAACCACCCCATACATCAAAATCAAATGTACACGATCAAGTTTGGTTCTTGAGAATCACTCTAACTTAAGTTGTTGTATCGCTCTTGTACTATAGTGTTTCTCAAATTGCTCAACTCTTCTCTCTTTAAAAGTGAAACAAATAATCAATCAATCATGATTTTTCACCATTGTTTTCCTTCTAAAGCTCTGTGTAAGTAGACTTCAGTTCATAGATAGTGTTATGAATCACGGCATATACATCTCCAAGGTTCTAATTCTTTAATTCTCTTCATCATCTCCGAGTATGGATCTTCAGAATTGATTTTAATATCATACGAAAATTGAGATCTTTTAATTTTAATATGATATGGTGAACTCGGAATCAATAAACTTTATGAATCTAAAATTACTTTCTCATGAGGCATATACACGGTCAAACAATGTTCAACTGAGTGGAACATAAGATTATGGGGATAAAATGTAAGTCTAGGTATCTTCAATTACTCGGCTAAATCCATAGTCCAGGTAAGGCACACATCTGAAACTATGCAATAAGGACAAATCTCAATAATAAGATCTTCGATTGGTTTATGAAGCAACAAATTTCTATAAATACCATCGCTACACCATAATAGGGTTTTAGTGGCATTTATTTAGGTGCAATAAACTAATTGCCACTAATTTCTCTTCCAACTTCTTATATTATCAGAAAATAAGCTTTAACTACAAATAATCAATTTTTAGTGGCAACTTAAATAAATGGCCATTAAAATACCAAACACATTATACTCACATTCCTTTATACTCTAAAAGTTAGTGAAATTATCTGCACTTCGCATGACTATAAGAAAATTTTATTTATTTATTTATTTTTACTTCTCATACATACTTTTTTATATATAATCTCACCAAAAGAATGGGGCATGCACCCAACCAAGTACAAAAGACTTTCTCAACCATTTGAACCCCAAAACTACAAGTATTTTGATTACCAAAATGCATGTATGAATGCTTCACTTTTCAAAATAACACCAACAAACATTCATGCTTCCTCCTTGTGGAAAACCACTTAGTCTCTGAATTTGCTCAATGGTTTTTGTATCAATGGTGACTTGTCTACTGTCACAGCCTATCCTTCCTTGATCCATCTTCATTCAAAATAATTGAACGGATGCATCACATATTGGTTATGGTGGCATTTTGAAACAAAGAAAAAATAATAAAGATCATATCATTGCATTTGCATCCAAACATTGGAATAAAGCCCAATAAAGTTATCCTACTATAAAGAAGGAAATTTTTGCAATTATTTTGTGCAATTCAAAATTTCAACCAGATTTACTAAATTAAAAGTTTTTACTACGCATTGATTGCAAAGCTGCAAAATCTATTTTAAAAAAAAGAAGTACAAAATCGTTGAGGTATGGTATCTCGGTAACATATGTTTGTCTTTGCTTGTCTTTATGAGGTTTGAACAAGCAAGATCGAGTATATGTGGGTATCAATTCATAAATTTCTTGTGTATATACAGGAATTTTTTGGATGAAATTTATTGCAGGGCTAAGTATTTTATTAGCTACTTCCTGGGGGTTGGAATATCTGTCATCAAAGAAAATGGCTTAGTTTTATCCAAGACTAAGTATAGTTTCTTCCAAATTAATATTCAATTTCTAGGGCATAATATCTAACAAGGTACTATTATCCCTATCCCTATACAAGGGATCGCTATAAAACAACTTTTATGATACTTTTTGGGCAGTATGAATGGAATGTTACGCCGTTTGGACTAAAAATCACTCCCTCAAAATTTCACAAAATAATTAATGATATTTTAAATCCTTTTTCAAAACTCCTTATAGTGTACATTGATGATGTCCTAGTACATTGATGATGTCCTAGTATTTGCTCTTAGCATTGGCCAACATTTCAAACATTTGAAAGTTTTCTTCAATGTCATCAAAGATATTGGCTTAGTTTTATCCAAGACTAAGTATAGTCTCTTCCAAATTAACATTTGATTTCTTGGACATAATATCCAACAAGGTACTATTATCCTATCCAACGATCCATTCAATTTGCTGATAAATTTTCTGATCAAATTCTTGACAAAACTCAACTCCAAAGATTCTTGGGATGTGTCAATTACATAGTAAATTTTATTCCAGGACTTAGTAATTTACTAAAATCTCTTCATGATAGATTGAAGAAACCCCCTCCTCCATGGACCAACATCCACTCCAATGTCATTAAAGAAATAAAGTTGAAAGCTAAAGACCTTCCATGACTATCCTTTCTTGATCCCTTTGCATTCAAAATAGTTAAAACGGATGCATAAGATATTGTTTATAGTGGTATTTTGAAACATGGAAAAAATGACAAAGATCATATCATTGCATTGGCATCCAAACATTGGAATAAAACCAACAAAATTATCCTTCTACAAAGAAGGAAACTTTAGCAATTATTTTGTGCATTTTATAATTTCAAGAAGAAATACTAAATAAAAAGAATTACTAAATAAAAGTTTATGAAGAATCCAAACTCAAATACATAGTTTGCAGGATCATTGAATTGTTTCACTAGTCTAAAAGTGCAATCACATGTTTATAAAACACTAACTACACCATATAAGTCACAATCTATAATCGCGTAGCTGTTACACATGATTGTTTCAAATTATTCATAGAAGAATCTTCAATCAAAAACTCTTTGTATTCGCAGAATAATCTTCAATCAGCAACTCTTTGTTGCGGGAACTTTTTTAGAGAAGAAGAAAAAAGAGAAGGAAGGAAGCGCTATCTTTTTCTATTGGAACAGAGTCCTTTTATAAATCTAAAGGGATGCAACTTTTCTGAAACATTATTTAAATGGATCTGGATTGACCCATATGAGTGACCCGAATCTAATTCCTTCAGTTTTTACAATGCATTGATTCTAAAGCTGCAAAATATGTTTTGCAAAAAGATTTACAAAAGCTTGATTCTAAACATATATTTGCTAGATAGTAAGCTATTTTGTCTATTTTTATTTTGATATTGAACATATCAAAGGGAGCTCAAACTCTATTCCAGGTTATCTTACTCGAGAATTCTTGCAGGGTCAGTAATTATGGGTAGAAAAAATATTATTGAAAATAAGTACACAAAATGAGAATGAAACATTTGTTGGACATCAGCCAACCAAAAACCAAGTACAAATTGTTTTCCAATAACAAACAATTTCAGTTGCTACGAAGCAACCCTCAACAGATGTTGTTGGATCAAGCTAGCCCTTATACCAAACCTCAGTGGATTATGCCATGAAGGGATCTGTAATTTAAACATGGTAAAACTTGAATCAACGTATACAAATTGGTAAGATCTATTTTATAATAGAAAGATCTTAATGCGGATGATATTGTGATCTTTTCAGATCTACTTTGTAAGTAGTATTCCTAAGCAACAATGGTTGGATTGTCAAAGATGACTTAGTAGACTTACAGATGGTTATTTATAACATCTGATAATCTAAGCAAAGAACTTCTTGTTATAAAACAGCAATAGCCTTTACGTATAAAATTGATATACGACCCCCATAAACTTAACTATCATATCTAGCTCTTCTGTATATTATTGAGTTAAGAACGTGAATGCTTTTCTTTATGGAACCCAATTGTCTCTTGATCCAAGTATAGGCGGCATTAAGGTCATTATTGTTATTTACCTAACCATTTTTGCAGATCTCGGAATGTCTTTCTTCACTCCCTTCTTCTCCTTCTCTAAAACTTCTTCTGGTACTACATCTTCTACTATTTCCCCCAGTTGAAATCTTAAAGAAGAGACTAACTTCACAAACTTGCTGCAATCAATTGACGATTGGAAAATTTCAAAACATCCCTAGTCTACCATCTATAAATCTTCTAGATTGCCTTTAAAAAGTAACAATTTTCACGATCCAAAAATGGACGTGATGACACTCGTCTTATGCCATCAAGACAAGTCAGCCAAAAATCCAACAACAGGATAGAAAAGTAGAAATAAACTAACAATAACATAAGCACGGAAAACTTAGTCATTCCCAACATAACCCCAAAACCTGGTTGTCACGTGTACAAGCCACTAATGTAAAATAACTAATTGAAAGATAAATACAAGTCTCAATGTCTTTGTTTCTCAAATAGAACAATAACATAAGTAAGGAACAAGAGGGCCCGTCGGGATGACAAGCAACTACCTCTCAATGTATCCTCAGAAAGCCTCGGAGAAAGATGGAAGAAGAATGGTCACACGGATCCAGGCTCGAAACCTACACAAGTGTAGAAGCAAGGAGTGAGTACCAACCAACAAAATACTCACCAAGTAACCCAATAAATGCAAGGTAAAACTAGCCTAGAATATGAGTACTCCTTCCATCCCAATCGAACCGCCACAAATACAACCTGCATAGAAATTAGCCCATCCTAACCTTCACAATATACAGTTCACATTTCTTCATAAACACAGTCCAATAGTTACATTTCATCAAATCACAAGAATCAAGTTGATTACTCCCAAGTATTACGTTCAACAATCACAAGTATCAAGTACATTAATTACAATTATCAAGTCGGGATCCATGGGGAACACCCAAGATCCATACAACCGTCGGAAGTAACCTCAGCCTCAATACCTCTATCGGAATATACCTCAGCATCAACATCACATACTGGAATAGACCTTGGTATCACTAAAACTTTTCGAAACAGACATCAACATCAATACACTTACCAAAATAGACCTCAGTATCAATATCACACATCGGAGCAGACCTCGGTATAGTCTCTACACATCTCATCACAGTGTTCAGCATCAATGCAAATAATCATATTCACACAATAAAGAGGAGATTAAAATTCAAGCAATTTACACCCACAGTCATACTATCAAAGTATTTCATTAATCACTGATTCAAAATCAACATTCAAGGCAATTCACAATATACAATACACTCTTATCATCACGTCGCCTTTTTCATTAATCCCCTTTCAATAATTAAGATTAATCAATAATATTAATTTAAACCACCACCTCATTACCATAACTCCCCAACACACACAATGAAGAGAATACAAGATTATACAAGTTTTAACAAGGTTTAGAGGTTCACTTGCCTTAAATCAATCAAAAGCCAAGCCAGGACTTGAGCTTTTCCTTTCCGAATGATATCCAAAACAGCACAATCTAGTCAAACAAGTATTCACAATGAGATTCTGGAACTAACATCACCCATATCAAGCAATTTGAATAAATAGATCAAATCGACTCAAAAACTCAATTTTGAAAATAAGGTTTGAATCTGAAAATTGTTGCATGAATATGTCATCCAAAACATTTGGAATTCATTGGTGAAAACCATTTCAAAAATAGAGTTGTATTCAACTCATAATAACCATTTTACTTAAAAACCGAAGCTCTTGAAAAACCCCTAAGGTTTGAATTCAATTTAGCAATTTAAATGATAAAATCTTGCCATAATCATGGAATAATAAAATTCATTACCCAATCAAAGTTTCTTGAAAATCCACTTTGAAATCGCCAATACCAAGTTTGAGAACTCAAAAATGGAGAAAATGGGGTTGAAACTCTAATTTTGGAAAACATTCTGCCCAGGGATCCTCCGCGAACGTGGACCCGCCCACGAACGTGGGACTTAATGAACTAGACCTCTGCGAACACGGCAGGGCTCCCAAAAACGTGGAGGTCAACATCTTGACCCTCCATGAACGTGGTGGAGCCTCCACGAACATGGGGTCCCCACACTTTCCCCTCTGTGAATGTGGCCACAAGCTTCGCGAATGCGGAGGATTGGCACCAGCAACACAGTTAGAAAATTAGCCAACACAAAATCCTTCGAACGGACCCTCAGGATTCATTTCAAACCCCGTACACACAAATCAAATATGCTACCTGACTAAACTCGACGTTCCGGAGTCAATAGAACCATGAAAATATGAATCCAAGGTCTTCTTGACCTGAATCCCGTGAAAGTCATGACAAAATAAACATAATACCTGGAAAGGTAAAATCAAGCTCAGGACCTCTGAAAATTCAACCAAGACCTTCTCTAGGCATAAAATCATCCCCTAAATCCAATGGAACTATTAAAAATCCAATCCGAGCATCTGAACCCCGAATGTTAACCAAAATCAACCCAAAGGCTAAAATTTCAATAATTTCTAACTTAAGACCTCAATTCCGTGAAAAGAATCCAAATTTGAAACTGACAACTCTCTTAGACCAATTTCCATGTTTCGGGACTAATGGAATCTATGAAATTTAATTCCAAGTCTCGAAACTCCAAAAGACAACAAAAATCACTTTTTAACAACTTAAGCCTTTCAAACTCAAAAGTTTTCACTACGCGTCACTTTTTACTCAAAACTCGAAACTAATTTCACAAGCCAAATTAGAAATGACTCGGGGTCAATATCGAGAGAGGTAAAACAGTAATTTCTTAAAATTTTCCAAAAATGACCAACAGGGTCATTACATTATTCACCACTAAAAATAATGTTCCTCCCTGAACATGAAGTAAAAGAAAGTACCTGAAGCTTCGAAAAGCTGGGGACATCTGGCACACAAGTCAGACTCAATCTCCCAAGTCACCTCTCCAACTGAATGGTGGTTCCACTGCACCTTAACTGAAACAATCTCTTTGGTCCTAAGATTTTAGACCTTCCTATCTAGAATGGCTATAGGCCCCTCCTCAAATGACAAGTCTGGGCCCAACACTACTGAATCAATCAAAAGCACATGAAACTCATCTAGCACATACTTTCGAAGCATGAAGACATGAAACACCAGGTGCACAACTGACAAGTTAGGTGGAAAGGCCAACTTATAGGCCACCTCTCTTACTCGGCTCAAAATCTCAAAAGGACTAATGAATCTAGGGCTAATCTTGCCTTTCTTCCTGAACCTCATCACACCGTTCATGGGTGACACTCAGAGGGAAACATGATCTCCCTCTATAAACACTAAGGCCAGAATTCTTTGATCAGCTTAACTCTTTTATCGACTTTGGGCATCAACAGTCTAACCTGAATCATACGGACGTGCTACATGACATCTCTAACAAATTCTATATCTAAAGAGTCCATCTCAGCCAAATCAAACAAACCAATCAGAGATCTACATCATCTTCCATACAACGCCTCAAATGGGGTCATCTGAATACTTGAGTGGTAATTGTTATTGTAGGAAAACTCTGCTAAAGGCAAGTGTTGATCCCATCGAGCACCAAAATTAGTCACACATGCTTGGAGCATATCCTCTAACACCTAAATAGTCTACTTGGACTGACCATTCATCTAAGGGTGAAAAGCTATACTCATATATAGCCAAGTACCCAAACCATGTTGTAAAGCCCTCCAAATGTAAGAAGTGAACAATGATCCTCATTCAGAGACAATGGAAATAGGCACACCTATCTAAATGATGTAAAGATGGGCAAACTTCTCCGCCATATACTTCACCCGAAATGAAATGAAATGCGCGGATTTTGTCAGACTATCGACAACCACCCAAATAGAGTCATAATATAATGACCCATTAGGTCATTTTAGTACTAGAGCTTCTTATTTCATAAAAGACTCCTTCGGTAATTTCTAAGTGGGTATTTTCAACTATTCGTTAACTATAGTTATATAACTAATGGGGTAATTTTAATAATTAATTTAGTTGGTGATTAATGAAAATATTTTATTAAAATTAGTAGTGGCCACTTTCACTAGTTTTATTATTAGTCATGTACAATAATTAGGGTAGTAAATAATCTATAGAATAAAGGAAGATAAAGTAGACTCACGGTTGAGAAAGAAAATTGAAACGACGGTTTCAGGTGAGACTTCTCTCCAATTCTTCTAGTTACATAAATTATATTTATATGATTGAATTGTGATTAGTTTCATGATTGGTGAGGTCAGGAAATTATATAGTGCAAAAGTGTATTGGGATAGGTGTGAATTTTATTCACTGGTTAGTGGAGTTTTTGGATAACAAGGTGAGGAAGATAATATTTTACTATGATATATATGTTGTTGTGATTAGTTTGTAATCTCAAAATCGCAAAATCCATAGTCTTGAACTTTCTCTATCAAACTGATGCCTTGAATAAAGAAGGCTTGATGAAATATTATTAATGAAATGGAAAGTGATGATAAAGAATGATAAATTAACTATCTTGTTGGATCGGATTCCATGAGCTGGCACAATATAATTGGACCGGGTTCCATGAGCCGGCAAAATATTATTGGATCAGGTGTCACGTTCCAGCACGATAATATTAGAGGAAAACATATTAAAGTAACTTAATATACTCAATCTCAAAGAACCCATTTCTCAAAAGAGCGTTGTTTGGAGGTCTAAATCCTCATGTGTGTTTTTGCTATTGTTGACTAATTACATACTTGTTTCATTGTTGTCGTCACTTGTTCATGTTGTTTGTTGCTTGTTACCTGCTAAGTTCTATAGTTGATTTCCTTTTATTACTTTATGCACATTAGATTCTATTTTGAGTCGGCCGATGATATCTACTTAGTACATATTGTCATGTACTGACCCCTACTTGTATTGTTCTTAGTTTTCCTTTGGTGAAGTGCAGCAAGTGTACCAGCTGATTTGACTCACCCTCAGGTCTAGTCAATCTCTAGCACATCAAGTTCCAGGGTGAGCTATTCATTCTATCTCATGTTGCATGATTATGGCATCATGTCCTTAGTTTTCAGACACAGACTATTTTATTTATTTAATCTGGTGTCTTTGATACTCTTAGACTTGGTATTTGAGGATTAGATGTCCTTGATGTGATGACTTTCAGATATTGGGAAGTGATATGTAAAAAACTATAGTTGATTTTATTTCTTACTTTAAAAAGATTTGAGTTTCTGCATTATGGTTGTATTTCATAAGTTGAACAATTAATAAAAGTTGGGGTTTAAATTTGCTGGTTCGTCTACCTAGGAGGTTAAGTGTGGGTGACACTCATAAATCATTTTGGATCGTGAAACATAACCACTCACTGTGCTAGAAAAACCCACAACAAAATCCATGGTGATACGATCCCACTTCCAAGTAGGAATGGGCATCCTCTGAGACACACCTCTGGGCCGTTGGTGCTCACACTTGACCTTTAGGCCGGTCAAACACCTAGGAACAAAATCTAAAATATTCTTCTTCATGGCACACCACCAGTAATGCTGACTCAGATTATGATACATCTTTGCCGCTCCAGGATGGATGGAATATCGAGATTAGTGAGTCTCTTGAAGAATCAATCTAATCAATTCACCCACATTGGGCACACATATCTTGCTTCCAATTCTCAAGACACCATCAAAATAAAGCACATCCTCATTGGCTTCCCCTCTCAACACTTTGTCTCGAATGAGACACAACTTCTCATCATCATACTGATACTCACGGATTTGCTTGACTAAGGAAGACCGAGCCTCCATGAAAGCAATCAAACCACCACTCTCCTCAGTAATTTACAACCGGACAAGACTGATAACATACTGAGTAGCTCATAAATCATGATAATTGAACATAATCTGAAAGATACTTTAATCGAAAGCATCTAAATCATGGTATCTGTATATAATGAGAGACACTTTATTCAAAATCATCTTAATTCATCAAAATCTTATAATCTGAGGCATGCATATGAAAATAACATAATTTTAATCATGAAAATACTTGCATACTATGGGTTCATGAATATATCATTGAAAACATGGTATTATAATCAAAATAATGCAATTAAGATCAATTATGAAGAGGAAACTGAATTTCAATAAGAAGCCATGAAAATCACAAAACCCTAGTTTTGGGGAAATCATGATTTGATTAAATTTAGGTTTCTTTGGGACTCAATGGGTGAAGGGAGACTCGTTGATGAAGTTCCCACATACCTGAAATGAAAAACCTTGGTAGAATTGTTGAACTTGAAGCTAAATATAATTTCTTGAACTCTTTTATAAAATAATGCACTTGAAATCAAAGATAATAATACTTTCTTGAAATACTTCTTGAAAATCTTGAACTTATTTCATGAAAACAATGCATATGAAATATTTGGACTAAATTTTCAAATAAGTTTGGAATCCATGTGGTATAATTAGCATCAACCATGAATCAAAAATCATTAATGACATGAATTACCATAATTTTGATGATAAAATAAAGAATCAATGATAGGAGATAAAGGGAATTCGAAATCATAGATTTTAGGATAAAAGCCCTAGTTTTGATCTTACTAACTGAAATTGTAGATGTAGGGCGTGAGGAAAAATTAAGTTCCTCACTATGATAATCTTATATAGTTTAAGCACTTCGTGAATCTTGAAGAAGAACCTTAACTTGAAGAAGAACGATTAAGAAACCCTTTGGCCAAGAGTAAAGATTTTTATTAATGATTCATGATTATATGAAGAAATTTGAGTTCGAAAGATTGAAAAATCCTTGGAAATCTTATGGCCAAGGGTTAAGATTTCTATTAATGATTCATGATTATATGAAGAAATTTAGGTTGGAAAGATTGAAAAATCCTTGGAGAAGGAGTTACCTTGAAGAAGGATCATGAAAAAGATTTGAAAGAACCTTGCTTGGAAGTCTTACGCTTTTTAAATTTTCCTTAGAGTTTTGCCTTGTGGTTTGAGAGAGGAGAAGGGGGAATTAAGAGATGAAAATCTCATTGTTTAGGACCTTTGAAGAGTTAAATAATCCGATTAGGGTTTTCCTTTGGGTATAAAGACAAAAACGACCTTTTTTTAGTATTTTCCCGTCATCCAAAATGTCACTCACTGCATTGTATTCGTATAATGATCATAATCTTTACTCCAAACTACCATTGATGCAAAATTGGTGGCGTCTGAAAGAAGAATCATATACCTTCAAATTGATAGTACATTGGTCACTTAAATCTTCATATTCTAAGAGATATGGTCATTTGAAGTTGACCGAAGTAAAATCTTATATCGAAACTCAATCGGTAAGGAAACCTTTCAACTCAACTTTTTGTTTGAGGCTTCTTATGACCTTAATTCATCGCCAATTCTCTTCCCATACTAATGAATTGACCTTAGCACCTTTTCACAATTGAGAATCGCTCGGTACGACCCTATTCACATACGAAGAATAGTTTGGGTCTTATCTTAGAGATTTCCAGGGTGTTACCTAACTCATCATAAGCTCCACCTATGCATCTTCTTGTTCAAAGAGAATAATGACTTCGAGTGGACCACCAAATGTCAACATTCCTTATAGTATTTGATGGCGTGTCTATCCAGTCCGCCATTGTTGTCAAAACCCCAAGACGATGGGCAACTAGTTTTGTCCCTAGCCGAAGTTGATGTCGCGATAAATGTTGTTTTGGTTTGAGAAGTAAAAGGTACACAATATCTGACTTATTACGTTAGAAAAACACTAGGAAGTGATTTGTCTTAGTACTCACATCTTGAAAAGTTGTCCTAAGCTTGTGTAATAGTCGCTCCTAAGCTCAAGCCATATTTTATATACCACCACATAACAGTGGTGATGACCTACTATTTGCACAAAGTCATCCACAAACACAAACTCATAGGTTGAATGTCTAATGGGTGGTGATGATAAATGAGTTTGTTATCGAGTAACAACCCCGGACTATCATCGAGTTTTAACACTCGAGGTGGTTGTCCTTCACCCCATGTCAATGGCTTATGAGCTTGAATTTGAGAGTTTTATTATAACACTATGCGTGATCAGAAACATGCAATTTAGATTAAAATTTAATAAAAATATTTGCTTTTATTCCTAAAATATCTTAAATATTTATGAAAAACTCTCAAGGTACGATATATTTTTGTATGTATTTATTTTATAAGAGATTTATAATTTAATATTTTAAAAGAGATATTAAGTACAGATGTAACAAACTATCCCGTCATTATTCAAAAGTCACCTCATGCGGAATCCCAAAAAATTTTAAAATACGTCCCCAATTTAAAACTGGGGTGAACGATGAAATTTCAAATTTTGAATTTAATCCAACCCTCCATGGCGGGATAATGGCGCCGCCACTATTGCGGCTGCATGAACGCTATAGTGGGGCTGGCGAAACCAGACCCTATAAAACAAGAATTCTTTTATTTTTCCTCCCACTTTTCATTGGTAAAACAGATGAGGGTTAATTTAAAAATCCTCCTAAGCTACTCCAAGCTTGGGAACAAGGGAGGGGAAGGATTTTATCGCAAGGAGGATCAAAATTCATGAAATTCTGGTGTATGTCCGTCATGATTTGCCCCATGGAGCCAGATGTTCGTGTTCAGAGTTCTTTAGCAGCTGCTTGACGTCCAAGTAAGCTAGGCTTAACAAAGTAGTTAGACTTGTCTTCAATTACATAATATATTGTATGTTTTTGGTAGATTTCATGTATAGGCCTTCGGGCACGGAGTCTAGATGGTTGAATGCATTGTTAGTTGTTGTTTAGGCTAGTAAAACACTTGATTAGCTAAGGTTGACATTATGTTGAGCCAGAAACAGTCGGGAAGGAGTCTTTCAGAGTAGGTGATGATTGTTTGATTCTCGTTTATATCATATGTGCTTACTAATTGCTTCATTAGTATTACTTGTATAATGTATGGCTAGGGAAATGGAAGGAATATAAACTAGAATGTTATATTGTTATCAATCGCTTGCAATGAATGTGTTACTTAGTGTACAATTATGATTTATATTCATTGTGATTGTAATTATGACTATGATTGTGATGTATGATGGCTGGTTGGCTAGAGTACCACGCCTGGTACATAATATCCCTCAGTTGGCTCGAGTACAACACCTATTACATACTAATGGTTGACTCGGGTACCACATCCGGTACAAGATATCCATATGATTGGCTCAATTACCACGTCGGTATAAGTTACTAACGATTGGCTCAGATACCATGCATGGTACATTGACTGTTCGTGTGTGGGTTCCATGAGTGAACGGAGTTTACGTCTTCATAATGTGATGATTACATGTTGGTCCATGAGTGGCCGGGATATGTATTTAATTGTTATAATGGATTTGTTTAGACCGAAATTGCATATTTAACACTGTATATGATGTCTTGAAAATCCTGGGTATTTCAAGGTGTGCTAAGAGCATGTGTGGGTTGTTGTGGTGGTTGGGCTTGTACTAAGCGGATGTTGAGTCAATATGATTTTAGAAAGAGACTTGTAGGTTGTTCACTAAGTTAGTCAAGGGAAATAGGGTTGGCATGGGGATTTTTAGGGAAAGTAGTGGACTTGGTTAGTGGAGTTAGTGGTGGACTTGGATTCAGGAATGGAATCAATAGAGGAAGTTTGGTGTTGGTAGAAAGAGTGGTTTCAGAAGGTCTTTAGGTTACAGAAAGGATATGATCTGATATGAGGGTGGAATTTCCTAGATGGTGGAGTAGACAGTGGAAGGAGGTGAGGTGACTCGAGATAGAGTGTATAAGTTTCAAGGTAGCGCTACTTTATAGTAAGAGTGGTGATTGAGTGGATCGGGGTCCTAATCATATCTCCAAGTTTTATGTTTTTTTTATTATTGGCATGATATTATGTGGTGGATTTGGGTCGACCGATGATCCCTACCAGTTCGTTTTGTTTGTACTGATACTACTCTTGCTAGGCAACTTGGTATAGTCTAATTGCAGAATCAGTGATATTTCTTAAGTGAAAATGAAGATGATCTCTGGCAGTTTCTACCTCTCTTCTCTTATGGTGCGAGCTCTGTCTTATTATTTTCTAATCTTGTATTCTCTTAGTAACTCTTGTACCTGTTTAGACTTGTTTCTTGGGAGGGATTAGTGTGTTTCTCAAAAGTATTTATTTTTAATATATTGGGGAGTATTTATGTAATAAAATAAGGCGATTAGTTTATATTTTATTCACTTCTGCACTTCATGTTTCTGTTTGGAGGTAAGAATTCTCCAATATCGATATTAGGGTAGGTGCCCCCACAATCCGATATATAGGTTGGATCGTGACAATAGATAAATAGAGATATTATATTATATGGTGTGCCTTTACAAGAAATAATTTTCTGTTATTCGTAGTATATTAAAAAAATATATGTTTATTTTACATCGAATCTATGCAATACCTAAAATTAAATGAATAAAGTTAAATGGTGTTGGCGCCACCACTTCCACGTGGAAGTGGCGGAGAAGTACATCAAATGATGCCACTAATCTTCCTATCGAGTGCCACCATTAAACTACTCTAGTAATTAATTATTACCATATAAGGCATGTGCTATCGATATACATATTTACATACTTCTGCATTTTACATTTGTACTTTGAAGATTACGGCAACTTTATTTTCTTCTCTCTCTTTTTATAAACTAGTAACTAGTAAAAGGCCGCATGTGATGTGCACTGGTCCAATAATATTATACTAATATTTAAAGGTATAGATTTTTTTATTATAAAACAATTCATAATTTTATTGGTCAAAATTAGTATCTAAAAGTTAAAGTTTAAAGGAGGATTTTTTTTTCAAGTCACGCTAACTAAGATGAGTTAAGAAAGTTTTTTGTAAAGTTATGTATGTTGACAATCTAATTCGTTTTATAGTGTCTCGTATAATTCCGTGTCACTTATATAAAAATTCTTTAATATAATTAATTACTTAAGCTATTTGACTAATTAAGTTGTTGTTTATATCTTTTCCATCAAGTAGATTTTATTTTATTCTATTAAAAGAAAATTATTTGAAAAAGATTTATATTTATTTCAATAGGACGAATACATTTTTTATTAGGATTTCATTTTACTAATTATATTAAAATTTAAATTTGACTATTACTCTATAAAATTATTTAATGATAAAAATATTATTGAATAAGAGTAATAAACTTGATACATATATTAAACAAATAAATATTTATCACAAAGAAAATACAAATATGTATTGATATCACTGCATATCAAGAAACTTGTTGAAAGTATTAACATGTATAAGATCATAGGACCCGTTACTTCAAAGCTAGTCAACATAGTTCATACTCACCCACACAAATGAACTAGGTATGTTAAATGTGTACAAGAACATACATAATAACATATTGTTAAGAAAAACTAAGTATATTAAGAGTTCAAAGCCTCACATAGAAAATGGCAAACTTCCATTTACTTGAATGTCCGAGTCCCCTCAAACAATCTCCATTATCCTTGACCTATTCAAAATCATGAACGAGTTCAAACTAAGCTAGATAAACTATTCTCAAAATTAAGAACATCTCGGGGTCAAAGTCAAATCTTGGTAATCTTCAAAATTGTTCCTTGGATCAATATTTTCAAATTCAAAATTAATTACATGAGGTGTTACTCATAAGTTAAGAAATCTTATTTTAAAATCAAGATTTCATTTTATTTCATTTGGTAAGTTAAATCATTGATTTTTCTAAAAATTCTACAATTAAGTATAAACTTTTTAATTCTAGCTTTTTAAATCTCATATTTTGTGGTTCAAATGTCATGAAAATTATGGATAAATGTACGTCCAATGTGAAAAATCAGTATCTCAAATGTAGGATTGGCACTCCACCTTTCTACTATTAAGGATCGAGAGCCTCTTGCTCTAAACCACAATTTCTAAAATGTTGCTTAAATTCCACAATATTTTTTATATTGTTACAATCCCTCTTTTGTGATTGTGATCATGGACTTCGCGTTCGTGATGCATCAATTAATTTGGCTTGAGTAATCATAGTCAACACCCTACGATTGCCTAAAAGGCTAGAACCGTGTTTGGCTTAACATTTCCTCTCTACTGTCGCTTCTTTTGACGCGACGACAAACAACTCTTTTATATTATGCGATCACATTTAGTGATGCGTAATCGCAAAGGAGACACAAACGCCAGAAAAAAATTAATTTTTGTTATTGTCAACTTGTGCCGCAATACCCCCAAGCTTTTTTAATTCAACCCGAACATACCAACAAGTCCAAAAACATTATGGGCCTATTTCACATTTGGAAAGCCACCTTGGTATCACATTTAGTGATGCGTTATCGCGAAGAAGACACCAATGCCAGAAAAAACAAAATTTCTATTATTGTCAACTGATGTCGCAATACCTCCAAGCTTTTTAAATTGATCCCAAACATATCAACAAGTCCAAAAACATTATGGGCTTGTTTGGAAAGTCACTCTAGTAATTGAATTTTGTGTAGTTATATTGTCCAGCATGTTTGGTTGACCATATAATTACTTAGTCAACAGGTAATTGGGTATAAATGAAATGGGGTAATTATACTTTTCAATTCTTGGGGAGAGGGGTGGGGAAGGGAAGGTTGTGAAAGGTTAGTAATTACATGGTGTAATTACAAGCTTATTACTTTTAAATTTCTTCCTTTTTTCTATATTTTTATGTTTTTATTTTTATTTTTTTTAATTTTAAATTCTTTTTTTGTTATTCAAATCTTTTCTAAAAATAGTTTTTTATTTTATATTATTTATATTTCATTTCCCTATAATTCTCAACCTTTATTTCATGTGATTCCATGTAATTTTTCGTATTATCTATTTTTATTTTATTCTATGTTTATTTTTTCCATTATCATAATTTTGTTAGTATTCTAATTTTTAAATTAAAGTAGAAGGCATTGTTAAATAAAATTATATACTAACGTTTTTCTTTTCTTTAAATCATATTTATATACATTATGTTGAAATTTGACGTAAGAACAGTATGTTAATTTTTTTGTTTTAAATTTAGAACTTACGTTATATTCTCAGTTCCATTTGTTTTTGTATAAATATGGACTTGATACATTGCAAGGCATTTATTTTCTTAGTTAGACTTGATAGATTATCTTTTTGTCAAATGTTTTAATAATTTTTTAAGATTAGATTTATAATATTAATCTTTTTGTCAAACATGCATTCCATAATTTTCATAGAAATCTTGTACTTTTAATTTTTATGATTAATTTAACTAAAATATACAAATTTAAAAAATTATAAATCAATTATTTTTTATAATATTAGTTAAGAACATATATTTATTAATTAATATATTTTTAAAACACAATATATATCTTAAATATTTAATTTAGTATCATCTATAAAGCCCTTGTTTGTCTAATTTAAAATTTTAATTTTAGATAATTAATTTTCATTTCTAAATTTTAATATAATTAAAAAAGTACATTTGTAATTATATTGTGGCAAACAAACATGTTATCATAATTAATAGATTGTGTAATAACTAGGTTGATAATAATTACCCTAATAATTATATCAATTTCAATTACCAAATGGCTTTCTAAACCAACTCTTATGTAAACATGAATATATAAATACTCCAAAAGATTGAATTGTTGCAATTGGGGTGGCTTGTTGGGTGGAGTGGACGAGACATTTGACTCATCTTCCTCTCCCAATTGAAATACAGAACGCAAATAGCTTATATGGCTTCCACTAATCTTTCTCTGCTATAGGGAACTTGATCGCACTTTGCACAATCATAAAAAAGCCTATTAGTTTACATGATAATTTTTATTAATAACGAAATATTAAAATAACAGAAATGATAGTTTTACTTTTAGTAATATTAAAAAATACTACTAAACATATTTCAACCTTAATTAAATAAAAGGGAATCAAATGGAAAGTAATAAAGAACAATTGAAAAATAAATATTTATATCACTTCGTTAATTAATAAAGAATAGGAGAAATCGATTAATCTAACTTTTCAGAGTAATGAAAAATCCTTACTAAGTGAAATTTAATATTGTCTTTTGATAAAAGATTTTATGATAGAATACATTTTGCCACTTTCTTATTTCATGTTTTGGACATATATATTTTTTGATAATAGAGTTACTTTTTCTTAGGATAGAATACATTTTGCCACTTTCTTCCGAACAATTGCTTGAGTTCGAGATAAGGGAGATGGACTGAAGTTATTTAGTATTATTGTAATAAATAAAAGGTGTAAACATCTCATTTTTAATTCTCCTCAATTACTTTAAACGTTTAAATAAATTTTAGATTTTTTTAGTATTTACTCTTAATTTCATTTTGATAAATGTTTACAAAATTCAAACTAAAAAAATCATATTTTAAAATAAATTTTGGTTTTTCTTTTCAAGAGATTGTTTCAAAAAATTTATGTTTGTTTCACTTTAGATTTTAATAAGTAATTAGTGTTTTTGTTTCTTATTAACATTTATTTAGGCTAACTATTTGATCTTTAAAATGTTCTTGTATGTTTTTCATCTAAAAGTAAATAGTTGTAAAAAAAAAATTAAAATATTTTTGCATAGAAAACGAAGAAAAAATTCTAAAATTATGAGAAAATAGATAAATAGTAATAGAGGCCGATGAGGCATGTCGTTTCACAAAATTTTAATTAAAGAAAATAAAAGAAACAAAAATAGTTAATCACCTTCATCAACACAAGCCATTCTATAGATCTCATCAATTGCAGGACTTGGAACTACTTTTTAAAAGTAGTTAATGATGTATACTTTTCTCTTTTTATCATTTCCTAGATCAAACAAAAATTCGTAGGAGTAGATCAATTTAAATAACAGGAAAAAGCAAAGCGTTGAAGAGTTTTAAGCCTGAAAAGAAACAATTGGACATTGTCGGTAGATTGACTCAACAAAGCTAGCAAAAATCATATTAATGTTGCAGCCGCCTGCAGGTTGTCGGTGCTTGTCCATCGACGTCAATACCAAACATTTGATGCTCTGTCCACTTTTCCAATCTCTCTCTTTATATAAAGTCAGACATAGACATGAACCGTATCATAATGTTAGGGTTTTCTCATCAATCATAATTTTGAGCATCTACTTTGGTATGTTCAGTCATCCAATTTGAACTACTGTAATATCAGTTTCCTTAGAGGGTAGAAAAGAAATATCAAGTTGCCTTTCTTGCAAATGCTTATGATCTGCATTAACCAAATTCGAAAGCATAATATGTTAGACAATACGATAATTAGCATTCGTAGCATTTATCAAGATGGATATTCTTCGAGCGAAATGAGTTATATACATTTGATTCAACGATGGCAGACAGAACAACTGCATTGGCATAGGAACTTTATGCCGAATACATTTGATACATGTCACCTCTCCTTTATAAGTTTTCATCGTGTCAAACCTTGCAAGTGGATTTATGAATCCGACGCATGAAATAAGTTAAGCAATGCTTTAAAGGAAATTAATCATTGAATTAAATTCGTCAGTAATTTAATTTATTAATTAGTATCTGTAATCTTAACATGGGGAATTACATAAGTGTTTAATGGGAAATTTCGAAATATAAATAGAGGAATGTAATTACGAATTTTTAGTGGAATGATTTGTAATTTATTATGGTAAAAACAATTCAAATTAATTATTTGAAATTATTGCCATAATAGGAAGCCTCAGTAATAAATTATGTGGTCCCTCCAGTGCCCATATTTAACTAGAACTCCTATGGGAAAAGGAATTATAAGAAAATTGGGTTTTCTTCTCCTTTTTGGACTGGGAGGAAATCTCTATAAATAGGAATTCTCCTAACCTATAAAGAGAATAAGGGTTTCTATTGATACTTGCCCACCCAAGTATTGAGAGAGTTCGAATGTGAACTTGGGATCACTGTAGAAGACTGTGGATTCGTTTGAAGGTCTCTCTAACTTGTGGATTCGTTTGAAGGTCTCTCTAACTTGTGGATTCGCTTGAAGATATTTGTTCACGATTCAAGAGGTAATTCTTGAATTAAAATTCAGCAAGTTTATGTGTTCTAGCATATTTATACGTGTTCTAGCATAAATATATATTAGTTATCTATTATTCATCTAAGCAGTATGATTCTGGGTATACTTCTATTGTGCATATAATTTTCCAACAATTGACATTAAGAGTCATGCTTGGATCTTAATTGATGAGAAATATGTTATGTATATATGTTCGATTCTGTTCAAGAGGAAGTGGAATGTCACCGTATTGCTGAATGGCGGCTGAAATATTTTGTTTAAGAAAAACAAAAATATGTAGTCATGTATTACTTAATGGCAGCTGAAATTTTTTCTTTTAAGAAAAACAAAAATATGTAGTCATGTATTGCTGAATGGCGGCTGAATACTTTTCTTTAAAATTTTGTATAAGCAAAACAAAATATGGAGCCATGTATTCTTGAAATTTAATGGTGACTAAACCCTTTTTCTTTAAAAAAATTTTTTAAAGATGTTATGGTGTAAGGAGGTTAGTTGTGTGTCTTAGCCAAAAGACATGACACAACGTATGCCTTGTGCTCATGAGATAATTATTAAAAGAGAGTGGAAATATGAATCAAGTTATTTTAATTTTTAACTATACGTGAAACGATTATTTTTAAAATTTGGTCATAGTATTAGGTGGTCATGAATTTTATGATGCCTGATTGATTTGAAATTTGATGGTTCCATCGAAAATAGTTTAGATGTATTTTAGGTAGTTTGTCGGATTAAAATTTGATTTGAATATGATAAGATTATTCTTTATGTTAGTTATGTTTGTGTTAAATTTGGAACATCATTACACATGGTGATTTAATATTAATTGATATGTGATAAAAATGTAGGTCATATTGTTTTAATTCCTAAAGATGCTTAAATCACTTGAATTTGAATTTGGTCATAGCTTTGGAAATAAAGATTTTTTATAGACTCCAATTGACCAGAAATTTGGTAAATTCTTTGGAAATGGGCTAGTAAGAAATACTCATTACTATGCGGTTATGGTTCTTGTGGTCGTTAAGATGGTTTTTGAGTTATTCTTTCGGATTAAAATGTGATTTAGAATGAATATAATCCTTTATATCGATTTTATTTATGTTAAATGTGGTGCATAATTACACGTGATGATTTAACATGAATTGATATATGATAAGGATATAGATCTGATTACTTTTCCTTAAATCGTTTGAATCTGAATTTGATCATAGCTTTGGAGATAAATATTATTTTGAACTCTGATTGATATGAAATTCGAGAAACGATCAAATTGAAAATATTCATGACTATGCAGTGATTTGGCAATTTGAGATCATTTAGATAATGTTTTTGAATATTTTTTGTATCTTGAAATTTAATTTTAATGAAAATTACTCGACGATGATATAGTGGTAATAGAGTTTATTCTCTATGGTCTTCATGACTAAATTTTAGTGAAGTATTAAGTTCATGAGCCGGCATTAGACCTTCCTCCATATCGGATGAAATTAATACAAGTCACTAGATTTAATCTGATCTCTAATTTTGATAATCTGCATTGACTCTCCCTATCTGATTAATATATGATTGGATCAATGGATCTAGGGATAATGATATTCACTTGACTTAATTTAACATATACTCTCCATCTGAGTTAGCTTTTGTTCTAAATTTATTATAGTGAATATCTCACACCACATATGTATGTTGTATGAGTAGCTATTTTTTCATCAAAATTTATCGTTCAAGATGCATGGATATCTATGAGGTGTGTTTTGAATTTTAATATTCAATGTATACATAAACACGCTGACTTTTGGAAAATAGTACTCAGATAATGTAAATAGTTTTTAGAATTTTGTTCTTTGTTCTTGATTCGTATATCTATTTGATAATATGTGATAAGAATTACTGAACGAAAAATTTTATATTCTATTATGGCCAAACAACGTTTTCAACCAAATTTATCATAGTTTTGAAATTAAAAAAAAAGGACTCTAATTGATCTGAAATTTGGTAGAATCATAAGAACGACCTAGTAAGAAATATATTTTTTTCGGATCATTATATGAGTTTTTTGGTCATATTTGGTTATAGGGTTCCCTTCCTTGATTGCCAAGATTAAATAGTAGTGAAGTATTAGTTTCATGTGCTGGCTTAGACCTTCCTCCCTATCGGACGAAATTAATACAAGTCACTATGTATTTAATCGCTAGTTTTGATAATCTGTATTAACTCTCCTACACTGAGTAATATATGATTCGATCAATCTAACTAGAGCATTTTCACTTGACTTAAACTAACAGTAGACTCTCCAACTGAGTTAGGTCTGCATAAGTTTATGGAGTGAATATTCAGTCATTGTACATGTGTATTGCATGAGTAGTTCTCCAATCCCATCGATTGGCTATATGAGATGCATGGATATATATATGTATAAATGAGCCCTGAATGTTGTTATTTAGGATTATTTACATTTTATGATCTATTTAATATATTATATTTCAAATTCTCAATAGACTTTGCAAACCCACTTAGTACTACTCAAGAATTTCTTTCGATAGAGATAAGATATTAATTCAAAAAATGCATTGTACATGTACCTTATATTAGAAGAAATTATTTTCAGTTTCTAACTAGATAAGAGATGGATACTTAATATATTTGTCTTTTAACTCTCCGATTATTGAGTTTGATGAATATTTTATCTCTTGTGGTATATTGATGCATGAATTTTTTATTAGTATTATCTCTCATGAATTGAATAATATTAATCTATCTCATAAGAGAAAATATCTTTTAAATTGATTGAACTTTATTTGTACACTAACGTCTAAGTCATTTATTCTGGATAGAACTTCAAGATTGGTTAAAGGATGGACATAATGGTTCATTGAAAGTGAAGTCACTACCAACATATGAGTCCTGTTTAGAAGGAAAAATGAGTAAGAGACTTTTCCTCTTAAAATAAAATAGAGGTAGTGATAAGTTAGAATTAATCTATTCTGATTTGTGTGGTAAATGAGCATTTAGGCAAGAGGTGACTTTGAGTATTCTGATATTTTTACAGAAGATTACTCATGATATGAATATTTTTTTTTGATGCTTTCTGAGTTTAAATGTCTTGATAAACTCAAACTATTTAAGATAGGAATGAAAATAGCATCATGAAAAATATACAAAGTCACTGCAATCTGATTGTAGTGACGTATACCTCTCTGCAAAGCTGATGAGTCACTTATCTGATAAAATAATTGCATTTCAATTGTCTACACCAGGCTCTCTATAATAGATTGGCGTAAAAGAGAAAAGAAATAGACTCTTATGAAGATGATAAGATTAATGATTGATTTATTTGTAGTTATTTTGATTTTTTGGGATATGTTATAAGAACCACATATTACATTCTGAATCTAAGTCCTTTCAAATTAGTACCTTGGACAACTATAGAACTAGTTGGATTTGACGTAAGTCTAATCTGTGACATGTCCAGATATAGAATTGTCCAGTACATGTGCTGAGAGTGAGAATAAGCAAATTAGAATTAAGAAATGAATGTGTGTGTGTTAATTGGCTATCCTAAAAGAATGAAATAAGGTTTATTTTACTATCCTAAAGGTTTATTTCATATATGTTTATGCATCTTTATATATATGTTTCTTTTTTGTTTTTTGAATGTGATTTTTGTCTAATTACTAAAAATTGTGTGATGTTACACCAACAATAACATAGTCTCATGAGTGGAGTCTAGGGAGGTAGTGTTAGGGTATATACTATTAATCATGTGCTTAGACATAGTATTCTAACATTTTTCAAGATTAACCATCTAAGTGGGAGATTGTTAGGATATATACTATTAACCATGCATTTAGATATAGTACATTATAACAATTGAGATGGTTAAAAGTCTAAGTGGGAGATTGTTGGGATATATACTATTAACCAAGTGTTTAGATATAATATTTATTATAGAATAATTATTTATTCAGTTTTAATAGATCATATATTCGTTTATGGTGTCTGTTTACTTATATAGTAGATGATTTGGTGTGTAGAGTTTTAGCTTATACACAGAGGATTAAATCATCGGTTCTTATAAGTATAAAGTTTTTTGTTCACAATCTAGGAAGAAAATTGGACATGCCATCGGTACGATTGTAGCACAAGATTATATATAATTTATCTTGATTATGGGAATAGTATAGTTCCAACTTCTTGTGCTTGTGCATTTTGTATGTATTGAATGGTATCGAGTAGAGATAGTTGTTTTAGACTGACTGACAAAAACATATTCTCTAAACTGTTAAATGTACCTATATTCTTAATCTTGATATAACTATTATGATTTGTATGTGATAATTATCGTTTTGATTTATTAAAAGATGAGATTCTGAGATGGGTCAATATGACTGGTAGATTGGATGATAATAATATATATTGGTGAAATAATAAGTTAGTTGATGGAATCCATGTCTCGATATAGAGATTGATGATATGCCTTTTTGAGAAGCTTATAAGTTTTCATTGTGTCAAACCTTGCAAGTGGAGTTATGAATTCGACACATGAAATAAGTTAAGCAGTGCTCTAAAGGAAATGAATCATTGAATGAAATTCGTCAGTAATTTAATTTATTAATTAGTATCTGTAATCTTAACATGGGGAATTACATAAGTGTTTAATGGGAAATTTTGAAATATAAATAGAGGAGTGCAATTACAAATTTTTAGTGGAATGATTTGTAATTTATTATGGTAAAAACAATTCAAATTAATTATTTGGAATTATTTCCATAATAGGAAGCCTCAGTAATTAATTATGTGGTCCCTCCAGTGCCCATATTTAACTAGAACTCCTATGGGAAAAGGAATTATAAGAAAATTGGGTTTTCTTCTCCTTTTTGGACTGGGAGGAAATCTCTATAAATAGGGATTCTCCTAACCTATAAAGAGAATAAGGGTTTCTATTGATACTTGCCCACCCAAGTATTGAGAGAGTTCGGATGTGAACTTGGGATCACTGTAGAAAACTGTGGATTCGTTTGAAGGTCTCTCCAACTTGTGGATTCGCTTGAAGATATTTGTTCACGATTCAAGAGGTAATTCTTGAAGTAAAATTCAGCAAGTTTATGTGTTCTAGCATGTTTATACGTGTTCTAGCATAAATGTATATTGGTTATCTATTATTCATGTAAGCATTATGATTTTGGGTATACTTCCGCTGTGCATATAGTTTTCCAACAGGTAGAGTATATGCAAATTTTACGCCTTAAAGAAAAGAAAAGAGAAAAGAATTTTTGTGTTCTTGACTCACAAGAAGGAATCAAACATAAGGGGTCATGTTAGATATAGGAGTAATAATTTAGTAAACTGAAGTGTGCTAATGGAAATTATACTTTGGTGTTCCCTAGAAAATGGATTTATGCTAGAGATTTTTAGATGTCAATAGAGGGAAACAAACTAAATTGAGTTTATAAAGGGAAATTACATTGTTTTTGAATCTTAGAGCAATAGTAAAGTTGTCTCTATATGAACAAATGACATCTATGTTGCCGTTTCCTATTCGGGTGGTACCTCACACTGGCACTGAGAATCCAATCCAAGAAAGCCTTTTAGATTCAAAATAAATATTTACTTGTGAACAAAAGTACCTCGACATCATTAAGAAAAGATGAATTACCATCCGCGGAGATGTGCTCAAACAACAATGTCTATATCCTCAATCGTTGTTCTCTCCAATCAACCAGCAGAACTTTCCAATGCCTTAATCCTCCATACTCCAGGAGTCCCGTTAAATCCAAAGAAATTTAGAAAAATCCATTATCCTACAGTTCAAAGTCAAAAGGCGATAATTAATAAAACAAACTACATGATAATATTCTATACACACAATGGAATTTTGATGAAAAAAACTATATTCTTTTATGAATTATAAATAAAAGAAAGAAGACGAAGAAGGAAAGCGGTAATTAAGAGAATTTAATTAGCGTCTTTTGGGTTCACATGTGAAAAGTGGACTAATAATGATACGTAGTTGATAAGTTAATGGAAAAAAATCATTACAATAAGCTAATTAGGAAAAGATTACATTTTTGTAATTACTGCTAATTTTTAGTCCATCAGTTACATCTTGGAATAGGAACGTTTTTTAATAATTACTCCCATTTTTATAACTGTTATAATTACTGCCATTTTTACAATTCCTTTTGGAAGAAAGAGTTAAAGGTAATATATAAATGCTCATAATAAAGAAAGAAAGAGATTAATTTTTTAAAAAAGATTTTTGCATAGAAAATGAAGAAAAAAATTCAAAATTCTGAGAAAATAGATAAATAGCAATAGAGGCCAATGAGGTATACCACATCAGCGTGTTTATTTTTACCATTATAGATATATATATATAGCTTTTAAAACTAAAAATGGGAAGAAAAAAAAATACAAAAATTATATTCTATGGACATTTCAAAGTTTATTTTGAAACTCTTCGATTAACTTCTAAATTTTTAGAGTTATAAAATAATTTTTGGGAAACTTACATAGATATGCTATATTAAGAAAATATTTACCATTTATAGTAATATATTTTTTTTCACTGGGCACTTATACATGTATAATACATTTTAATATATATTACATAGAACAATTTATAAACGCATATAATGAAAGTTTAATCATGAATAATACATTTATCACACACTTTAATACACTTATAATATATTGTGTCGGTTTATTACCAAATAAACATAATACATTTTTAAAAACTTAAAATATTTTTATATTGCATGCATAATTCACTTTTAATACATATTAGATTTATCATAGTATTGCAATAGATAGTAACAAATAAAAAGTATCGCCAAAATCAGTAATTATTTATTAAAAAGTACTCACCAAAGTATTTTTTGGGTTTGTGATTAATGGATTTTCAATCAAATATTTGTCACGACCCGATTTATCTAGTGATGATGGCACCTACTATAACCTACTAGTAGGTAAGCCAATCCGAAACGATATAAAATGAGTATACGGGCTGAAAGAAAGTGAAAATAACAATATAACAAAATAAGTAGGAGAAATAGCAGAAGCAAAACAAATATATACATAAATAAAATGAGCCCTCCCAGAACCTGAAAGTCACATGTACAGAGCTGCAAATAAAAGAATAAAAGTCTCAAAAGTAGACCCAAAACATAAAGACATGCCTCAAAATACAAAAGACTAGTCAACAAAATATAGATGGAGACAAGTATGATCCCATACGTCATGTGCTCACCCCCGCCTTCGAATATGGCAACTCCTGGCTCGATCTTAGCGTTGATAACTAGTTCTCGGACCTGCTTCAAAAAACAGATGCAAAGTGTATCTGAGTACCAAAACAACAGATACTCAGTAGGCATTATAGGCTAACTAAGTAAAAAAAGTAAATGCAATATGAAATGCGAGAATTTAACACAACAGAGGTCAAAAGCAAAAGTCTATAAGAAGGGCATATGCGTGTAATAAGGAATTGAAATGATGTACTTAACCACTAGCTAAAACCTAACTGAACCCTCATAAGCCTAGAAGGTACACTCGTGTGCAAGTTTAAGTAAAATCTGAATGGACCCCATAAGACCGAGAGGTATATAGAATAGCTATAACTACTACGAATAGAATTCGATGAGTTCAGAGCCGGAAGGTGCACGTAACCCGGACCTCAAATCGCGGATAGACCTCCCAAAAGAACCATAGAGTGTGTAGCCCAAACCTCGAACTACAGATACACCTCCAAGTAACCAAGAATATGTAGCTCGGACCTCGTACTGCTGATGGCCTCCAAAATGTAATCGATATGATCTAGTCGATATGTATAAACTTACTAGATGATAAAGAGCCCAAATCTCATACTACGACTATAAATCAATGACCAAACCTTGAATCTGGTAATCAATAATAATATGCTGAAAGATCTCATATCCAACTCATCGACATAAAGCCATCATTGATCGACGTCCACCCCAAGGTGATCAATCATATACTCTAAGCCTGAACCAAATCCAACTCCAAGCCATCAAACGAAGTCTGATATCTCAAGAACGAGTCACTAGGGTTGTGAAATAGGGGAATTATGGATAAAAGGCCATCAGAGCTGAGTCATCATTTAATCTAAGGCTCATTCTATCAGATCCAAGTTTGCTACATCAGTCTACAGGGAGTTAAGCCACCTGAAACGACGAAGGAGAGATTATAAGGCCTATCGAATAAAAAATACACAACTCTAAAGCAAACACTAGTCTATACCTAGACTAAGGTCAAACATGCTTCAATACCAACAATAAAAAAAAATACCAATTCACACCACAAGGTAAGAATGATCGAAACAAGGGAAAACAACAGGCTAACAATCTTGAAAAACCAGATACAAGCCTAAAACATAATATCTTACTAGCTAAGCATTAACAATTAACTAACCACCCCAAATTCACACAATTCAACATGCATTCACATTCCCAAGCTCAATCTAAAGGTTGGGAAGCCATATCCTACCTTAGAGCAGATCAGAGCAGATCGTGCGCACTCAAATATTCACAATTCCGGAGATTTTCCCTTCCGTGCCGTCTCAAACGCTGCCACACTATCAAAAATTGAATCACAATGTCAAGACGGTCCTTTAGAAACAAAATCCACATTAATCAGAGTTGGATAAAAATTCGAGTCAAAACGGAAAATGTTGAACTTGCGTTGAAAATTTTGAAATTAACCCCGTCAAAAAATCCACTTAATCTCCCCAAACTTGTATCCCAAAACGGGACACAATTGGGGGCTTGGAATGCAGCAAACAACAACATGCAGGAAAATTCACCACTTAAGTAAAGAAAAGAGGGTTGGCTGCCCCTTCAAGTCTAGTTTTACATCAAAAAATAGTCCTTTATAACACTTAAATCACTCCTCAAAACCAATTAAAAGAGTGAGCGGTCGTCGTCAATAAAAATACCCAACTAAGATTCGGGATCGAATCCCATAGGAACAATATAACGGCAAGTGAAAAGATAAAGGTTAACTAGATACTAGTTTGAATCTAAACAAGCAATGTACAAAATTATCAATTAAAAGGAAATTTTTCTAATTAAACTACGAACCGGGGCCAATAAGGGATGTATGGTAATTGGGAGAATTTAAGATTTAATCAACACTCAATGATCCATTGTAATTCAAACCAAGATCATTCAATAATAGATAGGCTAGATCATCTTAATTCAACCCTAATCTCCTATCGGCCTCAAAGGGTTATATCACGATATCTCCTTTTGGTCTCAATTGCATCAATACAAAACAATCCACTACCTTAACTTAGACCTCTCTTTCGAGCAAGTCCTGCACTCAACAATAAAATCCTAAATTATCTCCTTTCGATCTCCAATTCAAGATTTGAAGCTAAAATGTAATTATCATCCTAATTCTCCACTTCACGAATTCTATTTTCAAGCAATCCACGAAGATTGAAAGCTAGGATTGAGCGTGCACTCTCAACCCATAAATTTAAATATAAAAACTAGATTGATCTATTTCATAAAACCAAACATGGAAACAAGGAATTACAAAAGCCACAGAGCAATCAATCAAATACCCAAATAGCTTTGTCTATTTCTAGCACAAAATCCCCAATTTCATACAAGCAATTAAACCCATATTTCTAACAATTAAGAACAAGGAATTGAAGAAGGGTAAATGAAATTACTAATTTAGAACACAATCTCCAAATTCACAAATGAAATGCGAGGCAACTTGTCTTCAATGTCTCAACCCCAAATTAAGATCTACAAATTAGTCTTCAATCTAGCTAAGAGATGAAAAACTATCCTAAAATCTGATATGGAATGTTGCATCGGTGAACAATGACTGCTCATCAGTGTAAAAAATATTTTGCGATAAAGTTAGTGAAATTCCCAATCTGCCCAGATGCTTTGAAAATGTGACACTTTGCGTTTGTGGAGATTGGTCCGCGTTCGTGGACTTGAGTTGACCAGCTTAGTGCGTTCGCGGTCCTCCTGGCGCTTTCGTGGACCTTCGTTGACCAAAGTTACGCATTCATGGCCTCTAGAGTGCGTTCGTGGTCCTCCGTTGTCTAGAACTCCGCATTCGTGATCTTTCAGGCACGTTCGCGGAGGGGACTTTTCCTGCTAGAAATTTAAACTTTCTGCTCTTGACTTCTTTTTGCTCCAATTCCCCTTGGTTTATTCAAAGATCTTCTAAATCCATTCTTCATTTCATTTTCCTACAAATATGAAGAAAATCTCATTAAAAGCACCAATTCTAAACCAAAGCAAGCTAAAATAACTAAGAAAAGAGCCTCCCATGAGTGGAAATTCACCACTCATCACCACCCCCAACTTAGAAACTTTGCTTGTCCTCAAGTAAAGAAAATCAAAAACTCAAGAGGCTCTTATTCTAGCATACACCACACATCAATTTCACCATATTTACTTAAGCACAAAGGTAATGACTTTGGTTGGTACTAACAAATAGTTCACATGCAAAAATTCCACAAACTAAACCCCCTCACTCTCATGTCACATTTTCAAGAATTAAGAATCATTAAGTGACAGTAACTCAAACTCAAGAAGTGCCTCAACTCATTAGTTCTTTGATATGCTCACTTGACTCAATTTGGAATCATCAAAATCACCACTTCATCAACTTACATGCCCTCACAAAGAAACAAATGTTGCAACATACTCCAAAAGTATTTACAAGACAAGGGACAAAGATGCAAACACTCACACTCACAACAAAACATCTCATGAACACAAATGTCACACCATAGGCTTGGCCATATTTTCAATCAATATTGACTCAACTTCTTTCAGTTGGAAATCTCAAAGGAATTTGTTAAGCTTGTAATGTAGGCTTGGGGACGGTTAGGAAATCATTTAGGTAAAAGTGACTACACCCTCCTTGAACACTACACAACAACTCATCATTCATCAACTTTTTCACTTTTTCTTCAGTTTTCAACTCAATGCACATTTCACATTATTTTCTCATTTTTCCTTTCTTATTCTTATTCTAGATGCCCCACATGCAACCATTTTTAACTTTTGAAGGATTCAAATCTTATTTATTCAAACTCTTTCTTTCTTTTTCACAACTTTTTCTTTCTTTGAAACTTTTTCCTCCATTCTCACACTATTTTTTTATCAATCCTTCATGTGGTAAGCATCCATCTATAAGTTCCCCATAACACCCCCAACTTAGGCTTTTAGCCTCAACTTTCACCATTTTCAAGTTCAAGGAGGGAAGGGTCCAAAAGAAGGTTACTTTTCAAAATGGTCAAGGCTTGTAATGTGGTTGCCAATAAAAGGGATAAGGCTCAAAAGAAGACAACTAAGGATGTATTTAGTGCAAAGGTGGGATTTTTAGGTTAAGTGGACTTCAAGGATATCCAAAGAAAGCCTAAGATCATTTCTCCGACCAAACTCAATTAAAACCCACATTTCAAGACTAACCGGGCAAGTTCTTGGTGACACAAGAGAAAACAAGGAATTATTCAATAACACACCACACATGGCATGCAAGTCAATTAAGATGGTTCAAAATCTAACTTCCTTTTTGAAGTGCAAGTAGCATCAAACATTTAAACCTCTAACGAATCAAAAGTCACAAAAAGAGTTGTAAGAGTTGTCATAAAATCATTCATTCATGCTCAACTTTCAAAAATGGAGGGGTATGCTTAACATCATTCACAAGAACACTATATTCTTAGTTCCAACCAAGTCACAACCTCCCAAAAGGACGATGATTTCGCCCTTAAGAAACACATCAACCAATCTATCATCGGGCAACCTCATACATCTAATTAGGGTTGGCTACTTAGACTTCACCACATCCAACACCAATCAAACATTCATAAGCAATAGACGATTTACCCTTAAGAAAGTTATCACTCTATCCATCATCGAGCATCGTCAATCCACATCTCAATTATTTAAAATAAAAACAAAGAAGTTATAAACTACAAATCAAAAATTAAACACGACCAATCCAACACAATATCAACATAAATCATCCACAATATCAGAGCTCGACAAGGGCGTACGCCAATCCAAAATAAGAAAGAAAAGTACACCCAACAAGGGCACAATCACAATCTGCAGAACAACCAACAAAATAACTACAAGGGAGGAGCCCCAAACTAAAAATGAGACTGTGTCCTCAAAGTCAACATATCAAAATAGAATATGAGGGACTCCCTAAACAACCTCACTATGAACTCGAGCTAGTAGGAAATGTGAGATCCTTTTCCTCTGAAGCACTGCTGCCACATAAGCTCCTAAGCTTCCACATCATCTTGCTTAGGAACTTGCTCTTCGTCTGCTCAAGCGCCTGGAATGTCCTTTGCCTCTGCTCTATCTTTCCCTGCCTCTGACTTAAGTGCTCAAGCCTGTCAGACATCACCCTCTGTGCAACAGCTATAGAAGCAACAATAGGTGGAGGAACATCCTCTAAGGTGAGGGTTGCAGATGAGCCAGAAGAAATGCTTGCCATCATCTCCCTAACCTCGTGGATCTAGGATGAAAGATGCCTCATGGTGGTGGATCCATACTGAAGAGGCCTGGCAGATGTAGAAGCACCAGATGTAGACTCTGTCTTAGTGAATTGGCCAAACTTAGGGTCAGCCACATCAATCTTCCTCTTTTTGCTCCTGTCTCCCAACTTCCCCTTCCTCAAGGGTTGAATCTCTTTTCCCGACTTCTTCTCCTCATTCGTAGGGTGTTTTACCACCCCAACATCATAGCACAACTTGGTAATCAGAGATGGGAATATTATACTTTTGGCTAGTCCCTAAGCCAACTCAACAATCTAGTCCACGATAAATCTCCAAACATTAACCCCCATGCCATCTATAATAGCAGCAATCAAGATAGCCCTATCTAACGTCACCTCAGTGTCACTGGTGGAAGGGATGATTCGAGCACATATGTTACATAGCCAACACTTAATCTCGGCTGAGAACTCATGCGAATCAACCCCTCAGTTTGATGTAAACCACTCTGAAGGCTCACCATCATAAATTCTATCAAAAAGCCACTGGTTCCCTAACTCTTTGTACCAGTTTCTGAACCCCTCATTATCAGCATCCTGGAGTCCATACAAGGCATTTATGACAGTTGGACCAAAGTGGACTTGAACACCTCAGATTTTGGTAACCACCTCTACACAGAAGTTTGTCTCAAGGACATTGGAATAAAATTTTGCCATTAGGGTGCGATTATCCTTGAGCGGCAAAGCATATCCATCCACTAGTAAATAGCCGGTCGTAGAAGTTTGGCATCCCATTCTCGAGCTTTTCTAAGCAAATACCTTTTTCTTTGACTACCGTCTGGCCCAAGTACTCATCATACTTTCAGGCAAATTTTGCTGATAGGAACCAGCTGTCATCATAGTACTCTTCTTCTTCAATTTTTTGAGCCATTTCTTGAACATTCAATTATGTTTTGGAAGCCATTTCAAGCACAAAGTACCTACAAACGAAGCCAACATGTTAAAAGTTCTTGAGGACACTTAAAACAATGTATTAGGAAGTATTTAGACCAGAGAAATCACCAAAAGATGGCCCAAGCTAAGTTATGCATAGCTACTATTTTGGGCTTGCCATCAGTGTCTCGTCCGCGTTTGCGAAAGAGTGCCGCATTTCTGGCTCAACGGAAGTCTCTACTCCACATTCGCGGACATATGGGCGCATTCATAAAGAATCTAGTACCATATTCCCTAGAGTTTGAGGTTAGAGGGCCGTGTTTGCGGAGTCACATCTCTAGAATTTGAAGAACTGGTTGGGGCATTTTGCCGAATAGGTAAGGGGCAACAAGTATTAGCACCATTTTCACACATATTTTCCCTGAATCTTGACTAAAACACTTTTTCACCACTAGCCCCAATGCAAGTAACATCTCACAAACAAGAACAACTAACAATCTAACATTCAACCATAATTCACTATTCTTCAACAAAAGCATTTCAAACAAAGTTTCAAGTTCTTACCAAGGATGAAATGGAAAAGAGGGTGAGCAAGACATACCTTGTGAAGACCAAATACGAAGATTAAGGACTTGAGGAATAAGGATGAAACGATAATTTTTGCCCTCTAAGAAGAAATTCCCCTTTTTTATGCCAAAGTTCTGACCTTTTATTACCTGGGTCTGTTTGCTTCTCCGCGTTCGCGCCAATTTGCCCGTTGGTGATCCACATTTGCGGTGAATCTAGCGCATTCACGGAGGCATTGACCTCCGTGTTTGCATCTCCACATCCACGTTCACAGATGATCCCTAAATTCTGAAACTTTTTTCTAGGGCCTTTCTGTCCATTTCGACGAAGGTTAGGTAAAAATGATGATCCACCCAATCAAGTTAGGTTAGGCTGGGCTCCCAAAAACTATCTCAAGACCAATTTAGAAGGTGTTTCAACCCCAATCTTCAATTCAAATCATCTTTTTGCTTCCAAACCTATCCAAATAATCATCAAAGGCTTTGAAATAATGAGAATTAGTCAAAAACACAAATTAAACCTAATCTAGAAATCAAAAACTCAAAATAAAAATAAATGGAACATTGATGGGTTGCCTCCCATCAAGTACACAATTTAACGTCACAGCGCGACGCTAGGTACATCACTCTTTGAGTTTCCACTTTGAGGCAATGAACCTTCTCCCCAACTTGAGATCATATTTACTCCCAAGAGCAAGGGCAGTGCAAGAGAGAATCACACATTTCACCCAATCTCTCCACTTTGAATACTTGAATTTCTTACCCAACTTTGCATCATTCTTCCATTTTGGAACCTTTGGCAATGTCACGACCTAAAGTACCCCTAGAAGTGACATGGTGTATAGGACCCCGAGAGGCCCCACACAAGCCACTTAGCATACATCATACAAGATAATACAATTTAAAGAGTTCAAAACACAGCTTTATATCATAAGAGTTTGACAAAAACAGTGAAAATCTAACATATGTCTCAAAGCCATCTAGTACGATAGGAGAGTGATTGGGATGTAACCCATGCATCACTTACAACATCCAAAAATAAAAAGAGATAAAGCTAAAAATGACATCGTCCTCGAATGTATGAGGACTCACCAAGTCTTCAAAGCTCAAATGTATCTACTAGACACGGGTGGAGGGAGAAGAGTCATCACGCCCTACATTAGTGAAATAATGTAGGCAAGAGTATGTGTTAGTACATGGAATGTACCAAGTATGAGGGGAATGCAATAAAACATAAGACGTAATCATAAGGGGACATAATTGAAAACATGGAATGCATGAATAAGTTAAAACATAGTAAAATCATTTAAGAAGATTCATAAATCATGAACACGATCAATGCATTTTTAAATCGTAAAGGAAGCTTCATAAAACATTAGTAATTTACTTAGTTCATTTTGTGGAAAGTTACCATTAACCGACATAGACCATGTGAGCTTTATCATGGAATCCGGTGTCTACCCCGCACACCGAAAATGGTTTCCTCACTTACCAAGGTAAGGATCTGAGCTAAAGCTAAAGTGGATCCACTAGCTAATGTCTATTTAAGACAATCATCCTATGGTGGCACATAGTTTATGAGATAAAGAGATTGCTACTAGAGACTCCACCTCTACTAACATAAGAGCCTTCATCTTAATATCCTCTCGATACTAAGTGAAAATCCCATGGAATTAGTCATTAATCATATTCATCTTATTATCCGTGGAAAGGTACAACTGGAGTTACCAATCCAAGCGAGAGTTATGTTTATAGGTGTTTCATCTTCCATGGACTAGTCCAACCTTTACTTCATTTAGAATAGCTCTTAGTTCTTGATTCAAAGTTTAATTGAGAAAACCTTTCACAACAACAACAACATCGATGCTTCACTCTCAAAGCAACCTTAAATCATTTACATCAATTTCGTAAAGAACATACATATCTTCATAAATTCATCTTTCATGGTTCAAAAGCCTCATCATGTGATCATAGTTTATAAATCATAGATTTCACACGGGTTGATGGGGATTCAACTTAGAAACATGCAATTAACTCAATTCATGCATAAAAAGACTTAAATCATTCAATTAGATCATAATTTGAAAGAACCCATAAGATGGAAAAAAACCCTAATTCCAATTGGAGAATTTAGGAACCCTATGGAGAAAAAGGGCTCCATAGGTGAAAGTCATCATACAAATGCATTCGTAGATTCAAGCTTCTTCATAGATTCATGTAAATTAGAGTTTATAGTCAAAATTCATAGATTAATGCATGGTCTCACATGGAATTGGTTGAAAAGCATGTAATTAAGTCCAAATCATCAAAATATGATCATAATAAAGTAATTGAATCCATACAAATAGAACCCATGAGGAATTGAGTGAAAACCTAACCAAATCTTGGGAAATCAAATTGGAGAATTGAAGACACTTTGGGGGATTAATGGGTGGATGGAACCCATTGATAAACTCCCTACATACCTTGATTGATACCTTAAGCAATGATGAAGGAAGGAAACTTGAAATTGAAGAACCCTAGCTTTTTTTTCTTCCTTGATCTAGAGAGAAGATTATTTTCGAGAGGATGAATTTGGTCAAGTTTTGGAAAATTAGGAGAATGAGTTGAATTGAGTGAGTTTTGGGGTAAAAGTGTTGATATAGGACCTAGGGTAAAAGGTAAAACGATATAGTATTGAGTTAAAATAATTGGGAAAAGACCCAATTGACCGTGACTTAAAACTTTCGAAATGCCTCTCTGGAGGGGTTTCACCGGCCGTCCTGATCACCACGGCCCGTCTAGCAGGTCGTGAAGAAGCCCTTCCCGATAGGGCTTTACTAATACGGGCCGAACATTTTACTCCAAACTTCAAATGGACCAAACTCGGTGGCATTGGAAAGATGACTCAAAGACCTTTATGTTGATAGGTTATGGGCCACGTAATTCATTTTGTGGTGAAAGATGTGATAATTTGAAGTTTGCTCTAAACTCTAAGTCTGACAAGTCTCCTTCACCAACGACTTCACGGTCCCTGTGAAGCTTCACGGACCGTTTAGACGTCTGTGGTCCTCAAAAGTGACTTGGGGTGAGACCCTTTCTGACTGGGTGACTTGATGACCCACTAGACGGGCCATCTAGGTCACCACGAACCGTTTGGGGCACCGTCCAGGTGACCCCTGCCTGGGGTAGGTCTGGAAAAATTTCACTAGCCCTTTTTAGCCCTTTTCAAATCTGAGGAGTTATAATATCTTCCTCTTGGGAACATTCATCCTCAAATGAGAATCATGACATCATAAAGAGGGTAAGAACTAGACCTATCAGCCCAACATAAATGCACATATCCGAGGAAGAAACTTCAACTCCAAGCTAAAGCATGTTCAAAACATCATTACATAAGGTCTATATGCAACTCATACTCAAATGCACATAAGCATGAAGAGATCAATCAAGTTAAATCATATCTTCGAAAATCAAATTTTTTTCATGAGCATGCACACATGAGGAAATATGGGAATGACTAAAACACAAGAATCTTAAAGAGTGAGCCATGAGGGGTTAAGGCCTCAAGCTAGACCAGAAGATAGAAGGAAGAGATAGGGATACTAAAACATCACATCGCCTCTTACCTTTCACATACCAAACCATAACAAGGAACGTCTCTTCCAAAATCAACATAGTTCTACTCACGTATTTCAACCATGAAGCACACTATATTCCCCTTGTGAGCAAACCTCACTAACCCTTTCAAATCCATCCCCCCTCAACCCAAGCATAACACCAAAGTCTTAACAACCACGGAACCATTGATACAAGTAAACATTTAAGAAGTTTCCACAAGGATTTCAAGGTCGACCTTAAACACACTAACCATGCATGGAGTCATACCATAGCCAACGAAACACCCAACATCAAACAATGCATAATCAAAAGCTAAAAGACCATAACTTACCAATCGCCACATCCGGAGAACCTTTGTGATCTTGTCGGGTTCGAAATGCATAGAATCGATTTGGCTTTGGAGCACTTGAACCCGAACCACTAGGCGGAGCTTGCCCACCATTCTTACCCTTGTCGCCTATAGAGGGGCAATCCCTTATCTTGTGACCACTCTTTCCACAACCAAAGCAATCATCTTTACCGGCTAAGCATTTTTCCTCATGCTTCCCTCCACACTTTCGACACTCAGATACAATTTTCTCAGTAGAACAATTACCTTGAGAACGATTATCTCTACCGGACCTTGAATGGGAGAAATCACCATTATCCTTTCTTGCCCTCTTTGAATCCCTAGTCTTCTCCTTATGTTTCTCCTCTACTATTTGTTGAGCATGCACCATTATATGAGAGATGTCTATATCAATAATAAGCATGGCAGTATGACATTCTTTGACCACCATCTCGGACACTCCCGAAACAAATTTACTCATCCTTGCCCTAGGATCGGCAACCATAGTAGGAGCATATCTAGACAATTGTGTGAACTTCAAAGCATATTCCTTCACACTCATGTTTCCTTGACGAAGGTTGATGAATTCAAGTACCTTTGCCTCTTTCATCTCAAGGGGAAAGAACCTATCAAGGAAAGCAACCTTAAATTTTCCCAATCAAGAGGACCCGCATCAACCACCCTCTCTTCCTTCCATTGGTTGAACCAAACTTGAGCAACACCCTTAAGTTGATAAGCGGCCAATTCCAATTTTTCCACTGGTGTCACTCCCACGATCATCAACACCTTGTATACTTCATCAATGAACTCTTGAGGATTTTCCTCAACCTTGGAGCCATGAAACTCCGGAGTATTCATCCTAGTGAAGTCCCTTACTCTAGATACCGTCGTACCCATATTTGGGTTCACGGGGGCCACAACCTCTCTATTTTCTTGAGCCGTCATGGATTGGGCCAATGCATGAAATGCGGCTCGAAACTCATCATTAGTCATTTTCTCGGCCAAAGGGTCGGCTGGCACTTGGGGAACCTCTTGTCTCACATTTGCACCAACATTCCTTCTAACGTATGCTCTTCGAGGGGTCATATCCTGAAAAGGATTTAACACGATTAAGGAGAAGGATCTTTCTAAAGATAGACTCTATGGTACGATTTTCTTTTTAGTATGATAGAATTGGAGTTTCCTAAAAATCTTATAGCCTCTCATTCATAAATGTGGCGCGCTTTACACTCATGAACAAGACTCTACTCGACGTGGCTTATGAGACATCCTAGGACCTTTCTAAACCTTGTGCTCTGAATACCAAGTTTGTCACGATCTAAAGTACCTCCTAGACATGACATGGCATATAGGACCCTGAGAGACCCCACACAAGCCACTTAGCATACATCATACAAGATAAAAGAATTTAAAGAGTTCAAAACACATCTTTATATCATAAGAGTTTGACAAAAACAACGAAAATCAAACATATGTCTCAAAGCCATCTAGTACAATAGGAGAGTGATTGGGACCTAACTCATGCATCACTTACAACATCCGAAAAGATAAAGACATAAAGCTAAAAATTACATCGTCCTCGAATGTATGAGGACTAGCCAAGTCTTCAAAGCTCAAACGTATCTACAAGCCATGGGTGGAGGGAGAAGAGTCGGCACGCCCTACATTAGTGAAACAATATAGGCAAGAGTATGCGTTAGTATTGGAATATACCAAGTATGAGGGGAATGCAATAAAACATGAGACGTGATCACAAGGGGACATAATTGAAAACATGGAATGCATGACCAATTTAAAACATAGTAAAATCATTTAAAAAGATTCATAAATCATGAACACAGTCAATGCATCTTTAAATCATAAAGGAAGCTTCATAAAACATTAGTAATTTACTTAGTTCATTTTTTGGGAAGTTTACCATTAACCAATATAGACCATGTGAGCTATAACATGGAATTCGGTGTCTACCATGCACACCAAAAAAGGTGTCCTCACTTGCCAAGGTAAGGATCTGAGCTAAAGCGAAGGTGGATCCACTAGCTAATGTCTATTTAAGATAATCATCCTATGGAGGCACTTAGTTTATGGGATAAAGAGATTGCTACTAGAGACTCCGCCTCTAGTAACAGAAGAGCCTCCATCTCAATATCTTCTCGGTGCTAAGTGCAAATCCCACAGAATTAAACATTAATCATATTCATCTTATTATCCATGGAAAGGTGAAACTAGAGTTACCAATCTGAGCTAGAGTCATGTTTATAGACGTTTCATCTTCCATGAACTAGTCCAAGCTTACATCATTTAGAATAGCTCTTAGTTCTTGATTCAAAGTTTAATTGATAAAACCTTTCACAACAACAACAACATCGATGCTTCACTCTCAAAGCAACCTTAAATCATTTACATCAATTTTGTAAAGAACATACATATCTTCATAAATTCGTCTTTCATGGTTCAAAAGCCTCATCATATGATCATAGTTTAGAAATCATGGATTTCACACGGGTTCATAGGGATTTAACTTAGAAACATGCAATTAACTCAATTCATGCATAAAAAAACTTAAATCATTCAATTAGATCATAATTTGAAAGAACACATAAGATGGAAGAAAACCCTAATTCCAATTGGAGAATTCTAACTTGTGAAATTGAGGAATTTAAGAACCCTATGGAGGAAAGGGCTCCATAGGTGAAAGTCATCATACAAATGCATTCGTAGATTCAAGCTTCTTCATAGATTTATGTAAATTAGGGTTCATAGTAAAACTTCATAGATTAATGCATGAGTTCAAATGGAATTGGTTGAAAAGCATGTAATTAAGTCCAAATCATCAAAATAAGATCATAATAAAGTAATTGAATCCATTCAAATAGAACCCATGAGGAATCGAGTAAAAAGCTAACCAAATCTTGGGAAATCGAATTGGAGAATTGAAAAAACTTTAGGGGCTCAATGGGTGGCTTGAAGCCATTGATAAAATCCCTACATACCTTGATTTAATCCCTAATCAATGATGAAGAAAGGAGACTTGAACTTGAAGAACCCTAGCTTCTTCTTCTTCCTTGATCTAGAGAGAAGATTTTTTTGGAGAGGATGAATTTTGTCAAGTTTTGGGAAATTAGGAGAATGAGTTGAATTGAGTGATTTTGGGGGTAAAAGTGTTTATATAGGGCCTAGAGTAGAAGGTAAACAGACATAGTATTGAGTTAAAATAATTGGGAAAAGACTCATTTGACCCTGACTTAAAACTGCCGAAATGCCTCTCTCAAAGGGCTTCACGGGCCCTCATGATCACCACAGCCCGTCTAGTAGGTCGTGAAGATGCTCTGCCCAACAGGGATTTACTAAAACGAGCATAGCCTTTTACTCCGTACATGAAATGGAGCAAACCCAGTGGCGTTGGAAAGATGACTCAAAGATCTATAATTTGAAAGGTCATGGGCCACCTAATTTATTTTGTGCTGAAAGATATGATCGTTTGAAGTTGACCCTAATCTCTAAGTCTCACAAATCTCCTTCACGGACGACTTCACAGTCTGTGTAAAGCTTTACAGACCGTTTAGACATCCGTGGTCCTTAATAGTGATTTGGGGCGAGACCCTTTCCGACTGGGTGACTTGATGACCTACTAGATGGGCTTTCTAGGTCACCACAGGCCGTTTGGGGGACCGTCTAGGTGACCCCTGCCCAGGGCAGGTGATAACGCTCAACTACACCTATAATGATTCAAAGTGTAAGCGGTCACTAACAAGTATAAACCCAACGAGGAGTTGGGGTCGATCCCATGAGGAATGGTTTAAATATAAAATTCAAATATGAAGTACTAAAGTGATCTAAATTTTTGTAGGTGCAAATAAGTAAAACGATGTTTAATGTAAATTATCGAAATTTCAACTATCAAATAAAGGAGATTTAATGATTGATTCAAAAAAACACAATCTAAAAATGAACTTAACCAATGAGAAATGGGACCTTAGGGATGTGTGAGTGTTCCATTACTAATTTCACTAAATGGGTCATTACAGATTGCTTAAGTATGCTGAATCATAATGGGTAGACAAGATTACAACTATGATAGCTATTTTACAATCAACTATCATGCTTTCAATTGGGTTTTATCAAACCCCAACAGGCATTCCAATTAGACAACAATCTTAAACCTTAATTCAACGCACTTTAACAAGCTGGGTAGTACAAGTAATAACTCATACAATCATCAATTGCTAATTCCACTCAATTGCATCTTCCACAAGCATACAAAGAGATATAAACTAGAACTTAATTTGCAACTTCAATTCATAAACTGAAAACATGAATTGACAACTAAACCCATTCTAAAAAAGCATTTAATGGAGCAATCCATAAGACCCACAAACTAATTAAGTAATTCAACACATAATCACACCCCTAAGGTAATGGGGTTTTAGCCAATCATAGTAATGGTGAAGAAATAGTTACCAAATATGTTAGCCATTGATTCCCAAATCTTCAAATAGCAACTACAATCAACTAGTATTATACCCAATGTATCAATTTCCAAGAACCCACAAGAATTGTTCACCAATATCACTTATAAGTAATCAAAGTGCAATGTACTTAGCTCTCTCAATACAATGCTACTTGATTCTTCCTCTCTCTTTTCAAAAATTTCTATTTATACTTCTCAGAAATTTCCCACAATTTCAAATTCAGAGTCACTTGGCAGCATTAGTCGGGCTCGCACATCCACTCGGTGATGCGCCGAGTTGCTTGATCTCGCCTTTTTAATTCTTGACTTCAGTACCAATCTCCTTTTGGAACATTAGGCGAAGAACATCGGGCTCGCCTTTCTGATCAGCAACACGCTGATTGATTCCTCAATTCGCTGACTTGACTTGACCCTTCTCCTTGTCTACTAGAACATTAGGTGACAAAACCATCCACTCAACGAGTTCCCTTTTGCGAGCTCCAGCTTTCTTTCTCCTTCTATTTTGTAACTTTTCAGCTCCTTTTTGTGTTATCTTGTCCTTGCCTCATTCCAAAGCCTTCTTACTGCACACAAACGATTTAACATTAGTTATAAGTGCAAAATGGGCATTAAGGACACCAATTTAGTACAAATGAAGCTATAAATGAGACAAAACTATCGACTCATCAACACCCCCAACTTAAACTTTTGCTTGTCCTCAAGTAAAGCAAGAGATCAATGAGTTCAATAGGGATGTCTACAAATAGTGCTCCTTGAGAATCCAATGAAAATGCACACAAGGATCAATCTAAGATACAAGGATCAAATGTACACCAAAAGCTTCAACTTCTGACTAGCCATCATCAATTAAAGTCTATGCTCACAAGTGCTCACTTTAAACGCAAATTTATGCCCACAAAAATATTTGAATGCCCTTACACCAAGAAAAGGATTGCACTCTCTCATGAAGTTCGATGAAGATCAAAGTTTCAGAATCAACACAACACTCACACTCTCAAAAGAGAAAAACATGCACAACTCTACCCATAGGCTTGCCCGGATTTTCCACCTTAATATCCACAAGGTTTATGCAGGATCAAAAAGGGGTTTACAGGCTTGTAATGGGGCTGGGGTTCAAGGTATGAACAATTTTTGGGTTAAAGGCTCTACCTTTGTGAATCATGGTTCCCAATTTACTTTTTTTTCCCTTTCTTCCCCACTTTTCAACTTCTCAACTGGTCATTTGTCACTTTGCTGCACACAAAACATTTCTAGGAACACCCCTCTTTATTTTTGCACCAATGCACTATGACATTATTTTATTTGAATTTTTTTTCTTTTCATCTCTTCTTTCTTTTTCTCTCTTTTTTATATGGAGGGGTTCCATCTTTTTCACACAATTTTTCAAAAGATCAAGTTCATGGACCTCTCGCTCAATTTCTTTCTTCATTCTCACCACAACCCCAACTTAGGATTTTGACCTAAGTTGGCTGTTCAAACTAACCAATACTTCACGAAGGTTATAGGTGGGCAAGATAGGGCATTATCAAACAAACGGCTAAAGGCTTTGCATTTGTGTTTTAATCCAAAGAAAAGGATGGGCTCAAAAGGTGCCAAGCTGGGTTCACACACTCACAAGGTGGCAAACAAAGGTATAGAAATTTGGTTCACTCTCAAAAATATGTGCCTAAGATCATTTCCTACATTCACCAATACTTAGTCAATTGGACTACCGGGGCAAGTTCTAGGCATCATCATACACACCTTTCAAGTAAAGTTCACCACACATGGAATTCAAACACAACTGTGGCTCACAACTCTACGAGTCAAGCTTGCATGCAACGATCATTGCAAGACTCACTATCAACAATTCTCTAGTCACAACAAGAGGCTAAGAGTTTACACAAGACTATGCAACTCCAATTTACCTCGTTGGACTCACACCAACATATCGTTCAATCAAGAGCACTATTGAAGTCATCGATATTAAACACAATCGACACTCAAAAGTACAAAAGAACTGCATTCTTTCATTCAGCACACAATCAATAATAATAAGAAAAGAGAGATATCACGAGAAACCAAAACCATTTTCTTCAAAAATCAAAATGAAAACAACAATCCAAACATACAACCAAATGGGGTTGGGAAAGTCACCACCCCACAAAAAAGACAAAGCAATGTCCTCAATGCGAAATAACAAAATAACATAAAGTCTAAAGATAATGAAAGTGCAGAAGATAGTCCCCTGTCCCGCTATGTCGGAAGTGTGTCATCAGCCTGGGCATCAGTGCCCGGTATACTCTCCACGGTGTGCTGGGTCCCACTCGACCCAATCATAGATGTCTCTCAGTGAGAATTGGCAGTGGCAGCTCAGACCATATCGTCCTCCAAATCCGTGAGATCCGCATACATCCCTCGATCACGCATAGCAATGTCCTCCTCATCCGTCTCAGGTGCATTAGATGCACACTCATCATCAACTGTCAGAGCGACACCGGTGGTGGTAGGTGGGGGAACATCAACGCTCGTACCCCTCTGGCACATCTACACTACCTCATAGCATGGTAATGTAGGTGGACTTTAACTCGTCCACATCTTTCCTCAAGCTAGCAATATCGGTACGAATGGCTGTCAACTCCGTAGAAATACCCTCTCTCCACTCACATGCCTCAACTCTAAAGGTGAGGGCATCCAAAACCTCCCCATGAGCCGTAATAATCCGGAGCTGATCATCCAACTCTTCTCAAATGGGGGCAACTACAGCAGCTATATCACTCTCAATTAGGCTTGGAACAGCTGCCTCGACCTAAAAAGCTCGTACATCCGCTGAATGGGCAAGGTGCCCCATCTTGATGATCATGGCCTGTGTCAAAGGCCAGGTGCCGGGAGCTGTAGCTGGTGCAGGGGCAGAAGAGGGACCCGGTGCAGAGGCAGAAGTGGCAGGAGTAGAAGAGGGACCCGGTGCAGAGGTAGAAGTGGCAGGAGCATCAGGAACAGGAGTACTTGTCTGCTCAACTGCGGGAGTGGGAGAACCCGTCTCCATGGCCTCAACATGCACAGCTGGAGACGTATCAACTGGGGGTCTCCTCATCCTCTCGGCCTCATCTTTCAAATACTCGGCCTCGATCCTCCTGGTGTCATAAGACGAGGTCGAAGTGACCTCAACATCCGTCTTCATGTCGAACGGAACACTAGCCCGCCTGCACAGCTTACTGATCAAGATCAGGAATGGAAGGGAGGTGTGTTATTGTTTAGCTCTCATCAATATTTCACGCTCGATGATCATCCCCAGATTCAGCAACTGTCTATCGATAATACAATCAAAGAGGGCGGCCTTCTGATGCCGAAGAATCGACTCATTCTGTAAAGGCATAAGTGTACTACTCAGAAATCCAAACCAACATCTCGCAACAATAATGAGGTCCTATTTCTCGATGATGGCCCCAACATCTAACCACCAGGGGGAGGCATCACTAATTAACAGAGCCAACCACCCCTTAAGGGTCTCCAAACTACCCTTGAGCTAGTCGACCAAGAAATGCCGATACCCGAATGTGACTCCGAGGAACTCAGCTATCTTAGTCTGGCTACACTTCGCCTTCTTTCCATGCACCATAATAAAATCAACTGGTTTCATTGACTTTGCCGACTTTTTGACTCTCGAGATCAAAGCAGAGTAGGCAGCATAAAATTCTCGGACTCATGTAGGCACGTATGGGCTCCGGGGCTTGGTGAAGATCTGGAACTTGTGGACCCGAAGAGTTTCCCACACCTGTGGATACCTGTCCACCACCCCATCAGTGGACAACCTTTTTTTCTCGAGGATTATGCTAAACCCTCAGCTTTCAAACTATTCATCGACCTCGGGAGCTAACCCGGGGCCGGAATTGGAGATAGAGTAGTAGAGGTAGGAGTAGAAATTGTTGGGGGCTCAGGTCAGGCAGTTGAAGCGTCGACCCTAGCCAACGGATCATGTAAAGTCTTAGACCGCAACTCGGCATGGGTCTGTTTTAGAATTTCCCCAATAGGAGTCCCGGACTCCTCACCTTCAGAACTTCCAGAGTTCGCGGAAGTGAACTGAATAGACAGTTCTTCACTGTCCGAGGATCGACTCTCTGATACCACTTTCTTGCTTTTCCCTTTGTGTTGGGATTTTTAAGTGCGTTGTGGTCGTGCTCTATCAACTTTCGAAACTATTTCAATTCCTCTAGCTCTCTTCCAAGTAGGTTTCTAAGCAACAAACTTTTGGTGAGGCATATCTGTCAAACAAAACAAGCAAACACAAAAATTGATCGAAACGGGTCAACCAAAAACAAATTGCAGAAAGACTCGCCGATCAAGTCAGCGAGTCGCCTAAGCTATTGGGTGAGCAAGAGGGGATCCGCCTAAAGTAACAGAATAAAAACATGCAAAATTTGGGCATAAAGGGCGAGGAAAAGTCCACTCTACGAGAAAAAAGGGGGGCAAAAACTTAAACTAAAAAGGCGATGGGGAGTGCAATAGGCGATGTGCCATTCAGAATGACGAGCCTGACTTAGCTAGCCGATCCAACTCAATGCATCACCCCCCCCCCTCCCATTTTTTTAATGATTTTCAACTAACAGCCCAATATACAACAATTAAAGCTCAAATAACACCAATTAGATTAGACCTAACCTCAATTTCTACCCGGGATACTCAGACTACCCCCAAATTGATTCGAAAACAAGCAAATGACGATTTGCCCTTAAGAATGACATCACTCAATCCATCATTTGGCAAATTCAAGCCATTCAATTGAATTTGGGGCTACTTAGACTTCACCCATCAATTAATCAACAACCCATAATCACGAAATTCAAATACCCATCTCAAAAAGGCTAGAAATTATGAAAATTAAGCATGCTCAAACCCAATTCACATAATCTAACTAACAAACAATAATCGAGGCATAATATCAAGCACACAATCAAATACCCATTGGTTTGCAAGTTAAATTATTGAAAATGGGATGAAAATTTTGAGACCCAAGGAAACTAACCTCAACGCAGACACAATGATGCAACAACGATCAAACTGGGGATGGGGACAAATCCAGAGCACTCCAATAATAGTTAAATGCAGTAAATATGATAATGAAAATGCAAAAGTATGTGGGTATGAGAGGAGACGAAGAAATTGGAATTTGAAAAGATTAAAAATCTTTCAGTTCGCGCCCCCTTAGGCGATGGTATTAACGTCGCCAGTTGGTTCGGTGATGCGCCGAGTGGTTCAAAACCTCACTGAAAGTAACAGGAGCCCAGGCTATTTTGCATGTTCAGAAAGCGAGCTAGATCGGGCTCACAGATCCACTCGGCGACGCGCCAAGTGGGAAATTGGCTCGCCTAATCTTCCAATATATCCTTCAACTTCAGCCTTTAATTGTTGTTGAAATTAGGCGATCCTATGGGTCTTTGGGCGATGCGCTAAGTTGTCCAACACCTTGCCTAGTAGCCATAACTTGCAATTTCGTACTCCAACCTACACAACCAACACATGTTATTCAAAAACACTAAAACAAAACTTGGGTTGCCTCCCAAGAAGTGCCTTATTTAACGTCGTGGCACGACGTGGACATGCGTTCAAGCATCGTCCAAGTACACCACATCAATCAATCTCACAACGGGTACCTCTCCAAAGTAGAGTTTCAGCCTTTGTCCATTCACATTAAAGATCACGAGAATTGTAGAGTAACACATGATCACCCACACTAAACTCTCGATGAAGAATCTTTGCATTATGCCATTTTTTCATTTTCTCTTTATAAAGAGATGCACTCTCAAATGCCCGAAGATGAAACTCTTCCAAAGTATGTAGTTGGTCAATCCGATTCTTAGATGCAACATCCCAATTAAAATTCATGGTTTTCAAAGCCCACAAGGCTATATGCTCAAGTTCCACCAGGAGATGACATGATTTATCAAACACCAACTGATATGGAGACATACCAATTGGGGTATTGAAAGCAGTTCTATATGCCCAAAGAGCGTCATCTAACTTTCGGGACCAATCAGATCGATTTGCATTAACGGTCTTTTCGAAAATCCCTTTAATATCTCGGTTTGACACTTCAACCTGCCCACTCATTTGTGGATGATAAGGGGTGGCAACCTTGTGCTTTACTCCATATTTTCTCAATAATGATGCAAACAACCGGTTGCAAAAGTGAGAGCCCCCATCAATAATAATTGCTCGTGGGGTGCCAAACCTTGTGAAAATATACCGCTTGATGAATGTAATGACCCTTCTTTCTTAATTGTTGGGTAAAGCCACAGCCTCTACCCACTTAGACACATAATCCACGGCAACCAAACTATATTTTTTCCCATAAGAACTTATAAAAGGGCCCATAAAGTCAATTCCCAACACATCAAACAATTCAACGTCAAGGATTGGTGTAAGGGGAAGCTCATGTCTACGTGACACTCCTCCATGCTTTTGACATTGAATACACATGCAGACAAGAGAATTTGCATCTTGATACAACGTTGGCCAATAATAACCACTTTGCAATACTTTGGCAGATGTACGCACCCCACTATAGTGTCCACCAACCGGAGATGCATGGCATGCACCAAGAATAGCTTCTAAGTGAACCTCCGGTACGCAACTCCTAATTATATGATCTGCACATTCCCAGAATAGATAAGGTTCATCCCAAAAATACTTCTTCGCATCAAGAGGAACCTCCTGCGTTGATAGAATTTCAGCTCATCGGGAATTAATCCACACACCACATAGTTGGCAAAATCAGCATACCAAGGAATGGAACCCATTGATACCATCATTATTGTCTCATCGGGAAAGGCACCTTCAATATCCTTGTCACTGGAAACAACAGCACTTGTTTCAAGTCTCGATAAATGATCAGCCACCTGATTTTCACATCCTTTTTGGTCTTTGACATCAAAATTGAACTCTTGCAATAATAGAACCCATCGAATCAGTCTCGATTTTGCATCCTTTTTTTCCATTAAGTAGCGTATAGCCGCATGGTCAGTGTGCACCATTACCTTAGTTCCCAATAAGTAAGCTCAATATTTTTCAAAAGCATACACTACCGCCAATAACTCTTGTTCGGTAACAGTGTAGTTCCTTTGAGCTACATTCAAGGTCTTGCTCGTATAGTATACCGGATGGAATAACTTGCCTCTACGTTGACCAAGCATAACACCCAAAGCAACACCACTATCATCACACATTAGCTCGAATGGGCAACTCCAATCCAAAGCAATGATAACTGGAGCCGACACGAGTTTCTCCTTTAGACACTCAAAAGCAGTCATACAGGCTTCATCAAACATAAAAACATTGTCATTCTCAAGGAGCTTGCAAAGAGGATGAGCTATCTTAGAGAAATCCTTTATAAACTTCCGGTAGAAACCCGCATGTCCTAAGAAGCTTCGGACACCTTTAATAGAGATAGGGGTGGTAACTTGGCAATAACTTCAATATTTGCTTGATCCACTTGGACACCTTTCCCTGAAATTTTGTGCCCCAAAAGAATCCCTTCTTTCACCATGAAATGACACTTCTCCCGATTAAGTACGAGGTTTGTTTCGACACATCTATGTAGAACTCTTCCCAAGTGTTCAAGGCATTCTTCGAAATTGTCTCCAACCACTGAAAAATCATCAATAAAAACCTCCATCGAGTCTTCGACCATATCAGCAAAAATGGAAAGCATACACCGTTGGAATGTCGCCGGTGCATTACATAACCCAAAAGGCATTCGTTTAAAAGCAAACGTTCCATAGGGGCAGGTGAAAGTGGTCTTATCTTGATCCTCCGGTGCTATGGAGATTTGATTATAACCGAAATATCCATCTAGAAAGCAATACCATCCACGCACCCCCCCAATCTATCAAGCATTTGGTCCATAAAAGGCATTGAAAATTGATCTTTCTCCATACTTGCATTTAGCTTCTGATAGTCCATACATACACGCCAATCTGTAACAGGTCGCATGGGTACAAGTTCACGCTTTTCATTCAGGACTACCGTTATACCGCCCTTCTTTGGGACACATTGTACCAGGCTCACCCACTTGCTATCAGCAATTGGGTAAACCACACCCGCATCTAACCACTTGATAATTTCCTTCTTAACCACTTCTTGCATTGGAGGATTCAACCTCCTTTGGTGCTCGACGCTAGTTTATATTCGACTTCCAATTGAATCTTGTGCATGTAAATACCGGGAGGAATTCCCACAATATCTGCAATTAACAAGTGCTTGTACCTGCCCTTCAAGTAGGTCAGACACAATAATGACCGGCAAGGTATTATCAGCCCCCAAAAATACATATCGAAGATGGGAGGGAAGAGCTTTCAATTCAAGCTTCGGGGGTGCTTCAATAGAAGGCTTCGCGAGAGGACTTTCTCTATTCTTCAAATCAATATCAAGCTTCAAAGGAGTTCTCGAGTAAGAACCTAAACCCGATAGAGCAGCCACCACTTCATCATAATCTTGGATCTCTTCCCCGTCATAATTCAAGAGGACAACAACCAAAAATTCACCAATGCACGAAACTTCACCAATACTATCAACCGCTTCATCGATCACATCAATGACTGACACCACATGGTGGTCACTCAGTTGCTTCATAGACTTGCATATGTTAAAAGTAACTTCCTCCTCATTAACTCTAAATTTCAAATCGCCGCTCTCCACGTCGACAAGTGCTCTCCTGGTAGCCAATAATGGTCTACCAAGAATAATAGGGATCTCGGCTTCCATCTCACAATCAAGAATAACAAAATCTTTCAAAAATATGAACTTTTCAACCTTTACCAAAATATCATAAAAAAACACCAATAGGTCGCTTAAAGAATGATCTGCCATGAGAAGTCGCATTGTGGTTGACTTAGGCTCACCTAGCCCAAGTTTCTTGAAAATGGCATATGGCATCAAGTTAATACTAGCTCCCAAATTACACAATGCTTTGGCAAATTTGAACACCCCAATAGTGCAAGGTATCATGAACGCTCCTGGATCATCCTTTTTAGCAACCACATTTGACATAATAGCGCTGCAACTATGGGATACTTCAACTGTCTCAAAGTCCATAGTTCTCTTTTTCGTGACTAATTCCTTCATAAACTTAGCATACCCTTGCATTTCTAGTAATGCATCCACCAATGGAAGATTTATAGAGAGAGACTTAAACATAGAGAGAAACTTTTGAAATTTTGCATTGTCATCTCTCTTTTTCAACCTTTGTGGAAATGGAGGGTCAATTTTAGGCAATGGCTTTGGAGAACCCGATTAAGACACATCCCGCACCTTTGACGTAGTAGTTCCACCGAGAGTAATATCATTCGTTGAATCAACATCTTTGTTGGGAACAACATTGTTCACATCATCATCAAGGCCATCATCATCACTCACAATAGGTGGGATTTTACTCCGCTCAGCCCCATCGACCTCAACCATATCGCAACCCAAACCTTTGCGACTTTGAGTCACAATCGCCATGCATTGAGCATTCTCATTCTTTGGGTTGGCTAAAGTGTCACTAGGAAGGCCACCACTTGGTCTTTGATACAATTGGGCTGAGATTTGAACCACTTGTGATTCAAGATGTTTGATGGAAGCTGAGTGAGAGGTTATTGTCTGATTTAGAGAAGAGAAATCAGCCTTCATCTCCTTGAGTAATTTATCTGAACCTTCCACCTTGTGCAAAATACTAGCAAGCATATCTTCAATCCTAAAGCTCTCAGGATCAGCCTTAGGTTTGGTAACTTTGGGAGGATCATGTGGAGGAACGTACCACTCTTTCTCACTATCTCTCCAATTGACCCCTCGATCACGCCACTCCTGATTATCTCTCCAACCACCACCTTGTTCTATGTTCCAACCTTGGTTCCCACTCAGCTCTTGATAGCTTGGATGAGAACCCACAATTTGATTCGACACAAATTGGACTCCTGCGTTGTACATGGCTTCAAATTTAGCATCATCCGGACTCATAGCAACTGCATTCACGGCTTTGGAACCCGCACCCATAACATGCTTTGTTAATAAATCCATCTGGGTCATCATCTTAGCCATATTCGCATCACGCTCTTGGTCTTTCTCAGTTTGTTCCTTAGTCATTCCGACCATAAGAGGTGATACGTGGTTTTCTCTTGCGTGCCATGCCCGATTGATTTTAGTCATATCATCAAGCAACGCTAACGTAATAGGAAATGGTTGTCTCATGATTCAACCTTGGATTAAATGATTAGCAATAGACTTCTTCACCGAATCAAGGCTATGGTAGAAGTATTGCAACATCACATTTTCAGGTAAACCATAAGTTGGACATTGTAGAAGGATCTTTTGGAACCTAAGCCACGACTCATGAATTAGTTCACCATCACGTCTCTTAAATTTCTGAATACTATCTCTCAACTTCACCATCTTCAAAGGGGGAAAGAAACGTTCAAGGAATGCGTTGGTCAGTTCCGCCCATGAAGTAATTGAACCTCTTAGTAGTTCAGCCAACCACTTCGTTTCATCCAAGGTTAGAGAGAAGGGAAACAACTGAAGTCGGATTGACTCTTGAGAGATGTTCTTGAACGTGAAAGAGCTATACATGTCCAGAAAGTTCTGAATATGCTCATGAGGATCCTCATGAGCAAGTCCTCCAAAGAACCCTTTGATTTACAACAGCTGAAGCATGGTCTCAATCACATGAAAGATAGCATTACCCACAGTAGGGGGCAAGCGAATAGCTCCAGCGCTTCCGACTTGAGCAACATTGAAGTCATTCAAACTACCAGCACATGATGCACGTCATCATTCTGACCAATAACACTACCAACTTCACTCATGTTGTCGCCTGTTGAAAATAAACAACGAAAAGACTAATAAGTAAATTCGACTACAATCAAACTAGTTCACTAAAACACTTCGATACAAGAATTCTAGACACCATTCCCCGGCAGCTGTACCATTTTTGATAACGCTCAACTACACCTATAACAATTCAAAGTGTAGGCGGTCGCTAACAAGTATAAACCCAACGAGGAGTTGGGGTCGATCCCACAAGGAATGGTATAAATACAGAATTCAAATATGAAGTACTAAAGGGATCTAACTTTTTGTAGGTGCAAATAAGTAAAACGATGCATAATGTAAATTATCAAAATTTCAATTATCAAATAATGGAGATTTAATGATTGATTCAATCCAACACGATCTAAAAATGAACTTAACCAATGAGAAATGGGACCTCAGGGATGTGTGAGTGTTCAATTACTAATTTCACTAAATGGGTCATTACGGATTGCTTAAGTATGCTAAATCATAATGGGTAGGCAAGATTACAACTATGATAGCTATTTTACAATCAACTATCATGCTTTCAATTGGGTTTTATCAAACCCCAACAGGCATTCCAATTAGACAACAATCTTAAACCTTAATTCAACCCACTTTAACAAGCTGGGTAGTACAAGTAATAACTCATACAATCATCAATTGCTAATTCCACTCAATTGCATCTTCCACAAGCATACAAAGAGATATAAACTAGAACTTAATTTGCAACTTCAATTCATAAACTGAAAACATGAATTAACAACTAAACCCATTCTAAAAAACCATTTAATGGAGCAATCCATAAGACCCACAAGCTAATTAAGTAATTCAACACATAATCACACCCCTCGGGCAATGGGGTTTTTGCCAATCATAGTAATGTTGAAGAAATAGTTACCAAATATGTTAGCCGTTGATTCCCAAATCTTCAAATAGCAACTACAATCAACTAAGATTATACCTAATGTAGCAATTTCCCAGAAGCTACAAGAATGGTTCACCACTATCACTTAAAAGTAATCAAAGTGCAATGTACTTAGCTCTCTCAATGCAATGCTACTCGATTATTCCTCTATCTTTTAAAAAATTTCTATTTATACTTCTCAAAATTTTCTCAAAATTTCAAATTCAGAGTCACTCAGCGGCGTTAGTCGGGCTCGCCCATCCACTCGGAGATGCGCCGAGTTGCTTGATCTCACCTTTTTAATTCTTGACTTCAGTACCAATCTCCTTCTAGAACATTAGGCGAAGAACATATGGCTCGCCTTTCTGATCAGTGACACACCGATTGATTCCTCAGCTCACCGACTTGACTTCACCCTTCTCCTTGTCTACTGGAACATTAGGCGATAAAACCATCCACTCGGTGACTCATCGAGTTCCCTTTGCGAGCTCCAGCTTTCTTTTTCCTACAATTTGGTAACTTTTCAGCTCCCTTTTGTGTTATCTTTTCCTTGCCTCATTCCAAAGCCTTCTTGCTGCACACAAATGATTTAACATTAGTTATGAGTGTAAAATAGGCATTAAGGACACCAATTTAGTACAAATAAAGCTATCAATGAGTCAACACTACCGACTCATCAGCAGGTTCTAGAAAAGGTTCACGAGCCCTTTAATAGGTCGTGGTCCCCTTCACGGACCATCTAGGGTGTCGCGAAGGGTCCATGGCCCATTTTGGGTTCATGGACCTTTCCCATTTTCCCTTTTTAGCCCTTTTCAAATTCGAGGTGTTACAGGCAAGAGTGAGGATAAGAGGGTCATTGGCCCACTTGAATATTGCTTTTCATGAATGTTGGCCCTCAATAGCATGACGCCCTCGATTTCACATGAACTAAAGTTGCTATTTATGATCTTTTTTGTTTTTTTTGCAACTCTAGTATCATGCTATTTAATTCGGCTTCTCGGATTGTTATTGACTCGGGTTGGATGCACCAGCTCAAGATATCTTCTATATCTACCTCAATCCTTTCTCTTGTATTGGCTTTAAATGCTTCAATCTCGAACATGAGTTGGATGGTCTCATCACACCAACAAAGGTGCAAGTCGTGAGACTCTTCTTCTCTCTTTTTGGCCATTGGATAATGAGGAGCTTTCACCCTCACAGTTTCTCTCACATTAGCCCTAAGAGTAGCAAGTCTAAACTCAAGATCGACCATGTCATAGCACCTAGCTAGACGCCTTTTTTGAAACCTTTCAATTTATTGGGAGAGTAGGAATAGGATTGTCTTGCTCCAACTGAGCTTTTCATCCACGGCCCTATGCCTCAATTGACTTATCACATTTGTTTCACCAAGAGGCCATGGGTCGGTGGAGGGCATACCAATCCCAAATATATAATGATCATAAAAAGCCATAGAAACAAAACAAAAGATAATAAAGACAACTATTCACAATCTAGATAGAAACAAGTAAACTAGAAATCCTAAATCACTTCAAAAGGCCTAATTGTTCCCTCACAGTGGCACCATTTTTAATAACACACAAATCACTCATCAAAACCCATTAAAAGAGTGAGCGGTCGTCGTCAATAAAAATACCCAACTAAGAGTCGGGGTCGAATCCATAGAGAACAGTATAACGACAATTGAAAAGATAAAGGTTAACTAGATACTAGTTTAAATCTAAACAAGAAATGTACAAAATTATCAGATAAAAGGCAATTTTTCTAATTAAACTACAAACGGGGGCCAAGACGATATCAAGCAAGGGATGTATAGGAATTGGGAGAATTCAAGATGTAATCAACACTCAATGATCCATTGTAATTCAACTTTTTTTTTATTAAGAAATGTATATTGAAGTATTTGAAGTGTAAAAACCAATTTTCAGGCCAAGGAAAGATTTAACACAAAAGTTTGAGTTAGAGGTTCATTGTGACAAAGTGTTCCAAAACAGTCACATATACTGCCTATCTTTGAAAATACATATCTTTAAATCTACAAAGAGTTAGAGAACCTACAGCATATAAAATTGAAGTTTTACAAGTGTAGTTTCCAACGCATTAAACCGTTTATCGATACGATATCAGAGTAGAGAGATATTCACATTTTAGTGAGACTGCACAGGTAGCCTACAAGGTGAGCCCCTTATGTCGGTGGAGATTTTATTGGATATATATTACGTCCCAGTTTCGCTTTAATTCATTCTTTGTACCCAATTCAGAATACATAGCAGTTCTAAACTCTCTCTAAGAGTTCTCCTTCAACCAAATACAAAACGTATAAGATTTCAAGGTGATTTCCCCGCTAGAAAGTTCGTAGAGGTTGTGTTACTTGTTTCCTCCTCTTTGCTTGTGGGTTGAGGGATTCTTCAAGGAGAAGGAGTCTCGTTTATTTAGTGTCTTTCTGCTGTTTTGAGGTAATAATATGTAACACCCCAAATTCGAAAAGAACAAAAAATTTCAAATTTTGAAAAGTTTGGTGACCCACGACTTGACCTACCATTCGTTGGTTGACCTACCAACCGTAGGTCAAGTGTGGGAAGGAGTCGTAGGTCCTACTGGTTGGGGGGAGAAAATTAATTAATTTTTTTGGCTTAGTCAGAATGACCTATGGTTGTTCACCTATGGGCAGTAGGTTGACTTACCAACTGTAGGTCAAGTCATTGGTGAGGTGGTTCCGAAAATATTTTTAGGGATCGTTTGGTCTTTTCACCCAATGGCTAATTTACTAATCTAGGTTGGTTCCCTTCAACTCCTAACACTACATAAGCCCTTTTAATCCTAAAATCTACCCTTCCAAATCACTTTACAAGTTTCCCAAACTCTCCTCTCTCAAATATTTCTCTCTCTAGAAGTTAGAAGAAAGAAGAAGAGGGCAAGCTAGGGTTCAAGAAATTTAGTTTTCTTCATCAATTGCTTAAGGAAACTGAACACTAAGGTATGATGATCTTCATCTATGGAGCCCTTTCCTCCATAGAGTTCCTAAAATCCTCTATTTTACAAGGTAGAAATCCTCCATTGAAGTTAGGGCTTTTCTTCTATGTCATGGGTTCTTTTCAATGTAGATTTAATTGATTGTTTTATGAACTATGAAGCATGAATTGAGTTGGATTTCATGAATTAAGATGAATCCCCATGAACTCATGTGATTTCCCCAATTTTGAAATTAGGTTTGTTGATGGGTTGAATTGTGAATAAGATGAATTTTATGAAGTCTATATAAACTCATGCATGATTTACGATTTCTAAAAGCTATGATTTCATGATGAATTATAAATGATCAAAAGATGGGTTTTATGAGAGTATGCATGTTCAATCAAAAACTAAGATTTTCCTCTTTTATGTGGATTCCTTCAACTATGATCAAATTACTTTGTTTATGGTTTTTTAAGCATGAAGTTGAGTTGAATTGCATGTTTTAAGATGAATTTTCATGAATCCATGTGAAATCTATGGTTTTCAAGTTATGATTTATGATGAACTATGAAAAGACGAAGTTTATGAATTGCTTTGAGATTGAAACATAATTGATGTTGTGGTTGAGTTGTGAAAGGGTTTCTCACATAATACTCACACTATAAATTTGAAAGGAACAAGAGGCGATTACCCATGTTTCTTAAGGAGCTATTCTAAAGGTAGACAAGAGGCGATTACCCATGTTCCCTAAAAGTAGACAAGAGGCGATTACCCATGTTCCATAATGATAGATAAGAGGCGATTACCCATGTTTACTAATGATAGAGAAGGGACGATTACCCATGTCTACTAAAGTTAAGATGAATTATGACTTATGACTATTCCGTGGGAATTATGCTTAGCCCCGAGTGGACGAGTGGCAATTCCCCATGTCCCATAAACTATGTGCCACCATAGGATGATTGTCTAGATAGACATTAGCTAGTGGATCCACATAAGCTAGAAGTTAATGGTCTTACCTTGGCAAGTAGGACATCTCTTTTCGGTGTGGGGTAGGACACCGGATTCCATCCTGATAGCTCACATGGTCTTACATTTCGGTTTAAGGCTAACTGCCACAATAATGAACTAAAGTGACTTTCAAGGTATTTTCTCAAGTTCTAAATTTGTTTAGCTTGCATTGTCCTTGGTTTATAACTTATGATTTCTAACCCTTTTTCTCATGGTTTAGCTTGATCTTTGCATGATATGAAAATGTCCCTTTTTAGCATGTTAAATGTTTTTATGCATGATTGTTATACTTGGTACATTTTTGTACTAACGCATACTCTTGCCGACATTGATTTATTAATGTAAGGCGTGACGACTCCTCTCCATCTATTCATGGCTAGAGCCTAGTTGAAGGATTCTTGAAGATTGGTGAATCCTCATGCTTCGAGGACCAAGACTCTTTCATTTCTTTATGACTCTTTATTCTAGACTTTTGTATGTGATGTGTGGGTTACGTCCCCGTCACTCCATGATGTAATAGATGGCTTGAGACTATGTAGACTTTCACTTCGTTTTATAAAACTCTTATGACTTGAACTTGTTTTTATATACTCTTAATTTCCATGATCTTGTCTATGCATGCTAAGTGGCTTGTATGAGGCTTTTCGGGGTCTTGTACGCCATATCACATGTAGGGGGAACCTTGAGTCGTGACATAATAGCACTCTTCATATTTAGTTAAGTGAAGTAAAGTAATAATTTAGGTATGTAATCTAGGACATACGATTAGATGGTTGGAAAATCGTACTTAGATTGTTATATGAAGTTGGGCTATTTTAAGGTCTTTTCAGGATGTTGTTGTGGCTAGAAGGTTTGGGACTGATCTTTATAGTTTTGGTTCTTGTTGATATTCAACTAGAAGAAAAGCATAAGTGTTGTATAGTGTTGAGTTGTTAGTTAGGAACCAAGCTTTTTGATTGATTAATTGTGTACTAGCTATCCTTTAGCTTAATGTGAGTTGTATTGTTATTCGTTGTAGATTAAAGAGTTGTAACAGGTAAGGTTTGTCATGTTGCTAAGTTAACTGACTGAAAGGTATGTAATGGTCCTCTTAATTTTCATTCGACATGAATCTTTTGTCTTAACGACATGTATTGAGAGAGAGCCTAAGCGACGTAGTGTTGTATGTACTTTATTCTTGAGAATCAAGGAGTTAGCCAGTATATTGATTGTAAACATCTTGTTGATATGGAAATGGTTATGTAGATCCTTAGAGTTTAATTAAGAGTTAATCTTCCTAAAGTTAAGTGTCGAGAAGCTAACCAAAAAGAAAGTTAAAGTGAGGAAATAAAGTAAGAGTTGTCGAGTCTTTATTCACGACCGTCCTTCGTCTACTTGTAGTAGCTGAATTTAAAATATTTTATGACAAGGGTCCCAAGTAATTTTCTTGTATAGTATGTAGGCAAGTTACATAGCAAATAAGAATATAAATTTTATTATTTAAGGGACCTTGATGGCATTCATTTGAAGTAGTATGCATGGGTCCTTAATGATGCCCTTTCAATGCATAATAATTAGGGGCCCTTGACTATGCCCCATTTATTATATTGAATCCTTTGAGCCCATGACGATGCTCATATGGTAGCGAGACATTTATGCTATAAATTTCAAGTTGTTATGTATATGATGTTAGAGAGATCCTTGAGTACAAGTTATATGCCTCGTGGGGTCTACAGATTAAAATATTTCTATTATTGTCTTTTATATGTTTATTTAATGCCTTACATACCGGTACATGTTATTTGTACTGACGCCCCATTATCGGGGGCGCTACATTTCATGTTGCAGGTTCAGGTAGAAGTTCAGATAGACACCTCAAGGAGGTGACTATCGCACTTTGCATTTTGTTGGTAAGCTCCACTTCTCCTGGAGCACCTGAGTCTATGGTGTCAAGTTGTAGTTCATATATATAGTGATGGCTAGGTCGGGGCCCTGTCTCGACCATATGATACATAAGAAACTCTTAGAGGCTTGTAGACCTGTGGTATGTGTTTTAATGTTTTGGAGTGGCCATGTAGGCATTACTGTTAGCTTACGTTCCTTTTGTTAGCCTTGTCAGCCTTATGTGCATAGTTATGATGGGCTGGTTTTCAAGCAGATTACCCCTTAAAGAGATCTCTTTAGCTTGTCATGCTTTCCTTATCAGTTGGGCATATGTGCTCATATGTTTTTCTAATTGGTCCAAGTAGTTTAGGAGTTTAATTATATGAGTTATGTTTGGTGTGCTCAGTCAGGTGAGGCACCGGGTGCCTGTTGCACCTCCCCATGATAGGGGCGTGACAAACTGTGTATCAGAGCACATCGAGTCCCAAGGAGTCTAGAAGTTGTGTCTAGTAGAGTCGTGCTTATGAGTGTGTTGTGCACCACACTTATAACAAAGAGGCTATAGGGCATTTAAGTATAGTCACCATTCTTTATATTTAGAAATCGTCCAATAGAGCGGAGTCTTAGGTATTCAAATCTAACCCGTGCTTTACGTATGTTTACAGTGATGCCTGTCACTAGATTGACTACTGCTAATCCACAAGACGACGTAGATGCAGGAGCAAGTACTGGTCATGCACTTCCCTGCCATATAGACTGACTTAAGGACCATAGTGAGTTACCAACCCCAGTGGCCCCTACTCGACCCGCACCTGAGGAGATTAGAGGGGATTAGGTACCCCTGCCCTACCTACCCATATAGCACCTGAGAGAGTGGTAAGCGATCCAGTACCTGTTGTTCCTCCATTTGATACAGAGGACCAAGATGTCAGAAGTGCAGTTTGGTTATTAACCCAGATGGTTTCCACCCAACAACAACAACTAAGGGCATCTACAAGTGATCAACTAGGTGGCTCAGAGAGTTCTAGAGCCCGAGAGTTTATCAGTTTGAGTCCTCTTTTATTCACGGGTTCTGAACCTAATGAGGACCCTCAGGAGTTTATTGATCATATTTATAGGGTGCTTCAAGTTATGCATGCCTCAGAAGTCGAGTCAGTAGAGTTGGTATCCTTTAGGTTACGGGACGTCACCATTTTGTGGTTCGAGGCTTAGGGGAGGTCTAGGGGATAGAATGCACCTCCAGCTAAATGGGAGGATTTTCCAGAGGCCTTTTTAGCTCACTATCTTTCACGAGAGGTTCAAGAGGCCAAACTTGATCAATTTTTAGCCCTCAATAAGGGCAATATGAGTGTCAGAGAGTACAGTCTCAGATTTGATGCATTGGCCAGGTATGCTCGTGATATTGTGAGTATGATGGAAGCTAGAGTTCATTGGTCTGTGGCTGGCCTTGATTCGCATTTGATTAGAGACTGCACAGTAGCATCCTTGCAGGGGGATATGGATATTTCTCGGATACAGGCTATCACCAAAAAAGTGGACGACCTTGCTCATCAGATTGAAGATAATCAAAATCGAGATAGAGAGCAGTATAAAAAGGTGAGATCTACCAGATTTTATATAGAACATCCAGGTAATGCTAAGTCGTAATTTTATCGACGATCAATCTATCCTTCTAGCACTGCCCCACCTCAGTTACAGGACCAGGTATTATTGTTCTTTTCAGTATGGACTAGGTAACAGTTCAGGAGTTTTAGGTTCTCATCGTCAAGAGCATTTAGGTCAGATGAGGCCACCTTTACCAACTTGTGCCGAGTGTGGTAAGAGGCATCCTGGGACATGCCGCCAGGGTATAGAGGAATGCTATCGGTGTGGACTTCCTGGCCATATTATGGGATTTTGTCCAAATAGAGACAGGGGTGGTGTGGCCCAGCCTACAAGGTCAATAGTATCTTCTTCATCTAGAGTTCACCCTTTAGGGATTAGTCCACAAACCTCAGTAGGCCGGGGTAGAGGCAGAGGACGAGGAGGAGCATCTGGTTCAGGCGGTGGCCAGAACTGCACTTATGCATTAGCTGGTCGTCAGGACTTGGAACCAAAATTGTTACTAAATATATTGAGGTGGAACCAAAATTGTTGCTTACCCCGTTTGTTTTATCTACACCAATTAGAGAGTCAATTTTAGCAAAAAAGATTTATCGAAAGTGTATTATAATAATTTACAGCCGTCATACTATGGCTGATCTAGTTGAGCTAAATATTGTTGATTTTGACGTTATTATGGGTATAGATTGGCTAGCCTCATTTATGCCAATGTTGATTGTTGTACTAAAGTTGTCAGATTTAATTTTCTGGGCGAGAAAGCCCTTGAATGGAAGGGTAATACTACCACAACTAAGGGTAGATTTATTTCATATCTTAGGGCATGAAAGATGATTTCAAAGGACTGCATTTATCACCTAGTTCGAGTTAGAAGTACAGATGAAGGACTACTAACTCTTTAATCAGTTCCTATAGTTAATGAATTTCCAGATGATCTGCCAGGCATTCCTCCAAAGAGAGAAATTGATTTTTTTGTTGATCTACTTCCTAACACTCAAGCGATATCTATTCCTCCATACAGAATGGCTCCTTCCAAGCTGAGGGAATTGAAGGAACAATTGAGAGATTTGTTGGACAAAGGCTTTATTAGACCTAGTACCTCACCGTGGGGTGCACCAATTTTATTTGTTCGTAAAAAAGATGGATCCTTGCGGATGTGTATAGATTATAGACAACTAAACAAAGTAACAATAAAAAATAAGTACTCACTTCCAAGAATTGATGATATGTTTGATCAATTGCATGGTGTCAAGTGTTTCTGAAAGATTGACCTAAGGTTAGGGTACCACCAACTAATAGTTAAAGGTGGTGATGTTTCAAAGATGGCCTTCAGAATAAGATATGGTCATTTTGAATTTTTGGTGATGTCATTCGGGCTTACTAACGCACCAGCAACTTTCATAGACTTAATGAACCGAGTATTCAAGCCATTCCTGGATATATTTGTGATTGTGTTTATAGATGATATTCTAATATATTCGCGGTCTGAGGTAGATCATGCGGACCATCTGCGAGCAGTATTGTAGACACTTCGACATCATCAATTGTATGCAAAGTTCTCTAAGTATGAGTTTTGGTTGAGTTCAGTGGCCTTCCTTGTCCATGTAGTTTCTGACGAAGGTATTAAAGTTGATAATCAAAAGATTGAAGCTGTAAAAAGTTTGTCAAGGCCCGTGACTCCTACAGAGGTTCATAGTTTTTAGGCCAAGTAGGTTGCTATCGGCGGTTTTTTGAGAGGTTTTCCTCCATTGCAGCACCATTGACTAGGTTAACGCATAAGGCAACTAAGTTTCAATGGTCAGAAGCATGCGTACAAAGTTTCCAGGAATTGAAAGATAGACTTACATCTGCACCTACCCTAACTCTTCCAGAAGGGATAGAAGGGTATGTTGTCTACTGTGATGCTTCAAGGATCGAATTAGGTTGTCTCCTAATGCAAAAACACAAAGTGATTGCATATGCCTCAAGAAAACTGAGAAAACACGAGCATAATTATCCAACTCACGATCTTGAGTTGGCGACTGTTGTATTTGCTTTAATGATTTGGCGTCATTATCTCTATGGGGTACACGTTGATATATTTACAGATCACAAGAGTCTCCAATGCATCTTTAAGCAAAGAGATTTGAATTTAAGGCAAATAAGATGACTCGAATTGCTGAAAGACTATGATGTTGATATTTTATACCATCCAAGCAAGGCTAACATTGTGGTTGATGCTCTCACCCGCAAGTCTATGGGTAGCTTAAAGCATGTTGAATTTGGAAAAGTAGAAATTTCTAGAGAATTGCATCAATTGGCTAATTTATGAGTTCGCATAGTTAACTTAGGGGATGGAGGAGTTATAATTCAAAATGCAGCAGAATCATCACTTGTATTAGAGGTTAAGCAATGATAACACGAGGACCAAGAGTTAATAGAATTAAAAATGGGAATCCCAAAATAGAAGAAACCAATATTGAGACTTACAAAAGATGGAATTCTCATGTATCAAGGTCGATTATGTGTTCCAGATGTCGGTAGGCTCCGAGAGAGAATAATGAGAGAGGTTCACCATTCACGATATTCCATTCACCATGGGGCAAAAAAGATGTATCATGACCTCAAGGAGGTCTATTGGTGGAATAACATGAAGAGAAACGTCGCAAAATTTGTGGCTCAATGTCCAAATTGTCAACAAGTAAAAGTAGAGCATCAGAGGCTTGGAGGATTAACCCAAACTATAGAACTCCTGATGTGGAAATGGGAGGTGATTAACATGGACTTCATTATAGGTTTGCCCTGCACTGTACGGAAGTATGATTCTATATGTCTTATTGTCGATAGGCTAACAAAGTCGGCCCATTTCTTCCCCATTAGAACTACTTACTCGGCTGAAGATTATGCCAAGCTATACATCAAAGAGATAGTCCGAATTCATGGGGTTACAATTTCTGATAGTCCGAATTCATGGGGTTACAATTTCCATTATTACGTATAGAGGTGCTCAATTTACAACTAACTTTTGGAAATGTTTTCAAAGGGGTTTGGGTACTCAAATAAATCGCAGTACAACATTTCATCCAAAAACAGTTGGACTAACTGAGCGCACTATTTAGACGCTCAAAGATATGGTGCGAGCTTGTGTTCTGGATTTTAGAGGAAGTTCGGACGATCATTTGCCCCTTATTGATTTTTCATACAATAACAGCTTCCATGCAAGTATTAAAATGGCCCCTTATGAAGCTTTATATGGTAGGAAGTGCAGATCACCAATCAGATGGTTTGAGGTCGGAGAAGTTGAGTTTCTAGGACCTGACTTAGTTCACCAAGCAATAGAAAAGGTGAAATGTATTCGACAGAGGTTGCAGACATCCCAGAGTAGGCTGAAATCATATTCGGATATATGATGCCGTGATTTAGAGTTTGCAGTTAATGATTGGGTTTTCCTAAATGTTTTACCTATGAAAGGTGTCATGAGGTTTGGTAAGAAAGAGAAACTTAGCCCAAGGTACATCGGTCCATAAAAAATTATTCAACGGATAGACAAAGTGGCATACAAGCTGGAGCTACCTTCTGGATTTGAGGCAGTCTATCCCGTTTTCCATGTATCGATGTTGCGGAAGTGCATGGGAGATCCCTTAAGTATTGTCCCCATAGAGGATGTCCAAATCACAGAAAATTTATCTTATGAAGAAATACCAATTGCTATTCTTGATCGACAAATTTGAAAGCTTAGAACTAAGGAAGTGGCCTCTGTTAAGTGTTGTGGAGGAACAATAATATTGAAGATATGACATGGCAAACCAAGGAGGAAATGAGATCAAAATACCCCCATCTTTTTGAAATCTAAAGAGAATATTTGCAATGGAGGTATAACAATACAGTTCACAAAAGAATGAGGTATATTCCCAAAAAAAATTATGAGTTTTCATCATAAGGTGGAAAAGGTGATGAATACTTATGTATATTTATTAGTTAAGCATTGCCAGTTTAATGGTATCTGCCAGTGAGGCCATAGGTTGGATTGTTCTGCATTTCAGGTTTTGAGATAGTTCATTTTACAAAGGAGACTCTGCCAAAATTTTAGAAAATCATCCTAAGACTTAACCCTTATAGTAATAATTCCATTCGAGGATGAATGTCCCTAACGGGGAAGGATGTAACACCCTGTAACCACTAGTACATGTGTTGCTACGTTGATGTTAAAAAAATGGAAATGAGGATATAAATCAACTTTTTTTATTAAGAAATGTATATTGAAGTATTTGAAGTGTAAAAACCAATTTTCAGGCCAAGGAAAGTCTTAACACAAAAGTTCGAGTTAGAGGGTCATTGTGACAAAGTGTTCCAAAACAGTCACATATACTGCCTATGTTTGAAAAAACATATCTCTAAATCTATAAAAAGTTAGAGAACATACAACATATTAAGTTGAAGATTTATGAGTCTAGTTTCCAACGCATTAAATCATTTATCGATACGATATCAGAGTAGAATGATATTCACATTTTAGTGAGACTGCGTAGGCAGCCTACAGGGTGGGCCCCTTAAGTCGGTGAACATTTTATTGGATATATATTACGTCCCATCTTCGTTTTAATTCATTCTTTTTGCCCAATTCAGAATACATAGCAGTTCTAAACACTCTCTAAGAGTTCTCCTTCAACCAAATACAAAACCTATAAGATTTCAAGGTGATTTCCCCTCTAGAAAGTTTGTAGAGGTTGTGTTACTTGTTTCCTCCTCTTTGCTTGTGGGTTGAGGGATTCTTCAAGGAGAAGGAGTCTCGTTTATTTAGTGTCTTACTGCTGTTTTGAGGTAATAATAGCACTCTTCATATTTAGTTAGGTGAAGTAAAGTAATAGTTGAGGTATGTAATCTAGGACATACGATTAGACGGTTGGAAAATCGTATTTAGATTGTTCTATGAAGTTGGGCAATTTTAAGGTGTTTTCTGGATGTTGTTGTGGCTGGAAGGTTTGGGACTGATATTTATAGTTTTGGTTCTTGTTGATATTCATCTGGAAGAGAAGCATAAGTGTTGTATAGTGTTGAGTTGTTAGTTAGGAACCAAGCCTTTTGCTCGATTAATTGTGTACTAGCTATCCTTTAGCTTAACGTGAGTTGTACTGTTGTTCATTGTAGATTAAAGTGCCGTAACGGGTAAGGTTTGTCGTGTTGCCAAGTTAACTGACTGAAAGGTATGTAATGGTCCTCTTAATTTTCATTCGGCGTGAATTATTTGTCTTAATGACATGTTTTGAGAGAGAGCCTAAGCGACATAGTGTTGTATGTACATTATTCTTGAGAATCAAGGAGTTAGCCAGTATATTGATTGTAAACATCTTGTGGATATGTAAAAGGTTATGTACAGATCCATAGAGTTTAATTAAGAGTTAATCTTCCTAAAGTTAAGTGTCGAGAAGCTAACCAAAAAGAAAGTTAAAGCGAGGAAATAAAGTAAGAGTTGTCGAGTCTTTATTCACGACCGTCCTTCGTCTACTTGTAGTAGCTGAATTTAAAATATTTTATGACAAGGGTCCCAAGTCATTTTCTTGTATACTATGCAGACAAGTTACATAGAAAATAAGAATATAAATTTTATTATTTAAGGAACCTTGATGGCATTCATTTGAAGTAGTATGCACGGGTCCGTAATGATGCCCTTTCATTGCATTATAATTAGGGGCCATTGATGGTTCCCATTTGATGTAATATATTGGGCCCTTGACGATGCCCATTTGCTATATTACATTGGGCCCTTGATGATGCCCCATTTTTTATATTGAATCCTTTGAGCCCATGACGATGATCATAGGGTAGCGAGACATTTATGCTATAAATTTCAAGTTGTATTGTATATGATGTTAGAGATATCCTTGAGTACAAGTTATATGCCTCTTGGGGTCTACAGATTCAAATATTTCTATATTGTCTTTTGTATGTTTATTTAATGCCTTACATATCGGTACATGTTATTTGTACTGATGCCCCATTATCGGGGGCGCTACATTTCATGTTGCAGGTTCAGGTAGGAGTTCAGATAGACCCCTCAAGTAGGTGACTATTGCACTTTGCATTTTGTTGATAAGCTCCACTTCTCTTGGAACACCTGAGTCTATGGTGTCAAGTTGTAGTTCATATGTACAGTGATGGATAGGTCAGGGCCCTGTCTCGACTATATGATAAATAAGACACTCGTAGAGGCTTATAAACCTTTGGTATGTGTTTGAATGTTTTGGAGTGGCCATGTCGGCCTTACTGTTAGCTTACGTTTCTTCTTTTGGCCTTGTCGGCCTTATGTGCATAGTCTTGATGGGCTGGTTTTGAAGTAGATTACCCCTTAAAGAGATCTTGTTAGCCTGTCATGCTTTCCTTATCAGTTGGGCATATGTGTTCATATGTTTGTCTAATTAGCCCAAGTACTTTAGGAGTTTAATTATATGAGTTATGTTTGGTATGCCCAGTCAGGTGAGGCACCAGGTGCCTGTTGTGCCTCCCCAGGATAGGGGCATGACACTTGGCCACTATTAAAATAAATATATTTTCTACTTTGAACTCGACAGAGGAATGGAGAGATAGAATGCGGAATGCAAAGAGCATAATCTTTTCTTGTGTATCACTTGAATTAATTTGTATTTAGGATAGAGATATACCTAAGTACCGTGTCTGATTATGAAACAGGCTTATAGCTTTAATTTTCACCAGTTGATTTGATCTATCCCCGCTCGATGATGTAGTTAGACTATTACTTAGGGTAGGTGATTAGAGGTCAATAGATCATGATTATAAAACTAACCTTGTAAATTAGTAATTTGATAACCATCTGAAATCTATAAAAGATATGTGAAGCATGAATCTTAGTTACGTTGCAGCCCTGGAATTGTCCCAAATTATTATGTACATAGGGAAATTGAAGTCGATCATCGTTAATTACTTTTAATTCTTAAATTCTTGCAATCGTAGTAATAAATACAAAAAATCAAATCTTTAAGATACACTTGCATTAACTTTTGGGTTTAGTCGAATAAAATATAAACTAATTATAAGTCCTTTGGGTTTGATAATTTGGCTCTATTAGAGCCACTACATTACTTGCATGACCACGTATACTTGCATATGCATTTGGGAGTAATGAGTTTTTTGGCAGGGACTTTAGAATTAGTCTATATTTAATTCTTCTGAGTCTAGATAATCAGTTTTCAAGTGTTGATAACTTGATCTTAGTTGTCATCTTTGTAGGAAATTCAGAAAAATTACACCAGATAAGGACGAAGAACTTGTGGTGTCGTTTGCATAGCCTGAAATATACTTATATTACAATAGAAGGCAATTTTACCCTGTCCCATTGGTTGAGCCAGTTGAAGAGGAAAAACCAGAGGAGGAACTTGAGGAGGAACCTGTAGTAATGGCAGTAAGAATAGTTCGTGATGTGATAGTGCCACTCACTACCAATGTTACTTCCAGCATTCGAAAACCACCACTAGAAGGTAGATTCAAGCTAAAGCAATATATGGTGCAATTGATTCACACCATTGGACAATTCACCGGCCTTCCTTATGAAGACCCACAAGTGCATGTCAAAAAATTCTTGGAAATAAGTGACACTTACATTCGGACAGGGGTATCTTTTGATTATGTGAGATTGACTCTTTCTCTATTCTTACTATTGGGATAAGTGAGGTGGTGGTTGTCGTCAGAATCAGCAAACTCCACCATGAGTTGAGATGATCTTGCTTTGAAACTCTTGATTAGATTATTTCCTTTGGGTAAAACCTCTAAATTAAGGAGTGAGATCTTGAGCTTCTAGCAAAGAGGAGGAGGGAATATATACCAAGCACGTGACAAATTCAATCAATTGTTGATTAGTTGCCCACATCATTATCAAGACAACAAGGTTCTAGTTCACACTTTCATTGAAGGCCTCGAACTTAATGCAAAAGTCCTCCTTAACTCTGCAGCAGGGACACAAGCCTTAGAAAAGATATGACGAGTTATTTGCACTATTAAACAAAACTTTAGAAGGTAACCCAGAATAGAATGGAGATATGGCGAGAACTGTGGTGCAGAAGACTGTTTAAATGTTGGATGTTGACACTATAACTACTTTGACTGCATAGATTGCCTCCATGCAAAATATGATGAACACATATTTCAACAAGATGACACTAGGGCAACAATAGGCTTAAGTAAATGTGGTATAAATAACCTCAAGGGTGGTGCAAAGTTTGTGGTAGCAACGAGCATATGACTGAGAGTTATATGTCAAATCTAGATTCTGTGAATTATGTTGGAAACACGCAAAAAGGTTGAGGAGCTCAGAGCTATGGCAACACTTATAATCCAAGTTTTAGAAATCACCCAAACTTCTCATAGAGAGGTAATGAGTACAAGTATCATCCTCCAAATATTGAGCAGTAGTACCGATAGAAAAATCAAGGTCATAATCAGAATGCTCTGCAAGGGAACATGAGTACTTAAGAAATGTTCAAGACACTAATGTAAAGGATGGACAAGCAGGGCTAGAAAATTCTCAATGCTCTGTTGTATAATCAAGTGTTAGAGATGCAATTTGGGCGGTTAGCTAGTGCACAAAATGCACGTCCGCAATGAGGCCTCCCAGATAACACTAATCCAAACCCGAGGCAAGTAAATGTTGTGGGTAATAAAAGTAGGCTGTAGATAGAAGAGTTGGCCTCAAACAAGAGAGTTCCATAGGTTGTAAGACAGAAGACTAGAAAATAAGAGGTAGAGCAAAAGTCTCATGGAGATGGCACGATCAGCCAAGTTAAACTACCTCCTCCATTCCCACAAAAGTTCAAGAAATAAAAGGAGGAGGAATGTTTTGGTAAGTTTGTTTCTTTATTTAAGCAAGTTCACATTAATATGTCACTCTTGATGTGGTGCAGGGAATCCCAAAATATGCTAAGTATGTGAAGGAGATTGTGGCAAACAAAAGGAGGTTAACTGTATATGAGACGGTGGCACTTACTGAAGAGTACATCTCAAGAATCCAAAACAAGTTGCCCACCAAATTGAAATAGTGCAAATTACAATTGGGCAAAGCATCCATGCACGAGGGTTGTGTGATGTTGGTGCTAACATCAATCTCATGCATGTATCATTATACAAGAAGTTAGGTTTGGGTAGTCCTAAACCAACTACCATCATTTTGCAGCTTGCACAAAGATCTGTTCCTAAACCAGAAGGGGTGGTAGAAGATGGTTAGTACAAGTAGGTTCGTTGATCTTTCCGGTAGACTTTGTGGTATTGAACTTTGAGCCTGATCTTGAGATACCATTCATATTGGGGTGAACTTTCTTGGACAATGGGTGTGCATTGATAGATGTAGATTTAGGGAGTTGACAATGAGGGCTCATGACAATGTAGAAATGTTTGATGTGTATAGAGCTATGAAATTACCGGTGGTGTATGAGGAACTATCTGCTATTAATGTGATTGATCTTACTGAAGAAGCTCACTACATTGCATCTAGAGATCCATGGGAAAGAGTGTTGGTGGGTCATGATATATTTGGTGATGGAGAGGCAGAAGAGTTAATGCAGATTCTAGATGTGGCCAATGTGGAGATCTAAAGAAGCTTTGTGGAACCATTAAATAGAGTTTTGGGGCCTCCACCCATACCATCTATTAAAGAAGCACCCAATATGGAGCTGAAAACTCTTCCATTTCACTTAAGGTATGCATTGGGTGTCAATGAAACTTTATTGGTGATACTTTCTGCGAAGTTATCCGAAGCACATGTTGATGCGGCATTGGAGTTACTAAAAAGAAGGAAGAAAGTTGTTGGGTGGAAAATGTCTTACATTCATGGGATTAGTACGACATTGTGTATGCACAAAATCTATATGGAGAAGGGCTACAAGACAAGTGCACAACACCAGTGTCGACTTGATCGTGTGATGAAATATGTGGTGAGAAAGAAGGTGATAAACTGGTTAGATATGAGAATCATTTACCCAATCTCTGATAGTAAATGAATGAGTCATATTGAGTGCGTACCAAAGAAGAGAAATTTGACAGTGGTGCTGAATGAGAATAACGAATTGATCCCCACAAGAACTGTCATTGATTGGTGAATTTGCATGGATTACTGGAAGTTGAATTAAGTCACAAGGAAATATCACTACCCTGTATCCTTCATTGAAAAAATGATTGACAAGTTAGCAGGCAGGAGTACCAATGCTTCTTAGATGGGTATTCTGGGTACAACCAAATTGTGATTACTCTAGAAGATCAAGAAAAGACTACCGTCACTTGTCCTTACGACACGTATGCTTTCAAGCATATGCCTTTTGGACTCTGCAATGGTCTTGCCACTTTTCACAGATGCATGATGGTTATTTTTCACGACATGGTGGAGGACTTTTTGTAGTGTTCATGGATGACTTCTCAGTCATTGGTGAGTCTTTTGAGTTATCTCTACACAATATTGATAGGGTGCTTGCCAGATGTGAAGAGAAGAATCTAGTGCTTAACTGGAAAAATACCATTTCTTTGTTCGAGAAGGCATAGTTCTGGGTCACAAAGTTTCAACGAGTGGGTTTTAGGTTGATAAGGCCAAAGTTGAAGTGATAGAGAAGCCTCCACCTCCGATTTCTGTGAAAGGAGTAAGAAGTTTTCTTGAGCATGCAGGTTTTTACTGGAGATTCATTATGGATTTCTCCAAGACTACCAGACCTATGTATAGTCTCTTAGAGAATGAGGTGAAATTTGAATTCGATAATAGTTGTGTCAAAGCATTTGAGGTTCTGAAGAAGAACTTAATTTAAGCTCAAATATTGATTTCTCCTAATTGGAAGCTACCATTTGAACTCATGAGTGATGTCATCGATGTAGCAATAGGTGCAGTGTTGGGACAAAGAATAGATATGGTGTTCCATTCAATCTACTATGCAAGCAATACCCTTGATTCTGCACAAGCGAACTACACAATGACTGAGAAGGAGATACTTTCTCTAGTGTTTGCCTTCGATAATTTCAGACCGTATTTGGTAGGAACCAAAGTTATTGTTTTTACTAACCATTCTACTATTATGTGCCTATTTAAAAAGAAAGATGCAAATCCCAGGCTCATTCAGTGGATTTGGCTTCTCCAAGAGTTTGATCTAAAGATCACGGATAGAAAGGGAACTAAAAATCAAATTGTTGACCATCTTTCGAGGTTAGAGGACTTTTTCCATGTACACAATGGTGGACAGATCCGTGAAGAGTTTCCGGATGAGCAATTGCTGGCCCTATATATCACCCAATTGCCATTGTATGTAGATATCATGATATTTTTGGCAAGCAGAGTGTTTCCACCGGGTACAACCACTCAACAAAAGAAGAAGCTAAGTCATGATGTGAGGTTTTACATGTGGAGTGAACCATTCTTATTCAAGCAAGGGCTAGACAAAGTAGTGAGGAGATGCATCCCTAAGAATGAGGTCAAGTAGGTGCTCAAAAGTTGCCACTAATCACCTTATGGAGGTCATCATGGAAATGAGCACACAGCCCACAGGGTGTTGCAATTCGGATACTTTTGGCCCAAATTGTTCAAAGATGTTGCGTACTATGTCAAGGAATGTGACCAATGCCATACGTTAGGTACTAGTTTGAGGAGACAAGAGATGCCACTAAGTAACAACATTCTTGATGTGGAAATATTTGATATGTGGGGTATTGACTTCATGTGTCCGTTCACACCATCCAATGTAAACCAATACATTCTAGTGGCGGTGGATTATGTGCATATCGGGTTGATGTTGTAGCTCTTCCCACAAATGATTCAAATGTTGTCATAAAGTTCATGAAAAAGCACATATTTTCACAAGATATTGGACTCCAGGAGCTATTATTAGTGATGGCAGGAAGCACTTCATTAATCAACTGGTGAAAAATCTATTGGCTAATTATGGAATTTGCCATAAGGTGGCTACAACATACTACCCACAGACTAGTGTCCAAGTAGAGCTATCAAACAAGGAAATCAAGCAAATCCTGCAAAAGACTTTGAATGCGTAACGAAAGGATTGGTCCTTGAAACTTGATGATGCATTATGGGCGTACAAGACAACTTACAAGACACCGATAGGGACTTCTCCCTATCACATGGTATTCAGTAAGGCGTTGCATCTACCCGCAGAATTAGAGAACCAAGAATATTAGGTGATTAAGAAGTTGAATCTTGATCCAAAGCTGGCCAATAAGAAGAGGATAAGGAAACTACATGAACTTGAGGAGTAGACTTCATGCTTACAAAAATGCCAAGCTATTCAAAGAGAATACCAATAGGTGGCATGACAAGCACATAGTCTCTCACACTTTTAAACTAGGCCAACAAGTATTTCTCTTCAATTCTAGGCTTAAGTGATTCCCCGAAAGACTAAGGTCTAAGTGGAGTAGGTCGTTCGAAGTGGTGAGGATGATACAACATGGTGTTGTGGAACTCAAAAATAAAGACTCATCAACCTTCTTGGTGAATGGGAAGCATGTTAAGAATTACTTTGGCAACAATGCGGATAGAGAAAGAGAGGCCCTGGAGTTCAATGATGAGTGATCCACAAGCAGGGTCGAGCCACGACATTAAACCAAGTGCTACATGGGAGGCGACCCGTGACTTTGTGTAATAGTTAGGTTTTTATTTTGTTTTCTTTATTTTGTATTTTAGGACTTAGTTTAATTTTCAATTGATTGTAATAGTTAGGAACTATATAAAAAGATAGAGAAAATGATAGAAAATACAAAAAGAAGAGTTGTGCCACGACCAAATCTAAGGCACTGGATGGGAGGGAACCCACCATTTCTCTAACAGTGTTTGGTTGATGTGTAGGAATAGCAAGAGGTGGTATAGGACACGTAGGAAGGTGCACACATAAAAGGTGCAAAAGTTCAGCCCGGTGCAGGCAGGAGCACTCTTGGCGTGCCATGCCAGGACCCAAACTACTGGCGCCTTGGTATAGCACACTGCAAGCACGCTGCACCAGGCAGGAAACTGCTGAATAGCTACACTGGCACACTGCAGACGCGCCACGCCAGGATCCAAACTACTGAAGGTTTGTCGTGACACAGTCATGGCACACCGCGCCACCATCGAAACAAACAAGGAACCTAGATGGGTCGAGGGCCCACAAACCTAAAAACCCAATTTTTTTTGGGTCCCCACCCTTTAAATCTTAAATCCTACACTACTTCTCCAAATCCGCTACCCCCACTCCTAAACTCTCCAAACAATTCTCTCTTCTTCTTCCCCTATTTTCCTACAAAAAACTTAAACCCACCATTGTTGTCCTCCACCCAAAGTTCCAAATATCACTAATTACTCCCTTTCTCTCTTCACCACTCCGCCCCACCCTTCTTCTTTCCACTCCCCTCAAGTTTTTCTCTTCTCTTCCCATAGAACCTAAAGGCAAACAACTGGAAGTTGGAGTAGGGAGCAAATGTTCTTAGAAAGGGGATGTCGCTAGCTCTTTTGGCCAAGAAATCACGAGACCCCCAGAAATTTGGAAAGCATGCTATTGAACATTATGGGGAGGATTGGTTTGAATAACAGGAGGAGGCAAAGTATCTCGGTGATGAGCACGTCAATGAGGGTAGGTTGCAAGTGGAACTCCCTCAAATTCACGACATGGTGTACATGTTAGGGCTTCACTACATCTTTGAGGACCAAGGTGAGTGTAATATTACCCTTGTCCATGAATTCTACGCATATTGGAATACTAATCATAAATGGAGCACCAAAGTAGAGGTTAGGGTAAAACCATTCATTTTTCACCCGTGAGTTGAATAAATTTTTGGGCACTCTCCATTGTGATTACACTAAGTACCAACAAATGAAGGATAAACCCCCTTATAGAGATACCTATCACACCCTTTGTGGTGTAAATTTGACTGCAAAGTGGGATAAGAGCAAGGATATTAGGAGGCACTCCACTCTCCACTACGCTCACATCAATCAAGAGGCCCAAGTGTGGTTGAAGATCATGTGTAGTGTTTTGTTACCTGGTAAACACACTATGGAGGTCACTCGAGGTAAAATTGTGTTGGTCTATAGATTAATGAAGGGCCTACATGTTAATGTTGGTTCGGTTCTTTGACACAAAATGTTGAAGTTCCGAAAAACAAAAGATGGAGGCTATGTTATGTGAGTTTGTTGACCCATTTTCTGAGAGCGGAGGGGGTTGAGAAAGAGGTCGATGATTAGTTCCCACCTAGGGCTCCTAACTTGTTAAGTAACATTGTGGATGTCACAAGACTAAGGCTTAGGATATGTCCCATGGGCCCATGTTATCTACCACTGATCGTGAAGCCCATGATGATAGTTTGATGGGTTTGGATGTTCCGGATGGATGAGCTTCTACTGCGTATTGGTGGCCACCCAGCTATAGATCCTGAGATGACTGCACTGGCAGAGCGCTATCCTTTGACAGACAGTGCGATGTACAGGTATAGGATGGGCCTGGCCTTTCAAGAGCTGATGGATGATGATGAGGCTACTATTAAAGATGCTAGTGTTGATGATGAGGATGAGGAGCTTGATGATACTGATACGACTCTCATGGTGGTAGATGGTGCCCCTGATGTGATGAATGAGAATGTTGATGATGATGTCGGCAAAGCCAACAGCCTTGAGAGAGGTTTTCTTTCACTGTGTACTTATGTTTTGATTTTGTTGTATTGGGGAGAGGGCTTTGTCTAAGTGTGGGGTGGGAGATGGAATTTTATGTTAGTGGTTTAAATATTGCTTAAGTCTTTTTTGTTTTTAGGATGGGTTCCTCAACTTTTATTTTTAGTTCTTTTTCTGAGGATAGTCCCCTTGAATCAACCATTGTTTTGTTCTATTTTATATTATGATTAGGTGAATCGTGAGTCGTCAAGTCTGTGTAGAAGTGACTGTTCCCAATGATGGATGAAAGACGACCGTCTTAAGAGAAAATTAGTTATAAGTGGTAGGTCTAGAAATCCAACCTTTGATACTTTGAAGCCTTGCTTAGAAGTCAAACGGATGTCATGGATAATGCATCATTGTGCATGCAAACTAATGAAGTAACTCCATGAGAAACACATAGGTTCTTTGATTGGAATCTAAAAGAGAGAAATTGGGCTTAACTTGTGCCGAAATGCACTCAATGTGTTGTGTGTGAGCATCCAATTTTAGTACTCTTAAATGTATGTCATGGTTCCATATGTGGTGAGTATTGCTTTGCTTTGTTCTTGAATAAAAACATCATCTAGAACTTTCAAGTGTGTGTGCGCGACAGATAGACTTTCATGAGTTGTGGAATGTGATCTAGGCATTTCTTTGCATAACCCATTCAATTCTAGTTTGTGCCTCCATGATATTGTCTCTATTAAAGCCCCTTTAAGCCTTTTAGCTTATATTTTTTGTAAGCCGCATGATGAGACAATCCATTTTGTTGACACCCTGTCTCAGCTTGATCCAAACAATGATCCTTAGTGCACTATATAGAAAAAAAAGGTTGAATAAAAGATAGAGTGATGCAAAAGGGAAACGGCAATTGTAGAAAAAGAGAAGTGTGGTGAAAAGAGCCCAGAAGTTAAACTACAAAGTGCTTGCTGCATATAAAATAAGAGAAGAAATAAAAGTGATGTGCTAGTTAGTGCTTAATTACCTAAGGGCGGAAATGGAAAAGATTAAATATGGGTGTTCAAAAGGTGTGAGCAAAAAAGGTGATGTAAGGTTAAAAGAACAAAAATGGTGAAGTGTCGAGTTGTGAACAAGTGCACTAAGGAGGAAAGTCACTAACTATATCTAAAAGTTTCCTCTGCATCCCGAAACCAACATTACAACCAAATAAAGTCCTTTTGATTCAATGAATGATTGCAGTGTCAAGGTCATCACACACTAAGGAGAAGCCTATGGCATGTTGTGGTACGTAAGGACATCTTTTGTGAGAGCGAGAGCTTAAATTCTAAAAATAAGCCCTTTAAAATTGAATGCTTGTGAACATAAAACTATGTGAGAGAAGAGTTGTGCCAAAATAGTGAGGGCACTCATGACGCATGCTTAGGTGTGTAGTTGTTTGCTTGTCCGTACATGATTGCATTGGCCCGATAGAATTGTAAGGAGTCTATCATTGAGGCTATGTCGTGTCTTGTGGAGTGTGTTGGTGCTAAACAAATGTGTATATTATTTCATGAGGATTGAACTACAAGCGCATGATTAAAATAGTTTGGTTGGTTTTAGTGTGGGTGGACAAGTCCTTAGGTGTTAATGGTGAACTAATAGAAATTGATTATAGAGTTGCTCGAGGACGAACAAAGGTTTCAGTAGAGGGTGGTGATCTTGGGCATATTTATATGCTCATTTGTTAAAGCCCGCATATACCCTGAGTTTTAAGAGCATTTTTTATTCTAATTGTTATGTTTGATTGAGATTGCGATGATTGCACAATAAGACATGTGATAAGCTAATGCAGGAGTTTTGAAGGGAATTGAGCACATAGGAGCTGGAACATAGGAGGAAAGCGTGGATGCAACTCGAAGAAGCATGCAAAAGAATGCATAAAGGATGACTGGGTTGGGGCACATTAGTGGCGTCGCCCTAGACCTTGAACTACTGAAGCTCCTAGCTTGGCACACTACAGGCGCGACATGTTAGGGGCAAAACTACAAAAGCCCCAGTGATGGCACACTGTAGGCGCGCCATGCCAGAGTGCAAACTCCTGGTGCCCCAGTGCTGACACTCTGATGATTCGCCGCGCCAGCTCTATCCCGACAAAATTCCAAATCTTTCAGGATTCGAATCTAGCAAAGAAAATCAATTATTTTCCCAAACCTTATAAATAGAACCTTAGGCCTCTTTTGTAGGGTTATTTTCTTTTTTCAAGTGTAAGAGCAAGGGAAAAAATTCATTTTAGGTTTCTTTTCTTCTACTTTTTCTGAAGTGTTGAATTACATGAAAACAAATATATTTATGTTTTTTATTAGCATGAGTAGCTAAGAACCCCTGTTCTAAGGTTGCGGCTATGAATGATTGTTGAACATTAAATTTTATTGGATGAAGTTGGTTATTATATAAATTATTCTTGTGTTCTTGAATTAGTATTTTGATGTTTGGCCGCCATTAAAATAAATATATTGTCTACTTTTGAACTCGAGAGAGAAATGGAGAGATAGAACGTGGAATACAAGGAGCATGATCTTTTCTTGCATGTCACTTGAATTTATTTGTGTTTAGGATAGAGATATACCTAAGTGTCGTGCTTGATTACGAAACAAGATGATAGCTTTAATGCTCACCAGTTGATTCAATCTATCCTGGCTAAACGATGTAGTTAGACTGTTAATTAGAGTAGATGATTAGAGGTTGGTAGATCATGATCATAAAATTTACCTTATAAATCAGTAATTTGATAACCATCTATAATCCATAAAAGATATGTGAAACATGAATTCTTAGTTACGCTGCAGCCCTAGAATTGTCCCAAATTATTGTGTACACACCGAAATTGAAGTCGATCATTGTTAGTTACTTTTAATTCTTAAATTCTTGCAATCATAGTTATAATATCAAAAATCAAAATCTTTGAGATACACTTGCATTAACTAATGGGTGTAGTCAAATAAAATATAAACTCATTGTAAATCCTTTGGGTTAGATAATTCGGTTCTTTTAGAGCTACTATATTATTTGAGCGACTATGTACACTTATGTGTGCATTTGGGAGAACTGAGTTTTTGTATGGCCCGGACCTCAAATCGCGGATAGGTCTCAAAGTAACCAAGATTGCGTAGCCCAAACCACGAACCACAGATAGGCCTCCAAAATGTAATCAATAGGATCTAGCCTATATGTATCAACTTCGTAGATGATAAAGAGCCCAAATCTCGGACTGTTGTGGTAGATTAGTGACCAGACCTTGAATCTGGTAATAAATAATTATATGCTAAACTATCCCATATTTAACTCTTCTCTATAATGCCATTTTGGATCGACGTCCACCCCAAGGTGATAAATTATATACTCCAAGCTCCAACCAAATCCAATCCCAAGCCATCAAACAAAGCCCGATATCTCAACCACGAGTCACTAGGGCTGTAAAAAGGGGAATTATGGATAAAAGGTCATCGAAGCTGAGTCATCGCCTAATCTATGGCTCATTCTATTAGACCCAAGTTTGCTATATCAGTCTATAAGGAGCTAAGCTGTCAGACATGATGTCGAAGAGATTGTAATATTTGTCGGCTCAAAAATACATAAGTCTAAGACAAACATGCTTTAATACAAACAATAAACAAATAACAATTCACACTACAAGTTAAGGATGATCAAAACAAGGGAAACAACAGGCTAACAATCCAAAAAAACTCGATACAAGCCTAAAACATGATATCAAACTAGCTAAGCATGATCAACAAACTAAACACCCCAAAATTCACACAACTCAACACGCATTCACATTTTCAGGCTCAATCTAAAGGTCGAGAAGCCATATCCTACCTAAATGTACACTGCGCGTGCTCCAAAGTCACAACTCCAGAGCTTTTCCTTTTCGTACGGCCTTCGAACACTGCAATGCTTTCAAAAATAGGATCACAATGTCAAGACGGTCGTTTAGAAACCAAAATCACATTAATCGAAAACGGACAAAAATTTGAGTCAAAATGGGAAATGTGGGACTCAGGCTGTAAATTTCATAATTGACTCCGTCAAAAGGTCCATTGAAGCTTCCTGAACTTGAATCCTAAAATGGGACACAATTCGGGGTTCGAAATGCAGATACAACATCATGCAAGAAAATTCACGGTTAGTGTAAAGAAATGAGGGCTGGCAGCCCCTTCGAGGCTAGTTTTACCTCCAACAAATAGCCCCTAGCAAACTTCGAATACTCCAGACGTATTCCCAAACTCCCCAAACACACCAAGCTATGAATCACCAAATCGGACCTCTATAGATCTCAAAATCGAAGTTGGATATAATGAACTTAAGTTGATCGCGTCTGGTCTGTATTTAAAATGACCAGACAAAAATCTTCATCGCGATCCCGACTGAGGGGCCTGAGGACATGGTGGCCCACTATTCTAGGCCTTCGTAAACATGGAGGAGATTCTGTGATCGTGGAAGGCAACTGGCCTGGGAATCACGAACTCAGTGAAGAGCCCGCAATCGCGGAAGGCAAAGCACTAAGCCTTCGCAAACGTGACCCATGTCTCATGAACTTGGAGGCCATCACCATTGACCATCGGGAACACGATCAGGGGGACCCGTGAATGTGAAGAAGGGGAGGGGCTGCACCAGCTGATGCACATCAGCGGGTTTTGGCCAAGTTCAACATTTCTGATGGGTGGTCGGGATTCATTAAGAATTCTGTGCATGTAAACAAAATATGCAACTCCACCAAATTCAGCATTCCAAACTCAACGTAGATGTCAAACTTTCAACCGAGGTCTTCTTGAAAAAAAGTGAATCACACACAAGCCCCATTTTAAGTCAAAATCCACAAGGGAGCTCTGAATTAGCCTGAAAGCCTCGAGATCCGCATGAAAGATTATTCTAGACAAAACTTGATGTTCCGAAGCTAACAAAATCATCAAAATTGCATTCCACCAAATTCAGCATTCCAAACTCAACGTAGATGTCAAAACTTCCAACCGAGGTCTTTTTGAAAAAAAGTGGATCACACACAAGCCCCATTTTAAGTCAAAATCCACAAGGGAGCTCTGAATTAGCCTGAAAGCCTCGAGATCCGCATGAAAGATTATTCTAGACAAAACTTGATGTTCCGAAGCTAACAAAATCATCAAAATTGCATTGTGAGGCCGTCTTCTTGAACTTTTGACCGAAGTCAACCATTCAAGTTTCAAAAACTCCAAAACACGTAAACTTGCACATAATCCAAACAAACGACCAGGTGACCAAACTGTCAATTTCAGCAAGTCATAAATGACTTGGATATCGCTATAAGAATGCCCTAAACAATGAAAATAAGTGTATCCAAATTTCGTGGTGGAGTCTGTCTCTTTTAAGCTTTAAGACTTAACAAACTGAAATGTTTGGAATAATACTAGATATAAGAGCATGAGCTAACGAGATCCCAATATATGCTACTTTCTCTATTTCAATTTATGTAACACAAATGTAATTTGTAGTCAACCGAATTTATATATGTTTTTAAAACTATTTTAATTTATTAATTATTATGATTTATAGTACTTTTTACCTAATTTCCACATAATATATTTTAATTTCTCTGTCTGAGTTAATGTGGCACCAATAGAATTTTGAGAGTCAACCAAAATTTTTATATGTTTTATTATAGATATTTTAAGTTGTTAATTATTGTAGTTTATAGTTTTTTTCTACATATTTTTTATACAATATATGTTACTCCCTTTATCCCAATTTATCTGGTATAAATGAAATTTTGAGAGTCAAGCAAATTGTTTATATGTTTTGTTTATAGATAGTTTGAGTTGTTAGTTATTATGATTTATAATACTTTTTACGTAATTTTTACATAATATATGTTACCCCCTCTATCTCAATTTATTTGGCACAGTTAGAGCTTCAAGAGTCAACCAGATTATTATTTTTAGATATTTTAAGTTGTTATTTATTATGATTTATATCCCTTTTTACGTAATTTTCAAATATATAATAGGCTTGAACAAAAAGTAGGAAAAATAAATTAAAACAGAGAGATTTTCAAAAATACCCTCAGCTAAAAGCAGACATGTGATGTACGTCAGTTGTCTGCTTGTAGACATTTATTAATAGTAGTAAAGTCCTATATTATCATTTCTAAAAGTTTTGGTAAATTTTGGTGGAATTTAATCAGCAAATTATACAAATTTTAAGCTTGGAAAAAGACAATTTTAATTTTTTTAAGAAATACATAGGGATGAAATATCATGCATAGTGCATCACCCTGTAAAGATTTTGTAACGATCCTTCCAGTTCGTTGTGGGTAGACCAATGGTGATAGCATTGAGTCACAAACATTTTGGGTAGTGACTTGAAAATTTTGGGCTAGGCCAGTCTCATACATAATCTAAATAAGGTGAGATATAAATTAATTCAGGAATGACTGGGCTGGTACGTCCAAGTTTGGATCGTGTTTCCTAGTAGATAAGACATTAAGAAATCCATAAGGCCTTTTGGAATCGAATTCAGGTGAGTAAAACTCTCAGTATCGAACTTAGTGTGAAAAGGTTAGTGTAGAACGTCAAGGTTAGAAGGTATGTTGTTAAATGGGGGCTTTACAGAGGATTTATGAGTCTCTGTCTCCGTGAAAGCATCTATAACGAGTATCACACCGGTATACGAGATGAATCAATTCCCGCTATAGCGGGTAGGCTGTTATGGCGATGACGTTATAGCAGGTCAGGCCACTATAGCGGGGTTTGTCGGGGTTTTGTGCAGAAATCTCCCAAAAACCTCTTATTTTGTGCAACTTCATTCTTCGAATTAGGAAGGGCGATTTAGGGCAGTTCTCTTTAGTTTTTCAACCAATCTCTTCGGTTAAGGTAAGTTAATTACTTTTTCAACTTGTATTTTGATTCTTCAGCCTTAGAATCTAGGATGTTACTCTGGGGGAAGGGTTTTAACTTGAATTAATGGTGGGAAGGACCCTTGTTGGGTAGAATGATCATGGGGATTACTGGGTTTAGGATTTGGTTACAATCAGGTATTCTTGGGCCATTGTTCATTGATTTTTGTAGTTGTTATTATTTTAGACAAAGAACAAGCCAAAGCATCACAAAAAGAGAAGACTCAAGTTTAATATATTTTCCAAGGCTTGATTCGAGGTAGGTGACTGTTGTTGTTTTCCGTTTATGACATATGTGCTTGTTAATTGTGTCGTTAGTAATGCATGCATGATATATGATTAGGAATATAGACAAAAATGATGAGAAATTAAAGATGTTGTCAATCATATGCAATGAATGTGTTACATGAAAGTACATGTGTGATTGAGATCCCTTGTGGTTGTGATTATGTTCTGTGTTGATGTTTGAAATCACATACCACGTCGGTACATATTATTATTGGAACAGGCACCACACCGGTACACTAGCATCTAGAATGAGCATAGCGTCGGGACACTAGGAACAGATATCACGTCAGCACTGTCATGACCCATAGTACACCCTAGACGTGACATGGCGTATAAGACCTCGAGAGGCCCTACACAAGCCACTTGACATACACATACACAAAATAATAGACAAAATTAAAGAATCTCATATAAATGGAAAGTGTGACATTAAAGCGGAAGTCTAACATAGTCTTGACAAGGAATCAAATACATCAAAAGAAGTAGTCGGGACATAACCCGTACACCACGTACAACATCTGAAAGGTAAATAAATATGAAAGCAACAAAGGTAACTTAGTCCTCGGAGTATGAGGACTCACCAAGTATTAAAATCTACAAGGTAATCCACTAGCCACGAACAGAAGGAGGGAGATCGTCGGACCTTACATTAGTTAAAAAATATAGGCACAAGTATGCATTAGTACATGGAATGTACTAAGTATGAGGGAAATGCAATAAAAGTGAAACATGATCATAAGAGGACATAATCGAAAGCATGATATGCATGACCAAGCTAAACATTATATAAATCATTTGAAGTAGAATCATAAATCATGAACATACTCAATGCATCTTAAAATCATCAAGAAAGCATCATTAAAACCTTGATAGACAACATAGATCATTTTGTAGGATATTAGCTTTAACCGACAATAGACCATGCGAGCTATAACATGAAATCCGATGTAACTCTCACATCGAGAAGGGAGGGTCTACTTGCCAAGGTAGAACTCCGTATCATGTCATATGTTATATGTGGATCTACTAGCTAGGTCATTTATGGCAAACCTACGTGGGCACATAGTTTGGAACTAGAGGTTGCTACTAGAAACTACCTTATTTGAGTCACCACCTCAAAGTTCTCTCGGTGCTAAGTTAAATCTCAACGGAATAGTAACTTATATAAACACATCATCATCCATAGGAAAGTACAATTCAAATATTAATCCAAGCTTAAACATCATAGAGAAGGTCATTAAATCTTCAATCAAACATGTGTGATAAAACCTTTCACCAATTATGATTTCTTAATGTGAGAAAACATTTCACAATTTCATTGAGGCTCATCTTAAAGAAACCTAATTCATAATACATTTATTTTCATAAATCATGCATAACTTAATGAAAACATCAATAATAGATTCATAGTTTCTTCATAGATTCATATCTTTTAGGGTTCATAGTCAAAATCATGATCAATGTGTGGGTTCATGTGATTTCAATTGGAAAGCATGTAATTGAGTTAACACAACAATAATAAGATCAAATTCAAGCAATTGGATCAACAAAAATAGAACCCATGAAGAATTCAATGAAAACCTAATCAATTTGATTGAAACTGAATTGGAAAATTGGCGAAAACCTTGGGTCTCAATGGGTGAATTGAACCCATTGATGAATCCCTACATACCTTTATGATAAAAGCCCAAAAGCATTGGAGGAATCGGAGACTTGATGCTTGGAAACCCTAAACTACTTCTTGACCTTGGGAGAGAATTGGAGGGGTGACTTTGGATGGGATTTGGGGATTTGAGAGAATTGGGTTAGTTTTACAGATGGAAGGGTAGTTATAGGAATTAAAATAAAGGTCAAAATGACATAGTATATGCATTAGATGCATAGGAAAATGCCCAAATACCCTTAAAATAACTATCGGATGGTTCCTATGATTATGACCTACTACCCGTAAGAATTTCCACACCTCGTCATGGTCAATTGTAGAACCAACTTCAGAAACCCAAATATTAAATCATTTCCCACGAGACCTTTCTACGGTTCATCGAATTTTCTACGGTTCGTAGACCCATCCTAGAAACCAAATTTTGCTTCAAAATTTAACTAAGTCTGGAACCTTCCTACGAAACTCATCTAGGACTCATCAACCTTCCAACAGTTCATCCTGTTCATTCGTAGGTCAAACTTCATAAACATGAAATTCCAAAAACCCATCTCCAAGTCTACGGCACCCTTCCTGTGTCCGTAGGTTGGACTCGTAGAACATGCTTCAATGCCAAAATATGTGTTTTCCCTTTTCTTTCAATTTTTCAATTTCCACGGTGTTACAATATCTCTTCCTTGGGAACACTCATCCTCGAATGGGACTCAAGCTAGCATGAATAGAGTAGGAGAGAAACTAACAACCCAACATGAATGCAAATTTTATCAAAATGCACATAAAACATGGAGAACCACTCCAAGCTAAATCATAACATCAAAATGAAGTTTTCATGAACATGCATGCATATGGAAATATGAGAATAACTAAAACGCATGAATCCGAATGAATGAACCATGAGGAGCTAAAACCTCAAGCTAGAATAAGAGAGGAGGGAAAGCGATGAGGATACCGAGACATCATATCAGCTTCGGCTTACCAAGTAGCACCCTCAACTAATCGATTCCTCCAAAGAAAATTCACGGAAGCAACTTCCTTATTTCTCAACTTCCGAACTTGTTGGTCTAAAATCTCAACCGGAATCTCTTCATAAGAAAGGTTCTCTTTAACACCCAAGCCTTCTAAAGGCACTATGGATGTTGGATCTCCAACACTCTTCTTCAACAAAGAGACATGGAATATCGGGTGTACCGGCACTAAATTATTTGGCAACTCAAGTTCATAAGGAACTTTGCCAGTACGCCTCAAAATCTTATATAGGCCCACATAATAGAGACTAAAATTCTCTTTCTTTCCAAATCTCATCACACCCTTCATGGGTGAAATTTTCAAGTAGACCCGATCATCAACCTCAAACTCAAGCTCTCTTCTCATAACATCGGCATAAGACTTTTGTCGACTTTGAGCCATTTCAACCTTTCATGAATAAGTCAGACCTTTTCCATAGCCTCATGCACCAACTCAGGCCCTATTAACGCAATCTCACCAACTTCAAACCAACCTATAGGAGACCTACACCTCCTACCATAAAGGGCCTCAAACGGTGCCATCCCAATGCTAGAGTGGTAGCTATTATCATAAGCAAACTCAATAAAGGCAAATGATCATCCCAATTTCCTTTAAATCAATAACACATGCTCTCAACATATCTTCTAAAGTCTGAATAGTAAGTTCGGCTTGTCCATCGGTCTGAGGACGAAAAGTCGTACTAAGTTTCACTCGAGTACCAAGACCTTTCTGAAATGACTTCCAAAACTGAGATGCAAACTTGTTACCACGATCAGAGATAATGGACAAAGGCACTCCATGAAACCTTACCATTTCCCATATATAAAGCTTGGCATAATCTTCCGATGAGAATGAAGTCTTAACAAGAAGGAAGTGAGCCAATTTTGTCATTTGGTCCACAACAACCCAAATAGAATCAAATGTCAACGAGTGCGAGGTAAATCCATAATGAAGTTCATATTCAAATCTTTCCATTTCCATGTAGGAATGCTAATGTCTTGAGCCAAACCACCAGGTTTTTTATGTTCAACTTTCACTTGTTGACAATTCGAGCATTTAGCCAAAAATTCAAGAATATCCTTCTTCATCTCATTCCACCAATAGACTTTCCTCAAATCACGATACATCTTAGTGGCTCCCGGGTGAATAGAATATCGAGAACTGTGAGCTTCTGTCAGAATCTACTTTCTCAACTCGTTAACATTCGAAACACATAACCGACCATGATATCGAAGGACACCATCTCCCCCTTGGGAGAAAGCCTCATTGGCTTTTTCAGAGACCAAATTCTTCAAGTCAACTAGTACCGGATCAAGATCTTTCTTAGCCTTCGCATCCAATTCAAAAGACGATTAGGAACCATTATTAACAACTACACCATATTTATTGGAATCAACCAAGCGAACACCCAATCGAGCCAAGCTTTGAACATCATGAACTAACTCCTTCTTAACATCTTCAACATGAGCAACGCTTCCCATTGATAGTCGGCTAAGAGAATCCACCACGACAATCGCGTTTCTGAGATAATAGAGAATGTTCATGTTGTAATCCTTCAATAACTCAAGCCACCTCCTTTAGTAAAGATTCAAATCCTTTTGAGAAAACACATATTTCAAACTCTTGTGGTTGGTAAATACATCTACATGTACACCATACAAGTAGTGTCTCCAAATCATGAGTTGGATAATTCTTTTCATGCACCTTCAATTGTCTCAAAGCATATACAATGACCTCTTCATGTTGCATCAAATAAAAACCAAGACCAATCTGTGAAGTATCACAATACACCACAAAACCATTCGATCCTTCCGGTAATGTCAGAATAGGGGCCAAAGTTAGTCTATCTTTCAACTCTTGGAAACTCTTCTCACAAGTTTCTGAACATAGGAATTTCACATATTTTTAGTCAATGTTGTCAAAGGAGAAGCAATAGAGGAAAATCCGTCCAAAAACCTTCTATAGTAACCATCCAAACCCAAGAAACTCCATATATCTAAAGCGGACAACTGTCTAGGCCAATTCTTAACCACCTAGGTTTTCTTAGGATAGACTTGAATACCTTCACCAGAGAGAATAAGGCCAAGGAAAGCAACAGACCTCAACCAAAACTCACATTTATTAAACTTAGCATACAACTCATGATCCATTGAGAATTTGTAACACAATCCTCAAATACTCAGCATGCTCATCCTCACTCCATGAGTAAATGAAAATATCATCAATAAACACAATCACAAACATATCAAGATATTGCTTGAAGATCATATTCATCAAATCCATGAACGCCGCCTGAGCATTAGTCAAATCAAAATACATCTCCAAAAACTCATAAGGACCATACCGAGTTTGAAAAGCCATCTTCATAATGTCACTTTCCTTCACCCTCAATTGGTGATAGCCTAACTGGATGTCAATCTTAGAGAAGTAACTTGCTCCTTGGAGTTGATCAAACAAATTATCAATCCTTGATAGAGGATACTTATTCATAATGGTAACCTTATTCAATTGCCGATAGTCAATACACATTCGGAGGGAACCATCCTTCTTTCAAACAAACAACACAATAGCAGCCCATGGTGAGATACTCAGCCTAATAAAAACCTTATCCAACAAGTCCTTTAATTGGTCCTTAACTTCTTAAGTTCAATCGGGGCCATACGATAGAGAGGAATAGAAATAGGTTTGCTTATCTGGGACAAGGTTAATACCGCAGTCTATTTCTCTTTCGAAAGGAATTCCAGGAAGATCCTCGGAGAATACTTCCGAAAACTCATTTACAATCGAAACTGACTCAAGAGTAAGGGTTTCAGATTATGTGTCCCTAACCTGAACAAGATGGTAAATGAAACCCTTAGAAATCATTTTCCTCACCTTTAGGCAAGATATAAACTGACCACCTTAAGAACATAATTTCCTTATTCCCATGACATGATAGATTCGTTCGGAACTTTGAATGTGACCAATCGGGTCCTACAATCTATGGAAGCATAACATGCATAAAGTCAATCGATCCCAAGAATAATATCAAAATCTAACATATCAAGCTCTACTAGATCAACATGACTTATTCTATAAGAAATGGAAGTATGACAATTTCTATGAATTCTCTTAGCCACTACAGAATAACCAACGGGAGTAGAGACATGAAAGGGGTTGGGAAGGATTTCAGGACCGACATCAAATCTCATGGCCACATAAGGAGTGACAAATCACAAGGTAGCACCCGGATCAAGTAAAGCATAAACATCAAGGTGAAAGACTTTTAACATATCACTCACCACATCCAGAGAACCCTCACAAACTAGGCTGAGCTTGCAAAGGAAAAGCCTTCACTTTTGGCCACTCTTTCTACAATTGAAGCAGTCATCCGTACCGGCTAGACACTTGACATCATGTTTCTTACCACACCAGAGGGAATAGAAGATCCACTACCACCAGCCCCTTGAGGTTTAGGATTAGACACCTTATCTTGTTGAACTTAGGAGTCGGAGCATTAGAAAAGCCTTGACCAGAAAACTTTTTCCAGAACTTAGAACGGCCTTCTCATCCAGACCTAGAATGAGAAAAGTTACTATCACCGGTCCTTGCCCTCTTAGACTCTCTTTCCCTTTCTTTGAGCTTCTCCTCTTCAATTTGTTAAGCATGTACCAACAAGCGAAAGATATCCATCTCCTTAATCAAAATAGTGGTGCGACACTCTTTGACAACGAAGTCAGAAACACACGACACAAACTTACTCATCATTGCCCTAGAGTCACAACCATAGTCGAAGAATACATAGCCAATTGAGTGAACTTCAAAGCGTACTCCTTCACACTCATATTCCTTAGACGAAGGTTTCTGAACTCAATCACTTTCGCCTCTGTCATCTCAAGAGGAAAGAAACGATCAAGAAAAGCTCCTTTAATTTTTTTTCCAATCAAGAGGACCCGCATCAACCGTCCTCTCACTTTTCCATTGTTCAAACCACACTTGAGCAACACCCTTAAGTTGATAAGCGGCCAACTCCACCTTCTTGACCCAAGAAAATCCCATAATTCCCACTATCTTATACATCTCATCAATGAACTCTTGAGGATCCTCATAAACCTTGGAACCATGAAATTTCTGAGGATTCATCCTAGTGAAGTCCCTTATCCATGTTGCCGCCATACCCACATTTGGGTTCACAAGAGCAATAGCTTCTCTCTTTGCTTGGGCCGTCATAGCTTTAGCCAACACTTGGAAAGTGGCTCAGAATTCGGCATGAGTCACTTGCTTTGCCAAAGGATCAACCAGAACATGAGGGAACTTGGGCTCCATATTTTCACTCGCATTCCTTCTCACGTAAGCTCTTTGAGGGGCCATATCCCGACAAGGGGTGAACACGATTTAGGAGAAGGATCTTTATAGAGATAGAATATATGGCATGACTTTAGAGTGATGAAAGATGTGAAGTTTCCTAAATATTGTGTAGCCTCTTATTCATAAATGTGGTGCGCTTCACACTCATAAACAAGACTCTACTCAACGCGACTTGTCAGACATCCGAGGACCTTTTCTAAAACCGGGCTCTAATACCAAGTTTGTCACGAATCAAAGTACACCCTAGAAATGACATGGCATATAAGACCCCGACAGGACCTACACAAGCCACTTGACATACACATACACAAAATAATAGTTAAAAGTAAAGAATCTCATATAAATGGAAAGTGTGACATTAAAGTGGAAGTCAAACACAGTCTTGACAAGTCATCTAATACATTAAAAGAAGTGATTGGGACATAACCCGTACACCACGTACAACATCCACAAAGTAAAGACATATGAAAGTAATAAAGGTGACGTAGACCTCGGAGTATGAGGATTCACCTAGTCTTCAAATCTACAAGGTAATCCAATAGCCACGAGAGGAGGGAGGAGATCGTCGGATCTTACATTAATGAAATAATATAGGCACAAGAATGCATTTGTACATGGAATGTACTAAGTATGAGGGAAATGTAATAAAAAGTGAAACATGATCATAAGAGGACATAATCGAAAACATGATATGCATGACCAAGCTAAACATTATATAAATCATTTGAAGTAGAATCGTAAATCATGAACATGGTCAATGCATCTTAAAATCATCAAGAAAGCTTCATTAAAACCTTGCTAGAAAACATAGATCATTTTGTGGGATATTAGCTTTTACCGACAATAGATCATGCGAGTAATAACATGGAATCTGATGTAACTCCCACATCAAGAAGAGAGAATCTACTTGCCAAGGTAGAACTCCGAATCATGTCATATGCTATATGGGGATCCACCAGCTAGGCCATTTAAGATGAACCTACGAGGTCACGTAGTTTGGAACTAGAGGTTGCCACTAGAGACTACCCTATTTAAGCCTCCCCCTCAAAGTTCTCTCGATGCTAAGTTAAATCCCAACAGAATAGTCAATTTCATAAACACATCATCATCCATGGGAAGTACAATTCAAATATTAATCAAAGCTTAAACATCATAGAGTAGCTCATTAAATCTTTAATCAAGAATGTCTGAGAAAAATTTTCATCAATCATGATTTCTTAATGTGAAAAACCCTTTCACAATTTCATTGGGGCTCATCTTAAAGGAACCTAATTCATAATACATACATTTATTTTCATAAATCATGCATAACTTCATGAAAACATCAATCATAGATTCATAGTTTCTTCATAAATTAATATCTTTTAGGGTCCATAGTCAAAATCATGATCAATGCATGCGTTCATGTGATTTCAATTGGAAAACATGTATTTGAGTTTTTAAAAAATAACCATAATAAGATCAAATTCAAGTAATTTGATTGAAATTGAATTGGAGAATTAGGGAAAACCATGGGGCTCAATAGGTGAATGGAACCCATTGATGAGGCCCTAAATATCTTTATGATGAAAGCCCAAAAGCAATGGAGGAATTGGAGATTTTATGTTTGGAAACCCTAACCTTCTTCGTGACCTTGGGAGAGAATTGGAGGGGATGACTTTGGATGGGATTTGGAGATTTGATAGAATTGGGTTAGTTTTACGGGTGGAAGGGTAGTTATAGGACTTAAAATAAGGGTCAAAATGGCATAGTATAGGCATAATATGCATAGGAAAAAACCTAAACACCCTTAAAATAACTGTCGGATGGTTCCTACGTTTGTGACCTACGGCCCGTTATAATTTCCACTAGTCGTAACCGTAGTACCAAATTTAGAAACCCAAATATTAAATCATTTCCCACGAGACCTTTCTACAGTCCGTCAAATTTTCTACATTTCGTAGACCCCACCCATAGAACCCAAATTTTGGTTCAAAATTTAACTAAGTCTAGAACCTTCCTACGGTTCATCCTATTCATTAGTAGGTCAAACTTTAGAAACTTGGGTGTAATTCTTGAAGAGAGGAATCAGAAGGTCTTCCATTCAATCTACTATACCAGTAAGACTTACGACTCTGCTCAAGTGAACTACACTGTGTATGGAAAGGAAATGCTTGCCTTAGGTTTTGCATTTGATAAGTTCATGTTATATTTGGTGCAAACAAAAGATATTCTTTACACTGACCATGTAGCTATTAGATACTTGTTCAACAAGAAGAATGCAAAGACAAGATTTATTAGATGGATCTTACTACTGCAGGAATTATAACTTGTGATCAAGGGCAGCAAAGAATTAGAGAATCAAATTGTAGACCACTTGTCCAAATTGGATAGTTCATTTCATATGCTAGATGAAGGGAAAATTTGTGAGGAATTTCTTGATGAACATTTGCTAGCTCTAAATGTTACTGAGTTGTCATGGTATGCTTATATTGTCAATCTATTCATAAGTGGATTGTATCCTCCTAAGCCAACTACACAACAGAAGAAGAAGTTGAAACATGATGTCTGGTTGTACATATGGGATGAACCATTTCTATTAAGGCAAGGGCCTAATAGAGTGATAAGAAGATTCATTTTGTAGCGTTAAAAGAAGCAGGTTATGTTCTTGATAGTTTCCACGCCTCTCCTCATGGGGGCCATCACAGAGGTGAGAGAACAGCTCACAAAGTGTTGCAGTCGGGGTTCTTCTTGTCAACTTTGTTTAGAGTGCCACTAGCTATGTCAATGAGTGTGATCAATGCCAATGGATAGGGACTATTTCAAATAGTATTCTGGAGGTGGAGATATTTGATGTGTAGGTAATCGACTTCATGGGTCACTTTACGCCTTAAAATGGTAACCAATCCATCCTTGTGGTTGTGGACTACATGTCAAAGTGGATTGAGGTTGTAGCTCTTCCTTCTAATGATTCAAAAGTAGTCATCAAGTTAATAAAGAAGCACATATTCACTCATTCAAAACTCCTAGAGCTATTATTAGTGATGAGGGTTCTCACTTTATAAGCAGTTAGGTGATGAATGTATTGGCTAAGTAGGGGATACAACACACGACGGCGACAGCATACCACCTGCAGACTAGTGGCCAAGTAGAAGTATCCAACAGAGAGGTTAAATAGATCTTATAGAAGACTTTGAATGCACAAAGAAAGGACTAGGCAATGAAACTTGATAATGCCTTGTGAGTATACAGACCAACATACAAAACGCCTATTAGGATTTCTCCTTATCGAATGGTGTTTGGTAAGGCTTGTCATCTTTTAGCGGAACTAGAGAATCAAGCTTATTAGGCTTTAAAGAAGTTGAATCGTGATCCAGAGCTAGATGGAAAGAAGAGAATGGTGCAGCTACACGAACTTGAGGAGTTCAAGCTCCATGCTTATGAGAATTAAAAGTTGTATAAGGAAAAGAAAAAATGCCGGAACGACAAGCACATTGTTTCTAACACTTTTGAGCCAAGCTAACAGGTATTACTATTTGATTCCAGATTGAAGTTGTTTCTTGGAAAGTTGAGTTCCAAGTGGTGTGGACTATTTGAAGTGGTAAAGATGACGCCTCATGGGGCTGTTGAGTTGTGGAACAAGGAGAAGAGTTCCACTATTCTGGTAAATGGACAACATGTGAAGCACTACTTTGGGAACGATATTGATCGCGATAAGGAAGTACTCAAACTTGGTCATAAGTGATCCATGAGTTTGGTCAAACCGCGACGGTAAATCAGGCGCTACACAGGAAACAACCCGTGATTTATTTGTAATAGATAGGACTAAGGAAGTCATTTTTTTCTCATTTAAGCAACTTTGTTTTTCCAGAGAAAATAGTTTTCAAGAAATTAAAAACAAACCCTAACATATCAATATTAGATTCATATTTATTTTTATAATATCTTCGTGCAAAAAATTTAAAAATGAGAAGTCGAAGTACTCTTGTTGCATATGCCTATCATTTTCAATTTTTCATTTTGCATTGCTCTTTTTCCTCTTTTTATTTGGGAGCAAAAAGCATCTCTTGAACTTAAAAGGGTAAAGTTTGATTTCTCGAGTACTAATATTTGACTTACATAATTAGAAATAAGCATCATATTATGAACTATTAGTGTAATAAAGCTGAATTTGGAGGGATATTTATGAAATTATTTCTTAATTAACTTATATATTTACTCTATTAAATCACATAATTATAATAAATTTAAGTTAATTTGATATAAATTGAGAGTAAATTAATATTCAATTTAATGCTCTATGAAATCACGTAATCATAATAAAATGGGTTAATATGACATAAATTGAAGGAGAATAAATATTAAATTTATATTGAAATATTAAATCCAACTCGAATTACATACTAAAATTACAAACGGAGTTTCCTAGAAAAAAACCTTTTCATTTTCCGTTGCCTCTTTGCAAATTCTTGATTTCATATTTCAAAATTTACAAAGAGAGCAAAAGGGGGGGAAATCGCAAACATGCCTGGCAGAATCGCACGTCGTCGTCTTTCTGTGGAGCGCAGATCATAGCTGATGGATCACCCACATGTATTCTATGCCCTTTTGATTTTTTTCTGCTCAGTACTTTTTGTGTAACTATTTTTTACTCTATTGATGCACAATAATGGGTTTTTAGGATCTGTGGATTTGATGGCTCAGTTAACTTATGGGTCTCTTCTCTTTTTTTTCCTTAGGGATTTGTGGCTAGGCCAGAAACTGGTCCAGATGGGTCTGTCAATTTGATGGTGTGGCATTGTTCGATCCCTGGAAAACCTGCGGTGAGTGAACGGGCTTTCTTCACTACCCATTTCAAGTTTTCTCCTTTTGTAGTTTTTTTATGGATGGTTTATTACTAGTGAAAATGGGAAAGTTAGAATTTTTTTGATACTCTTTCTGAAAAATGGTTTAGATACATACAAATTAATCATGACAATTAATAATAGAGTTTCCACATGTGTGAGCTCGCTCACATTTCCTGTTTCAAGTCCAAATAAATGAGGAGGGATGAACTAAGCTTGTAGCCATTGTGAAATGTGTCAATTCTTGATGGTTTCTCATAATTGATAAAGGAGTGTAAAACATGTATATATTCAGTGGTTTGGTGTGAATTCCTCGTCTATGATTGGAAATTTCGGGCAAGAATTGGTCTACGTCTTTTAGCAGCTTATTGTTTATCATTGATCCCTTCTTTGTTGTTGAAAACCAGTAATTTGTGCTATAATTACCCATACTTCATAGTATTATGAGGAATATGTTATGGAATTGTGAAGAAAAGACTGTACAATCTAATTAACAGTTAGACACATCAATTTTGATATTCTCGCAACAGTTATAAAAAGTATTCTATTATATTGGTTGTGACTTGCAGAGTTTTCTTATTGTTTCTAGGATTTTTATACTCCTTTAAGTTTTATCTTTTGATTTAGTTTGCCAAATAATTCATTAAAGTGAAGAATTAGTTAAAAGTGAATAGAATTTGGTAACAGGAGTCGGAAGTGAATTTAACGAGATCTAAGTTATGTCTAATTGGATGAGAATAGTTGTAGCCTGCATGTTTCCTTTCATTATTTTGGGTTAAGCTTAATTTCGTCTATATATGGAAAATATGAAACTCCATTCTATTTTGTAAATAGTTACAGCTTGACAATCAATGTAACACACATTACCTAATCAAACGAAAAGGTGTTCAGCTTAATATATAAATGTAAAAATTGATTTATAGGTCTCTGATTTGTAAGCACATATTCATTAATAGGGCTCTGTTTTGTAGCTTAGAGTATCCTCAAGTATGCTTGGCTTATATTGACCTTATATTTTGTTATCTCCATCTACAAATTTCTTGATAAAAGAAAAACAAAAGGTTTCAGCTTGGTCATTGCAACCGCTTGGAGCAACTTCCAGTCGCCTTCTTGGTTCCTAATCCACAATACAGGAAAATCCTTTTTTCTTTTTTCTATGGTTAAAGATTGTCCATGGAGAAAAAGGGGAGTAGATATTGTATTGCAAAGGAAAGATACTTGTGGAAGAGGAGCTTTAGTTTTGAAGTGTCATATGTAACTTATGAACCTTAATGGACCTTTTGAGAGTTTATGAAAGAAAGAGAAATTACACTACATGTTTGAAATAACAATATAAACAATTTTACCCCATAAATAGGGTTTAGATATGGTAGAATAGAATGCATGCGGACTTTACCCCTACCTTATGTGAGGTAGAAAGGTTGTTTCCGATAGATGAGACTCAATTCATGTTGTTGAAAATTGAAGAAAATAATATTGAGTCTAATGGGTACATTTACAAATTAGGCAACAACCACATATATGAGTCTCTCTTTGATACAAAAATATATAAGAAAAATCATTGAGGGTGTTCACAAAATTCATCTTACTGATTATATTCAAATGTTGTTGTAGAATTCTCAACAATGATTAGGAGAAATCAAGAATAATATTGATGGTTAAACTATCGAGTACATGCCCCATTATATATGAGTTGATATAGAGTTGTAGAGTCCTAGCTAGCTACACTTAGAGCTATACTATATTACAAATACAATTACAAGAGTAGAGATTAACTACTATTACTACACTTACATAGCCTAGTCCTAGTCCGACTCTAAATCTTTAACAGCTAACAAGACTTCTAACATTTGGACCATTTTGATCAACTCAGTCATTATCTTCAGCTTGATCCTTATCTTCAACGCTTCCCCTCAAGCTAATGAGTGGTGGAACAGTTACTCGTAGCTTGGTTCTAAACCAAACAAAGACTTGTTTTGTCAATGCTTTTGTATGAATGTCAGCTAGCTGATCCTTAGACCTCACAAACTGTGTAAGAAGCTGACCTCTGGCCACATTTTCTCAAACAAAATGATAGTCCATTTCTAGATGTTTGGTTCTAAAATGCATAATTGGATTTACTTTTATGTACAAAGCACTCAAATTATCACAATACAATGTAGACATTGTCTTGAGGTACACTCTAAAATCATGAAGTAGGTAGATGATCCATGTCATCTCTGTTGCAGTAAAGGCTAGTGATATATACTCAACTTCAACACTTGATCTTGCTCTTGTAGGTTGTTTCTTGGAAATCCAAGAAAAATAATTTGAACCTAGATAGATGGTAAAGCCTGTAGTGGATCTCGGAGTGGTAGTGCATCCTCCTAGCCAAATGAGTATCTGAATATCCATACAACCTAAGGTGATTATGAGATAAGTCTGAGTTCAAATTGTAGAGTACATTTAATGTACCTAAGAATCATTCTAACTCCTTGAAGGTGTTCATTATTATGACATTGCACAAACTGACTGGCTAGATTCTCTACATGAGTTATATCAGGCCTTGTGAGTGTCAAATACAAGAGGCTACCTACTATACTTCTGTACAAAGAGGCATCTACAACTCTTCCAACCACTTCATTTTGACCATGTCATTATGCCAAAGATGTAGCTACAACTTTTGCCAATGTCATATCAGTCTTGTTAAGTAGTTCAGCGGTATACTTACTCTAACTCAAGTGAATTCCTCCCATAAAATATGTGACCTCCACTCCCAGAAAAAAGTGCATTGGACCAAGATCTTTCATAACAAATTCTCTTCCAAGTTGTAAAACCAACTCTGAGACATGTAATTGGTTACTTCCTATTACAATAATGTTATCTACATATAGCAAGAGGAATATTGTACCTTTGTGAATTTGCAATGTGAACAATGAGGGGTATGCCTTACTATAAGTGAAGCCAAGGTGTAGAAGATGCATGCTAAATCTATCAAATCAAGATCTTGATGCATGTTTAAGGCCATACAGTGCCTTCTTTAACAGACAAACATGGTGAAGATATTTAAAGTCAATAAATCCAGGAGGCTAACTCATGTATACCTCTTCTTGCAAGAGACCATTTACGAATGCATTTTTGACATCTAGTTGCCTTATTTCCAACTTAGAGCCAATAGCAACTGAGAAAACCACCCTAATAGTTGTGGCCTTAACCACATGGCTAAATGTTTCTTCAAAGTCTATCCCTTCAAGTTGTGAAAAACCCCTAGCAACAAGTCTTGCTTTGTATCTATCTACTATTCCATTTGCCTTCAACTTGGTCTTGAACACCCATTTTGAACTAACTAGGTTCATACCAGCCGATTTTGGCACTAATATCCATGTCTTGCTACTATGTAAAGCATTGATTTTCTCCTGCACAACTGCAAGCCAATCTGGTGACTCTAGTGCCTCATTAGTAATTTTTGGTTCTCTCACAATCTCTTCTTTGTTGTTAGGAACAAGAGATAAGTGATGCACCTTTTCCTTGTGAATAGTAATCATGTGATGCCTTGTGGTACATGAGGTGTATCAACTGAGGCAGTTGGTTATAGTGTAGTTTATCTAGATTGTTGGTTCTCAGTCATATATCACCCACAGATATCAACTTCTTAATGTATACCTTGTGGACTACACACAAAAGAAGTATGATTCAATGGACCACCACTATCTGAACCTGCATCTTCAACTTGATCCTTACCACCACTATCTGAACCTGCATCTGAGAGTTCAACATCACTATCATTTTAAATAGGCATAAGTGTTGTTATATGTTCAGTAACATTATCACCAGTAGCTTGTGTATTACCAACAACCTGTGTTTGAATATATGCAAGATGCTCAGTAGGTGTTGACACAGTAGTCAACACTTCCCCTGAATTAGAATCATCATGAGCCGGGAATTTTGAGAAAAACTCAACAAAAGTAGCTAGATGAGGTGAGATATCAATATTAGTCTAAGTTTGATTTGGAGGAATAAAAGGTAATGTGCTTTCATAAAAACAACATGTTTGGACACATACACTCTCCTTGTTGATGGATGATAACATCTGTAACCCCTGTGCAATCTGTTGTATCCTATGAACACACAGGGATAGGTCTTCAAACCGAACTTGGTACCACCCTTGATATATGTGAAACACCTACAACCAAACACCTTTAAGATGTTTTAAACAGGTTGCTCACCTTATAACCTAACAAATGGAGTCACCATCTTTAAGACTGAGGACGGCAGTCTATTAATGAGAAATAGTGAAGTGAGAAAGGCCTCAACTCATAGAAACAAAGAAAGATTAGCATGTAATAGAAAAGTTAATCTAATCTCATCAATATGCGTATGTTTTCTTTCTGAGACTCCATTTTTTCAAGTGTGCTAGGACATGAAATGTGCCTAACAGTACCACAATCTTCTAGATGTTTAATGAAGTCTGTTTTGATTAATTCACCACCTCCATCGCACTGGAACATCTTAATCTCTTTAGAGAACTATTTTTACACAATTTTCTGAAATTTAACAAATACTTCAAAAAGTTCAATCTTCTTTTTCATTGGATAAAGCTAAGTATACCTTGTATTATCATTTAGAAAAACTACATGATATTTCATATGCTGATAAAATTCAATAGAGGAAGGACCCCACAAATCAGAATGTGTTTTCAATAAAGGTTCCTTCTCAATTTTATTCCTCAAGTCAAGTGGAAGTTTACAAATTTTGCCCAACTGACAACTAGAACAAGAAATATGCATTTTATTCCAACTATTAACATTAATGCAACTACTGTTACTCAAAACTTTTAACAACTTGAAACTAGGATGTCCTAATATAGTATGCCCTATGATGACTGATGTCTGATTTCTTCCAATCTTGTGTAGGAGTCAAAGCATAGAGTCCACTTCTCTTAGATCCCTAGGTCATTATTTTCCTTGTCTTCTTGTCCTTTACAGCAAAGTTAGTTTCATCAAATTCAAGAGTGCAACAATTATCCTTTGCAATTTTACAAATTGAGAGTAGATTCTTAGCAATCGTAGGAACTACAAGGACCTCTTTTTATTTCAGACATGATCTAGTTGTATTCCAAACATATGTTATGTCTAATTGTGATCCATTCCCAATAAATATTTTATAAAATCCACTTTAGTGTTTAAATTAGATAGAGTACATGAATTATATTTCATATGACTACTGGCTCCTGAGTCCATATACAAAGTGTCATATGTAGATGATATATTATGTAGATTCATAGTAGCTAATGCATGTGGTAGTTCATCTACATATTGAAAAGAGTATTCCCACATGTAAAAGCACTTTTGAGTAGTATGATTATTTCTACCACAAATTTTAAATGACTATGTAGTATTCCTACCCTTATTTCTACTTTGGAAGCTTTGATTATTCTGAGTATTTGATCCTTGTCCAACAGGTTTAAGACCCCTTCCTTTGGAGCTGAAGTTGTTGTTTCTGCTTCTCTAAGAGTAGTTTCCTCTTCCCCTTCCTCTTTGGGCAAAGAATGCCATTTTAAGGTTCTGTAGTGGCAGTTTTTCTTCATCCTCTCTCATATAAAAAACCTTGAGAGAATTAATAAATTGATTAAGAGTGGAATATGGTGCATTACCTAGCATGAAAGTCCTGAAGGTCTTCTACTTGAGAACTAAACCTCTAGAAAAGTTGATTACTTTTCTATCTTCATCCACAGGATTTTGAATGGCTGCAAGATCATCACATATGCCTTTGAATTTCTTAATGTATTCGTCAATTTTCATGGTTCCTAGCCTAACACTGTAGTTATTGTTTACGCTTAAACTCCTTATCTTTTGCTGCTTAAAGATGGGCTTTTTTTAAGCATTCTCACATCTTCTTGGCAGTTGAGAAACCGACAATCAAGTACATGCTTTCTTCTATCAAGGTGCCTGAGATCCAGCTCCTTAGCAGTACATTTTTCTCCTCCAGTCATCAACACTGCCACTATATTCTTCGTCATCCTCAACACTTATAGCCACGGCTTTCCCAATAGCCTTTCCAGTAGAATAACCACTCACAATTGGTTCATTCTCCTTGATGATATAGGAATCTCATCACATGAATCAACTGCATCATTTATGTCCTCCAAATGAGATAGTTTGTTAGCTTAAGTTTAATGGAACAAGAGGCAATTAGGTGGTGAAGGGAAGAAGTGGACAAAGTATTGGTAAAGGGATCCATTTCAGTTAGACGTATGATTATTTTGAATTCAATACTGTAACAGCAGAAGATCTTAATGTTCTTGTACCATGTAAAATTCTCAATAATAATTGAGAGAAATCAAGAATTGTATTGATGGTTAAACGTTTGAGTAGAGGTTGATATAGAGTTGTAGATTTGTAGAGTCCTAGGCTAGTATTAGAGTTATAATATATTACAAATACAATTACAATAGTAGAGGCTAACTACTACTACTACACCTACATAGTCTAGTCCAAGTCCGAGTTTAACTCTTGAACAACTAACAAGACTTCTAACAGTTGAACCATGTTGATCAACTCCATCCTTATCTTCATCTTGATTCTTATCTTCAACAGTTCTATTCAGTGATTTTATGAAAAATATTGTCACCTATGAACCTAAAATCAATTTTTGTTACATTTTGAGAGTCACTCAAGTCCTTCGAGTTCTTTCACAATTTTCTAAACAAAACAAAGTTATAACCTTATAGCCATGTAAGGTATGTATGTATGCATGATTCCCTGGATTTAATATGTAGAGTAGGAAAAATATGATCTTTGTGATGATGCAAAAGTCCATTTTGTAAAAGTACCATAAGGATTGAACTTTAATCATTTTGTTATGTACTAATTGCATATAAATGAAAGGATGTCTTGTTGAAGTGATTTTAGTATCATAAGTCTGTTGTGTAAACGATCATGGGACATTCCTTTCACATTTCATGTGCAAAAAGATCCTTCTCTCTAACTATTTTTGAGTTTCTGAATGATGATCTAATAAATGTTGTAAACTTTTGGTAAGCTTATGAATTTTATTATCTGTAGTCCATTAAGGGTTATGTGAAACTCATTATGGATTTTGCAAGATTTTATGGTGTTGATACTGTCACGACCCAAGCCTAGGGCCTAGATGTGACCGGCGAATGGGGAACCCGAAGGAACCCCAAACAAGCCTCATAGCGTATCATTACACATCCTTGGTCGCGGAAGCAATTAAATGACCATAAGCGATAAGCATAGTCAAGGGGAAATCGGGACTAAGGGAGCAAGAAGAAAAAAAAGAAATGATACATAAATACCATAGATGAGTCAAGCTCAAGCATAATACACAACTTGTCCAACACCACCTCTAAACATGAGTACTTAGCGGGGGCCAAGACAAACTACCGGGCTCACCCTCATAGTCAAAACATAACTAGAAAGGAAAAGTTTAATACATAGCAAAAGATCATGAGCAACGTCCCCGAAATGGAGGACTCACCAATAACCACTATAGAAAATCGTACTAGCCACGCGGAGGAGGATGGTCAAGCGGTGCTCCGGTCCCTACATGGTGACATCATGTAGGCATAGAGTATGCGTTAGTACATTTGAATGTACTAAGTATATGGGATGCAATGCAATGCTACATTAGATGGACATCATAGGAAAAATGCGTAATCATACCCAATAGATAGCATATTAATGAAATGATATGTATAATGATGCTTACATAAAAATCATATTTAGTGGGACGTAGTACATGTGTGGCGAGTGACCATCAATATAGTATTTCCAAGGCCTACCACCCCCTTGAAGAGGCGAAAGAGGTACAAACCCCTCAATATGGTTACACGGGCCTACCACCCCCCGAGCTAGGGACCAAGGTACAAACCCCTCGATACGGTTATACGGGCCTACTACCCCCCGTACTAGGCAACCAAGGTACCAACCCCTCGATACGGTTATACGGGCCTACTACCCCCGTACTAGCAACCAAGGTACCAACCCCTCGATACGGTTATACGGGCCTACTACCCCCCGTACTAGGCAACCAAGGTACCAACCCCTCGATATGGTTATACGGGCCTACTACCCCCCGTACTAGGCTTGGTCGACTCACAACACTTATTTAGGGAAAATCATATACATGTGTCCATTTCATCATCATTTCAGTAATTACATAACCATCCGACTCATAGGACGTACCTTGGACCTTCCCTTTCCTAAGAATTCTATAAATGGGCATTTTATCAAACACAAGGTGGGCAATTGTTCATGTAAATGAAATCATGTATTTCAAGAATACTAAGTCCAACCAATTCCCAAATCCATATAAATCAGCCCACCAACAACATACATATATATATCAACCTTCATAATTTGATCATGGAAGCATGTAAACCATAAACATCACATAATAATTCCATTTCATGATAATATGCAAAATGGACCATAATAGGGTGTGTAGTAGTAATTCCATAATTCAAGAGTTCATAAAATGATCATAAGGACCCCATAAACTTGAAGTAGAAATAGAGGATAAATGGTTGGACTTGTGGAAAGGAAGGTTTCCACAATCAAACCCACATACCTCAACTTTGGAGAATCCTTGATGAAGATTGGAATGGAGAATCGAAGCTTGAGATTGAGTCTTGAATCCGGAATTAGAGCTTGAGATGTTTGAATTTGGTTGAAGATCTTGGTGGAATTTTTGGAGAGGGCTTAGAGAGTGTTTTTGGAGTTAAGAAAAATGACTAAGTATGGGACATATCCCCTTTTTATAAAAAAAAAGTCTCCAACCCGCCTAGAAAAAAAAGCTCACTGGAAATTGAAATCTGCACAGACAGGTTTTACGAAAATGGTCATAACTCCCTCATCCTAACGCGGAATAAGGTGAAACCAAGTGCGTTGGAAAGCTAACTCAAAGAGCTTTAATTTGATAGGTTGCAGCCCTTCCAGTTCCTTGTGTGCTAAGAGATATGCCCCTTTAAAGTTGACCCTCCAAATCGCAATTTTTGCGATTTTCGAATTTTGATACGGTTGCTCTAAAATTCGGGTTAGACCCATTTCCCACTCAATTTGACCCCAAAAATAAGAATATGAAGTCGAATTTCCGAAATCATGCACAGATTTTGAGATATATGGAAATTACAATTATAGGTGTTTCCGAAGCACATTTTCGGGCATTTTTGGGGTCGTTTCAATATCTCCCCCTTGGGAACATTCGTCCCCGAATGTTAAAAAAACGTACATGAGAGACACAAACATGGCAATTTCAGCCCACATAAGGATGCAACAATGCACTTACACCTTATTTCAAAACCTCAATATAGTTGTAAAACCACAATGAACTTGTCAACTTAAACATGAATGTATGCAATGACATGGGGGATGAACTTAAGACCTGAGATTGTTATAAGGGCTTAGAATTCAGATCCTACGGCTCCGAGTGAAGATGGAAAAGATATAGGATATCGCCTTTGGCAGTCGCGCTTCGGCCTCCCAAGTAGCACTTTCAACTTTTTGATTTCTCCAAAGGACTTTAATGGAAGCCACATCTTTGTTTCTCAACCTCTTCACTTGTCTATCTAAAATCTGAACCGGAACCTCTTCATAGGTCAAATTATCTTCAACAACACCCCCAACATCAAGAGACACAATGGCATTCGGATCACCCACACACTTCCTCAACATAGACACATGAAATACCGGATGAACCAAATCCATCTCGCTAGGCAATTCCAACTCATAAGCTACCTTGCCAATTCTCCTCATCACCTTATAAGGACCCACTTATCTTGGGCTCAACTTGCCCTTCTTACCAAAACGAACCACACCCTTCATGGGTGTCACCTTCAAATAAACCCAATCACCAACTCGGAATTCAAGAGCTCTTCTCCTCGCATCGGCATAGGACTTTTGGCGACTTTGGCCATCTTCAACCTATCTCTAATCATCCTAACCTTCTCAAGAGCCTCCATAACTAGGTCTGGTCCTAAACAAGGCCACCGTGCACCAAACCTCAAACCACCCAACCGGTGATCTACAACGCCTCCCATAGAGAGCCTCAAAAGGAGCCATACCGATGCTAGAATGATAGCTATTGTTATAGGCAAACTCAATCAATTGAAGATGATCATCCCAACTACCCTTAAGCTCCAATACACAAGCCCTAAGCATATCCTCAAGTGTTTGGATAGTCCTTTCGGCTTGTCCATCCGTTTGCGGTGAAAGGCCGTAGTAAGCTTAACTCTCGTACCTAGACCCCTTTGAAAAGACTTCCAAAAGTGTGAAGTAAATTGAGTACCACGGTCCGATATGATGGATAGAGGAATCCCATGCAACCTTACCAAGTCATGAATATATAACCTTGCATAATCTTCCGCACATAATGTTGTCTTACGGGTAGAAAATGAAGCCGATTTGTTCATCCTATCAACCACCAAACCCAAATAGAATCAAAACCTTTTCTAGTCTTTGGTAAAACCAACTACAAAATCCATATTAATTTCTTCCCACTCCAAGTAGGAATCTCTATGTCTTGGGTTAGACCACCCGTCCTTTGATGTTCGGCCTTGACTTGTTGACAACTATGACAACCGGAGACGAATTTGGCAATGTCCTTCTTCATGCCTCTCCACCAATACACATCCCTCAAATCTCTATACATTTTTGTGGAACCGGGGTGGATGGAGTAGGAAGAATTATGAGCCTCCTCAAGAATTTTCTCCCTCAAACCATCAACACAAGGCACACACAACCTACCTTGGTACCTAAGGGCACCATCTCCTCGCCTTTGGGAGAAAACTCCAACCTTTCCCTCTTTCACCAAAGGCCTTCATTCAAACAAGGAAGAATCCAACGATCTTGTTTGCTATCAACCTCATCAAGCCAAGGAAGACCTAGCACCATCAACAACGACGCCACCACCATTACCACCTCTCCACCTAAACCCCCAACCTAGGCCAACCGATGTACCTCCCTAGCCATTTCCCTATCACCATATCGAACATGAGCGAGGTCTACCCCATAAGACACCCTAGCCAAGAAGCATCCGCCTACCACAATTAGCTTTACGCGGATGATAATGCACACTCATATCATAATCTTTAAGAAATTCTAGCCACCTTCTTTGTCTCAAGTTGAGATCTTTTTTTGGGTGAAGACATATTGGAGGCTCTTATGATCGGTGAACACATCGACATGTACCCCATACAAATAATGACGCCAAATCTTTAAAGCAAACACCACCGCGGCTAATTCAAGATCATGCGTAGGATAGTTCTTTTCATGCACTTTGAGTTGTCTAGAAGTATAGGCTATCACCTTACCATTTTGCATTAGGACACAACCCAAGCCAACTCTAGAAGCATCACAATACACAACAAATCCCTCAAGCCCATTCGGTAGTGACAATATAGGAGCGGACACAAGTTTATCTTTCAAGGTTTGAAAACTCCTTTCGCACTCGTCGGTCCACTCAAACTTAGCCTTCTTTTGTGTCAACTTAGTCATGGGAGAAGCAATAGAAGAAAACCCATTCACAAATCTCCGGTAGTAACCCGCTAAGCCCAAGAAGCTCCTAATATCCGACGGGGTCAATGGCCTAGGCCAATTTCTAATCACATCGGTCTTCTTAGGGTCTACCTTAATACCATCCCCCGACACCACATGACCTAGGAAGGCAACCTCCCTCAACCAAAATTCACACTTTTCATACTTGGCATACAACTTCTCCTCTCTTAATCTTTGCAACACAACCCTCAAGTGACCCGTATGTTCTTCCTCGCTATGCGAATAGATTAAAATATCATCAATGAAGACCACAACAAAGGAATCAAGGTAGGGTTTAAAGACCCTATTCATTAGGTCCATGAAGGTAGCCGGTGCATTGGTCAACCCAAAGGACATGACCACAAATTCATAATGTCCATACCTAGTCCGGAAGGCTGTCTTGGGAATGTCACCCTCCCTCACCTTCACTTGATGATACCCGGACCGAAGATCAATCTTAGAGAAGTGGCTAGCCCCTTGCAATTGGTCGAACAAGTCATCAATCCTAGGAAGAGGATATTTATTCTTGACGGTGACCCTATTGAGTTGCCGATAATCAATACACATCCTAAAGGACCCATCTTTCTTCTTCACAAACAACACCGGTGCACCCCATGGTGATTGGCTAGGCCTAATAAAACCCTTCTCCAACAAGTCCCTCAATTGTTCTTTCAACTCCTTTAACTCCGCCGGGGCCATACGGTAAGGGGGAATAGAAATGGGTTGAGTATCGGGGAGGAGCTCTATGCCAAAATCTATTTCCCTTTCGGGAGGAACATCGGGAAGGTCATTAGGAAAGACATCAAGGAATTCATTTACGACCGGAACCGACTCTATAAGAAGGGTTTTGGACTCCACATCCCTAACCCTCACAAGGTGATAGAGACACCCCTTAGATATCAACTTACGGGCTTTAATGAAAGAGATGAATCTACCCTTGACTACCACATTTTTGGCTTTCCCACTCAAGAATGGGTTCACTTGGGAATTGGAACTTGACCCTCAAAACGGGCCCTCTTGGCCTCATGACCCCTCCTCTTCCTCAACTTCTCCTCCTCCATTTGTTCGGCATAGACCATCAAGCGGGACAAGTCCATGTCACTAATCAACATTGCGGACCGGCATTCTTCACTCACTAGGTCGGACACACCCATCACGAATTTATTCATTCTAGACCGTGAGTCGGCAACCAAGTGTGGAGCATATCTTGAAAGTTGGTTAAACTTGAGGGCATACTCCCTCACACTCATAGATCCTTGTTTTAAATTCATGAACTCCACCAATTTGGCTTCCCTAAGCTCTAGAGGAAAGAATCGATTAAGGAAAGCCGTTTTGAACTCTTCCCAAGGCACCACATAGTTTGCCCCCTTCTCTCTCTTCCATTGGTTGTACCATATTTGGGCCACTCCTTTTAGTTGGTAGGCCGCCAACTCCGCCTTATTTTCTGACCTCACGCCCATGATAGCTAATATCTTGTGGACTTCATCAATGAACTCTTGAGGGTCTTCATCTAACTTAGACCCATAGAATTCTGGGGGATTCATCCGCACGAAGTCTCTCACCCGAGATGCCGGGGTAGGAGCCTGAGGGGCTTGGGTCCCGTGGTTGGCTTGATTAGCCATAGCTTGTGCAAATAAAGTAAGGGCATCCCGAAGATCCCCATTGGTCGGTTGTTCCTCGGGTGCGCGGGCTCGTCTTCCTCTTGTATTAGACATGATCTAGCATAGCAAAGAACAACCGTTAGGGAAGAACTTAATTCAACTCTACAGCACGACTTAGAACATGGAGAAGGGAAACATTTCCTAAAACGTCTCATAGCCTCCTACTCATAGTTGTGGTGCACAACACAACCATGAATCGGACTCTAATCAACGCGGTGTGTTGGACTCCGAGGATCATTCAACCTAGTGCTCTGATACCAAGTTTGTCACGACCCAAGCCTAGGGCCTAGATGTGACCGGCGAATGGGGAACCCGAAGGAACCCCAAACAAGCCTCATAGCGTATCATTACACATCCTTGGTCGCGGAAGCAATTAAATGACCATAAGCGATAAGCATAGTCAAGGGGAAATCGGGACTAAGGGAGCAAGAAAAAAAAAAGAAATGATACATAAATACCATAGATGAGTCAAGCTCAAGCATAATACACAACTTGTCCAACACCACCTCTAAACATGAGTACTTAGCGGGGGCCAAGACAAACTACCGGGCTCACCCTCATAGTCAAAACATAACTAGAAAGGAAAAGTTTTATACATAGCAAAAGATCATGAGCAACGTCCCCGAAATGGAGGACTCACCAATAACCACTATAGAAAATCGTACTAGCCACGCGGAGGAGGATGGTCAAGCGGTGCTCCGGTCCCTACATGGTGACATCATGTAGGCATAGAGTATGCGTTAGTACATTTGAATGTACTAAGTATATGGGATGCAATGCAATGCTACATTAGATGGACATCATAGGAAAAATGCGTAATCATACCCAATAGATAGCATATTAATGAAATGATATGTATAATGATGCTTACATAAAAATCATATTTAGTGGGACGTAGTACATGTGTGGCGAGTGACCATCAATATAGTATTTCCAAGGCCTACCACCCCCTTGGAGAGGCGAAAGAGGTACAAACCCCTCAATATGGTTACACGGGCCTACCACCCCCCGAGCTAGGGACCAAGGTACAAACCCCTCGATATGGTTATACGGGCCTACTACCCCCCGTACTAGGCAACCAAGGTACCAACCCCTCGATACGGATACGGTTATACGGGCCTACTACCCCCCGTACTAGGCAACCAAGGTACCAACCCCTCGATACGGTTATACGGGCCTACTACCCCCCGTACTAGGCTTGGTCGACTCACAACACTTATTTAGGGAAAATCATGTACATGTGTCCATTTCATCATCATTTCAGTAATTACATAACCATCCGACTCATAGGACGTACCTTGGACCTTCCCTTTCCTAAGAATTCTATAAATGGGCATTTTATCAAACACAAGGTGGGCAATTGTTCATGTAAATGAAATCATGTATTTCAAGAATACTAAGTCCAACCAATTCCAAAATCCATATAAATCAGCCCACCAACAACATACATATATATATCAACCTTCATAATTTGATCATGGAAGCATGTAAACCATAAACATCACATAAAATTCCATTTCATGATAATATGCAAAATGGACCATAATAGGGTGTGTAGTAGTAATTCCATAATTCAAGAGTTCATAAATGATCATAAGGACCCATAAACTTGAAGTAGAAATAGAGGATAAATGGTTGGACTTGTGGAAAGGAAGGTTTCCACAATCAAACCCACATACCTCAACTTTGGAGAATCCTTGATGAAGATTGGAATGGAGAATCGAAGCTTGAGATTGAGTCTTGAATCCGGAATTAGAGCTTGAGATGTTTGAATTTGGTTGAAGATCTTGGTGGAATTTTTGGAGAGGGCTTAGAGAGTGTTTTTGGAGTTAAGAAAAATGACTAAGTATGGGACATATCCCCTTTTTATAAAAAACGTCTCCAACCCGCCTAAAAAAAAAGCTCACTGGAAATTGCAAATCTGCACAGACAGGTTTTACGAAAATGGTCATAACTCCCTCATCCTAACTCGGACTAAGGTGAAACCAAGTGCGTTGGAAAGCTAACTCAAAGAGCTTTAATTTGATAGGTTTCAGCCCTTCCAGTTCCTTGTGTGCTAAGAGATATGCCCCTTTAAAGTTGACCCTCCAAATCGCAATTTTTGCGATTTTCGAATTTTGATACGGTTGCTCTAAAATTCGGGTTAGACCCATTTCCCACTCAATTTGACCCCACAAATAAGAATATGAAGTTGAATTTCCGAAATCATGCACAGATTTTGAGATATATGGAAATTACAATTATAGGTGTTTCCGAAGCACATTTTCGGGCATTTTTGGGGTCGTTTCAGATACTCTACTTTCTTCTTCTCCTAGTTCTTTCTTCTAATATTTGTCAGCAATAGTATTATGATATATTTAACTGATATGGTACAGACTGACTGGGAAGGTGGCTTCTATCCAATGACAATGCACTTTAGTAAAAACTATCCTTACAGGCCACCCAAGTGCAAGTTTCCTCAAGGTTTCTTTCATCCTAATGTCTGTCCATCAGGAAAAGTATGTATGTCATCTATCCTTAATGAGGACAATGTAAGTTATTTTCTTTGTTGTTTTGTTAACTTGTTAATTTTGTAAATTTGTATATTGTCTTCAAGATGACTCTTATGGTTATTGTGTTTGTTATAACCTTGTTTAGGGATGGAGTCATGTCATTACAATTGAACAAATTTTGGTGGGTATTCAATATTTGCTTCATCAGCCAAACCCTAATAATCCAGCACAAATAGAAGGTTATAATATATACATACAGGTAACTACTCAAGCTTGATGTGTACTTCATTGAGATTTTTTTTTTTTAAATCATTAAAAATCAAGTCGGCATTTTGATTTTGTCTATTGGAACTATTCACAATAATAGCTTGTTTATCTGTAATTCTATGATGATTTCAGTTGAGAAATGTTTACATGGATGCTTAGAAAAAATATTAAAATTTATTGTGTATTAAATACATTAAAACTATTTTAGAGATACTATTGGATTGTAGGAGGGATTCCAAATGTCAATTGATTGCTTACAAATTTTGGTTAAATTGGTAATGAGAAAATTAAATTTTTGTTTCTATTCATAGAATATGGTGCATTTGAAATGTGATTATTGAGTAAATCGTATTTATTCCTATTTTTTGGCTTTTCATTACAACATGTGACCTTGATTTTGCAGGATAATGTTGAGTATAAGAGACGAGTGAGACAGCAGGTTGAGCAGTATCCATCTCTTTTCTGACATTACTTTGTTATGAATTAAGAAGAATTATGTGACATTGTTAGTCCTTATTGACATGGTGGTCGTGTGTCTAATTTGGTTTTTATCTTCTTTATAATTGAACAATCGATATAGTATGTGCCCAACATGCATCCTATTGCTATATGTTATTTTGACAATGTGGTTGGTTTGTTGTTTCTCTTTCTACTTCATCAAAGGCTTTGTTTTTCTATGCTAACAATCCGGTAGTTGCTGACTGTGTGAAATCAAAGAAGCAATCTACTAGTCACTATTTGTTTATAGGACCAATAGTCAAAAGACGATAAACTTCTTCCTCGGGTAACTTAGTTTTCTTCATGGCTTATCACATACTTCGCCTATCAAATATGCAACAAATAGCGATCTCGAAAAGTTGGAATGAACAGCAACTATATACCCAACTCAAAAGCAACTCACTTTTGTCAATATCTATATTCGATACATTGGGAAGTATTGCTTAACACTATAGATTTGTTATCTATAATATTTTGCTTAAAACATAACATGTTATTTTGTTCTGTCTTTGATTCTGTCTTGTGATTCATCATAAAAGCAAGGTCAACATCCTTGATTCTTATTGTAGGAAATATTAGGAGAGCTTAGTGCCTTAAATTTTAAATTACTCTTCTAAGGTACGAAAAACTGGTAGTTGAGATCCTCTATTAATGTCATTAGATGATTATCATAAAAGCTTCCTTTCTCCACTTCCCTCATAATCATTGCGTCGACGTCTTTTGCTCTACTTTTGATCATTTCACTTTCCCTCGAGGTGTTCATCAACATATTCACACTCTAATCTATCTTCCCTTTTTTGATAATTGTATTTGTGATGTCAAAAGTATTGTGATACACCTCTTCCCTAACCCCACATCAAATAACGTACCCCATCTTTTCATGGTAGGACTTCTCCACAATCAAGGGTCATGTTAGCATTGGCATTCGAGCTATAAGAAATTCCAAGGTAGAGTTCTAGCCACAATGAGTCGGGAATGCTCCGATTGCTGAATTGTCCAAGTTCTTCAGTTGTGTCACCTATCCTCTAACTAAGAAACCTTTGTTGTTTGTCAACATTGTTTCCTTGAAGCTAGTAAGCATCGAGCTTTCTTGCTTATTTTCTTGGGGTTTGTCACCCTTCCTTATACCCAAAGAATAATCAATTTGAGGTCTTAAGAACAAAGGCTATTTCATAGAGCTAAGCATCAAAAACCACCCCATACATCAAGAACAGATGTACACGATCAAGTTTGGTTCTTGAGAATCACTCTAACTTAGGTTGTTGTATCTCTCTTGTACTATAGTGTTTCTCAAATTGCTCAACTCTTCTCTCTTTAAAAGTGAAACAAATAATCAATCAACCATGATTTTTCACTATTGTTTTCCTTCTAAAGCTCCGTGTAAGTAGACTTCAGTTCATAAATAGTGTTATGAATCACGGCATATACAGCTCCAAGGTTCTAATTCTTTAATTCTCTTCATCATCTCCGAGTATGGATCTTCAAAATTTATTTTAATATCATACGAAAATTGAGATCTTTTAATTTCAATCTGATATGGTGAACTCGAAATCAATAAACTTTATAAATCTAAAATTACTTTCTCATGAGGAGTATACACGTTCAAACAATGTTCAACGGAGTGGAACTTAAAATTATGTGGATAAAACGTAAGTCTAGGTATCTTCAATTACTCGGCTAAGTCCATAGTCCAGGTAAGGCACAAATCTGAAACTATGTAATAAGAAAAAATCTCAATAATAAGATCTTCGATTGGTTTCTGAAGCAACAAAATTTCTATAAATACCATCACTACACCATAATAGGGTTTTAGTGGCATTTATTTAGGTGCAATAAACTAATTGCCATTAATTTCTCTTCCAACTTCATATATTATCGACAAATAAACTTTAATTGCAAATAATCAATTTTTAGTGGCAACTTAAATAAATGGCCATTAAAATCCCAAACATATTATACTCACATTCCTTTATACTCTAAAAGTTAGTCAAATTATCCGCACTTCGCGTGACTATAAGAAAATTTTATTTATTTATTTATTTTTACTTCTCATACATACTTATATATATATATATAATCTCACCCAAAGAATGAGGCATGCACCCAACCAAGTACAAAAGACTTTCTCAACCATATGAACCCCAAAACTATAATTATTTTGATTACTAAATGCATGAATGAGTGAATGCCTTCACTTTTCAAAATAACACTAGCAAACATTCATGCTTCCTCCTTTGGGAAAACCACTTAGTCTCTGAATTTGCTCAATGATTTTTGCATCAATGGTGGCCTATCTACTGTCACAGCCTATCCTTTCTTGATCCATCTGCATTCAAAATAGTTGAAACGGATGCATCAGATATTGGTTATGGTGGTATTTTGAAACAAAGAAAAAATAATAAAGATCATATCATTACATTTGCCCCAAACATTGGAATAAAGTCCAATAAAGCTATCCTACTACAAAGAAGGAAATTTTGGCAATTTTTTTGTGCAATTCAAAATTTCAACCAGATTTACTAAATTAAAAGCTTTTACTACGCATTGATTGTAAAGCTGCAAAATCTATTTTGAAAAAAGATGTACAAAATCGTTGAGGAATGGTATATGGGTGACATATGTTTGTGTTTACTTGTCTTTATGAGGTTTGAACAAGCAATATCTGGTATCTGTGAGTATCAATTCATAAATGTTTTGTGTATATACGGGAGTTTTTTAGATCAAATTTGTTGCAGGGCTAAGTATTTTATTAGCTACTTCCTGGGGGTTAGAATGTCTGTCATCAAAGAAAATGGCTTAGTTTTATCCAAGACTAAGTATAATCTCTTCCAAATTAATATTCAATTTCTAGGACATAATATCTAACAAGGTACTATTATCCCTATCCCTATACAAGGGATCGCTATAAAACAATTTTTATGATACCTTTTGGGCAGTATGAATGGAATGTTATGCCCTTTGGACTAAAACTCACTCCCTCAAAATTTCAAAAAATAATGAATGATATTTTTAATCCTTTTTCAAAATTCCTTATAGTGTACATTGATGATGTCCTAGTATTTTCTACTAGCATTGACCAACATTTCAAACATTTGAAAGTTTTCTTCAATATCATCAAAGATAATGGCTTAGTTTTATCCAAGACTAAGTATAGTCTCTTCCAAATTAATATTTGATTTCTTGGACATAATATCCAACAAGGTACTATTATCCCTATCCAACAATCCATTCAATTTGCTGATAAATTTTCTGATCAAATTCTTGACAAAACTCAGCTCCAAAGATTCTTGGGATGTGTCAATTACATAGTAAATTTTATTCCAGGACTTAGTAATTTACTAAAACCTCTTCATGATAGATTGAAGAAACCCCATCCTCCATGTACCAACATCCACTCCAATGTCATTAAAGAAATAAAGTTGAAAGCTAAAGACCTTCCATGACTATCCCTTCTTGATCCCTTTGCATTCAAAATAGTTAAAATGGATGCTTCAGATATTGGTTATAGTGGTATTTTGAAACAAGGAAAAAATTACAAAGACCATATCATTGCATTGGCATCCAAACATTGGAATAAAACCCAACAAAACTATCCTTTTATAAAGAAGGAAACTTTAGCAATTATTTTTGTGCATTTTATAATTTCAAGAAGAATTACTAAATAAAAGTTTTGAAGAATCCATACTCAAATACATAGTTTGCAGGATCATTGAATTGTTTCACTAGTCTAATAGTGCAATCACATTTATCTAAAACACGAACTACACCATATAAGTCACAATCTATAATCGCGTAGGGGTTACACATGATTGTTTCCAATTATTCATAGAAGAATCTTCAATCAACAACTCTTTGTTACAGGAACTTTTTTAGAGAACAAGAAAAAAGAGAAGGAAGGAAGCGTTATCTTTTTCTATTGGAATAGAGTCCTTTTAAAAATCTAAAGGGATGCAACTTTTCTGAAACATTCTGAAGAGTTGTGTCTCTTCCCTTTTATTTATTAAATATAAAATAAATATATAACAAATATATATTCTTATTTATTATTTAAATGGATCCGGGTTGACCCACATGAGGGACCCGAATCTAATTCCTTCAGTTTTTACTACGCATTGATTGTAAAGCTGCAAAATAAGTTCTGCAAAAAGATGTACAAAACCTTGATTCTAAACATATATTTGCTAGATGGTAAGCTATTTTGTCTATTTTTAATTTGATATTGAACATATCAAAGGGAGCTCAAACTCTATTCCAGGTTATCTTACTCGAGAATTCTTGCAGGGTGGATAATTATGGGTAGAAAAAAATTATTGAAACTAAGTATACAAAATGAGAATGAAACAATTGTTGGACATCAGCCAACCAAAAACCAAGTACAAGTTGTTTTCTAAAAACAAATAATTTCAGTTGCTACCAAGCAACCCTCAACAGATGTTGTTGGATCAAGCTAGCCCATTTACCAAACCTCAGCGGATTATGCCATGAAGGGATCTGTAATTTAAACATGGTAAAATTTAAATCAACTTATACAAATTGATAAGATATAATTTATAATAGGAAGATCATAATGCGGATGATATTGTGATCTTTTCAGATCTACTTTGTAAGTAGTATTCCTAAAAAACAATGGTTGAATTGTCAAAGAAGACTTAGTAGACTTACAAATGGTTATTAATAACATCTGGATCATCTAAGAAAAAACCTTCTTGATATAAAACAGCAATAGCCTTTACGTATAAAATTGACATAAGACCCCCATAAACTTAACTATCATATCTAGCTCTTCTGTATATTATTGAGTTAAGAACGTGAATGTTTTTTGTTATGGAACCCAATGGTCTCTTGATCCAAGGATAGGGGGCATTAAAGTCATGATTGTAATTTATAGTTATTTACCTAACCATTTTTGCAAATCTCGTAATGTCTTTCTTCACTCCCTTCTTCTCCTCCGATAAAACTTCTTCTGGTACTACATCTTCTACTATTTCCCCAGTTGTAATCTTAAAGAAGAGACTAGTTTCACAGACTTGCACCAATCAATTGACGATTGGAAAATTTCAAAACATTCCTAGTCTACCATCTATAAATCATCTTGATGGCCTTTAAAAAGTAACTATTTTCATGATCCAAAAATGGACGTGATGGCACTCATCTTATCCCATCAAGACAAGTCAGCCAAAAATCCAACAACACGATAGAAAAGTCGAAATAAACTAACCATAACATAAGCACGGAAACTTAGTCATTCTAAACATAACCTCAAAACCTAGTTGTCACGTGTACAAGCCACTAATATAAAATAACTAATTGAAAGATAAATACAAGTCTCAATGTCTTTGTTTCTCAAATAGAACAAGAACATAAGTAATGAACAAGAGGGCCCGTCGGGATGACAAGCAACTACCTCGCAATGTATCCTCAGAAAGCCTCGGAGAAAGATGGAAGAAGAATGGTCACACGGATCCGAGCTCAGAACCTACACAAGTGTAGAAGTAAGGAGTGAGTATCAACCAACACGGTACCCAGCAAGTAACCTGATAAACGCAAGGTAAAACTAGCCTAGAATAAGAGTACTCCTTCCATCCCAATCGAACCACCACAACTACAACCTGCACGGAAATCAGCCCATCCTAACCTTCACAATATACAGTTCACATTTCTTCATAAACACAGTCCAATAGTTACATTTCATCCAATCACAAGAATCAAGTTGATTACTCACAAGTATTAAGTTCAATAATCACAAATATCAAGTACATTAATCACAATTATCAAGTAGGGATCCATGGGAACACCCAATATCCATACAATCGTCGAAAGTAACCTCAGCCTCAACACCACTTATCGGAATAGACCTCGGCATCAATATCACGTACCGGAATAGACCTTTCTATCACTAACACTTTTCGAAACAAACCTCGAATAGACCGTGGTATCAATATAACTCATCGGAGCAAACCTCGACATAATCTCTACACATCTCATCACAGTGTTCAGAATCAATGCAAATAAGCATATTCACACAATAATGAGGAGATAAAAATTCAAGCAATTTACATCCACAATCATACTATCAAACTATTTCATTAATCACTGATTCAAAATCAACACTCAAGGCAATTCACAATATACAATACACTCTTATCATCACGTTTCCTTTTTCATTAATCCCCTTTCAATAATTAATATTAATCAATAAGAGTAATTTAACCCATCACCTCATTACCATTACTCCCCAGCACACACAATGAAGAGAATACAAGATTCTACAAGTTTTAACAAGGTTTAGAGGTTCACTTGCCTTGAATCAATAAAACGTTAAGCCAGGACTTGAGCTTTTCCTTTCTGAATGATATCCAAAACAACACAATCTAGTCAAACAAGTATTCACAATGAGATTCCGGAACTAACAACACCCATATCAAGCAATTTGAATAAATAGATCAAATCGACTCAAAAACTCAATTTTTAAAATAAGGTTTGAATCTGAAAAAATTGTTTCATGAATATGTTATCCAAAACATTAGGAATTCATTGGTGAAAACCATTTCCAAAATATAGTTGTATTCAACTCATAATCACCATTTTTCTTAAAAAATGAAGTTCTTGAAAAACCCCAAAGGTTTGAATTCAATTTAGCAATTTAAACGATACTATATTGCCATAATAATAATAAAATTCATTACCCAATCAAAGTTTCTTGAAAGTCCACTTTGAAATCGCCAATACTAAGCTTGAGAACTAAAAAATATAGAAATGGGGTTGAAACCCTAATTTTGGAAAACATTCTGCCCAGGGATCCTCCGCGAATGAGGACCCTTGCCTGCAAACGTGGGACTTAATGAACCAGCCCTCTGTGAACACGGCAAGGCTCCCGCGAACACGGAGGTCAACATCTTGACCCTCCATGAACGTGGTGGAGCCTCCACGAAAATAGGGTCCCCACACTTTCCCCTGTGTGAATGTAGCCACAAGCTCCGCGAATACGGAGGGTTGGCACCAGCAACACAGTTAGAAAATTATCCAACATAAAATCCTCCGAATGGACCCTCGGGATTCATTTCTAACCCCCTACACACAAATTAAATATGCTACTTGACTAAACACAACGTTCCGGACTCAATAGAACCATCAAAATATGAATCCAAGGTCTCCTTGACCCGAATCCAATGAAAGTCACGACAAAATAAACATAATGCCTAAAAAGGTAAAATCAAGCTCATGACCTCTGAAAATTCAACCAAGACCTCCTCTGGGCATAAAATCATTCCCCAAATCCAATGGAACTGTTAAAAATCCAATTCGAGAATCCAAATCCTGAATGTTAACCAAAACCAACCCAAAGGCTAAAATTTCAATAATTTCTAACTTAGGGCCTCAATTCCATGAAAAGAATTCGAATCTGAAACTGACAACTCTCTTGGACCAATTTCCATGTTTTGGGACTGATGAAATCTATGAAATTTCATTCCAAGTCTCGAAACTCCAAAAGACAATAAAAATCACTTTTTAACAACTTAAGCCTATCAAACTCAAAAGTTTTCACTACACATCACTTTTTACTCAAAATTCGAAACTAATTTCACAAGCCAAATTAGAAATGACTCAGGGTCAATATCGAGAGGGGTAAAATAGTAATTTCATGAAATTTTTCAAAAATGACCAACCGAGCCATTACATTATTCACCACTAAAACTAATGTTCGTCCCTGGACATGAAGTAAAAGAAAGTACCTGAAGCTTCGAAAAGCTGGGGATATCTGGCACACAAGTCAGACTCCATCTCCCAAGTCACCTCTCCAACTGAACGGTGCTTCCACTGCACCTTCACTAAAGCAATCTCTTTGGTCCTAAGCTTTCAGACCTTCCTATCTAGAATGGCTATAGGCTCCTCCTCAAATGACAAGTCTGGCCCCAACATTACTGAATCAATCTAAAGCATATGAGACTTATCTAGCACGTACTTTCGAAGCATAGAGACATGAAACACCAGGTGCACAGCTGACAAGTTAGGTGAAAAGGCCAACTTATAGGCCACCTCTCCTACTCGGCTCAAAATCTAAAAAGGACCAATGAATCTAGGGCTAAGCTTGCCCTTCTTCCTGAACCTCATCACACCGTTCATGGGCGACACTCGGAGCCAAACATGATCTCCTTCTATAAACACTAAGGCCCGAATTCTTTGATCAGCGTAACTCTTCTATCGACTCTGGGCATCAACAGTCTACCCTGAACCATACGGACCTACTACATGACATCTCTAAGAAAGTCTATATCTAAAGAGTCCATCTCAGCCGAATCAAACCAACTAATCAGAGATCTACATCGTCTGCCATACAACACCTCAAATGGGGTCATCTGAATACTGGAGTGGTAATTGTTATTGTAGGAAAACTCTAGTAAAGGCAAGTGTTGATCCCATCGAGCACCAAAATTAACCACACATGCTTGGAGCATATCCTATAACACCTAAATTGTCCGCTTGGACTGACCATTCATCTAAGAGTGAAAAGCTATACTCATATCTAACCGAGTACCCAAACCATGTTGTAAAGCCCTCCAAAAGTGAGAAGTGAACAATGACCCTCGGTCAGAGACAATGGAAATAGGCACACCATGAAGTCGGACTATCTGACTGATGTAAATCTGGGCTAACTTCTCCGCCGTATACTTCACCCGAAATGAAATAAAATGGGCGGACTTTGTCAGACTGTCGACAACCACCCAAATAGAGTCATAATGTAATGAATGATCGGAAATTGTTGAGGGCTCTCTGTTTGAGGTAAAACTATGATTATGTGCGTTGCCTTGTCTTTTTGGTGGAGTTTTTGTTACTTCCATGTGTTTGGGCTGATCCGGGCACGGAATTGAGTCCTATTTGGGACACAAGCCCGGTTGGTCAATTAGGACCTTTTAATGGAGTTAATTTCAGGATTACCGTTGCATGTCCCACTTTCCCATTTTGACTCAATTTTGGTCCGTTTCCCATTGTTGCAATTTTAGTGTTTAAATATTCATAATAACATTGTGATCGATATTGAGTACTAGAGCTTTTATTCCATAAAAGACTCCTTCGGTAGATTCTAAGTGGTATTTTGGACTATTCGTTAACTAAAGTTATATAACTAATGGTGTGATTTTAATAATTAATTTAGTTGGTGATTAATGAAAATATTTTATTAAAATTAGTAGTGGCCACTTTCACTACTTTTATAATTAGTCATGTACAATAATTAGGGTAGTAAATAATCTATAGAATAAAGGAAGATAAAATAGGCGCACAGTTGCGAAAGAAAATTGAAACGTTGGCTTCAGGTAAGACTTCTCTCCAATTCTTCTAGTTAATTATATTTATATGATTGAATTGTGATTAGTTTCTTGATTGATGAAGTCAGGAAATTATAAAGTGCAAAAGAGTAGTGGGATAGGTGTGAATTTTATTCACTGGTTAGTGGAGTTTTTGGATAACAAGGTGAGGAAGATAATATTTTACAATGATTTATATATTGTTGTGATTGGTTTGTAATCCCAAAATCGCAAAATCCATAATCTTGAACTTGCTCTATCAAAGTGATGCCTTGAATAAAGAAGTCTTGATGAATTTTTATTAATGAAGTGGAAAGTGATGATAAAGAATGATCAATTAACTATCTTGTTGGATCGGGTTCCACGAGCTGGCAAAATATATTTGGATCGGGTGCCATGAGCCGGCACAATATTATTGGATCAGGTGTTACGTTCCAGCATGATAATATTAAAGGAAAACATACTAAAGTAACTTAATATACTCAATCTCAAAAAATGCATTTCCCAAAAGAGCATTGTTTGGAGGCCTGAATCCTCATGTGTGTTCTTGCTATTATTGACTAATTACGTATTTGTTTCATTGTTGTCATCATTTGTTCATATTGCTTGTCACCTGCTAAGTGCTATAGTTGATTTCCTTTTATTACTTTATACATATTAGTTTCTATTTTGAGTCAGCTGATGATATCTACTTAGTACATATTATTCTGTACTAACCCCTACTTGTATTGTTCTTCGTTTTCCTTTTGTGGAGTGCAGCAAATGTGCCAGCGGCTTTGACTCACCCTCAGGTCTAGCCAGTCTCCAACACATCAAGTTCCAAGGGAGCTATTCATTCTAGCTCATGTTGGATAATCATGGCATCATGTCCTTAGTTTTCAGACACAAACTATTTTATTTATTTATTCTAGTGTCTTTAATACTCTTAGACTTGGTAGTTGAGGATTAGATGACCTTGATGTGATGACTTTCAGATTTTAGGAAGCGATATGTAATAGACTCTAGTTGATTTTATTTATTACTTTAAAAAGATTTAAGTTTCTGCAGTATGGTTGTTTTTCGTAAGTTGAACAATTAATATAAGTTGGGGTTTGAATTTGTTGGTTCGTCCACCTAGGAGGTTAAGTGTGGGTGCCACTCATGACTCATTTCGGATTGTGACACATAACCACCCACGGTGGTAGAAAAACCCACAACAAAATCCATGGTGATACGATCCCACTTCCAAGTAGGAATGGACATCCTCTGAGACACACCTCCGGACTGCTGGTGCTCACACTTGACCTGTTGGCAGGTCAAACACCTAGGAACAAAATCTAAAATATTCTTCTTCATGCCACACCACCAGTAATGCTTACTCAGATTATGATACATCTTTGCCGCTCCCGGATGGATGGAAATCGAGAATAGTGGGTCTCCTGAAGAATCAATCTAATCAATTCACCCACCTTGGGCACACAAATCTTGCCTCCAATCCTCAAGACACCATCAAAATAAAGCACAGCCTGCTTGGCTTCCCCTCTCAACACTTTGTCTCAAAATGGGACACAATTTCTCATCATCAAACTGACGCTCTTGGATCTGCTCTACTAAGGAAGACCAGGCCTCTATGAAAGCAATCAAAACACCACTACCACTCGTCCACTCAACTTTCGAGACACCCGGCATCGCTAAGGTCATATTACAAGAAATTTCATTTTTAACGACCAATTCTTAACGAAGGGATATCAATCCGGTCGTTAAAAGTGTATTAATAACGTCGCAATTTTTTTCCTGTCGTTAAAAATCAATTTTTCATTAAATACTAGTGACAAAATAATATTCGGATGTTAAAAGAGAAGTATCCCGTTGTTAATAAAAATAATATACTAAAGGTGCTAATTAAGTTAAATAATGACCCTCTTTATTTTTTCTATACTTAATAATTTTCCTCTTTATTTTACTACCACACACGTCTCTCCGTGAACCCACCCCTCCCCTTAGTGAAGAAAACACACTTTGATAGTTGATATTCCATGTCCGATGTCCGATGTCCAATGTTCGATGTTCGATTTTCGATTATTCTGGTTTCACCTTCTGGTAAGAGTCTTAGAGAGTTCATCAAGCACGTCACCGGCTTAGAGGAAATTGGGCAAACATGCTTCTCTCAATTCAGTTATAGTAAAATCAGCAAAGCAGAGATTAACAATTGTGTGTCTCTCGCAGGTTTGTTAGAGGAAAATCAGTAGATTGAGATACGCACATCTCTCTATTCCAACTCATAAAGAGGTAATGTGGGTCTTTTTGGTTTGATGGCAGAATAACAAAATCAGTCTTCTCTTTTTACGGCTCGTTGTGACCTTGCTGTCATTGATATAATTCGGACGCGATATTAGAGTTTCCGGCTCATCAAGGTAAAATGTTGTTATTATAACTACGAATTGCTTTGTGAAATGCTTGATTTTGCCCAATTCTTTTTTCCCCAATTCTGAATTTGCACGGTATGATTCCATCTCAATTTCTTTTTTTCTTTTCTCTTTTTTGGTGTTGGTGCACTTGAGTGTATTAGTTGTAAGCATATGTGTTGTACATATGAATGTGAGCACTCCTATTAGTATCTTTGATTGAAAATAAAACGAGTCGAGATGATGATTATTACTGTAGAAAACTGATTGGCATCTCATTTAGAATGGTCTGCAAGTTGAAGTTGGAGGAAAATGATGTATGTTTACTTGTATAACACTAGGAAATAGGAAGAAAAGTTCTTGCCTAATCAATTTGAACTGAATAAAATTATGAATATATACTTGAATCTTGTCTAATCTTTATAGTTATGTGTGTCATGAAATAGTAATAGAAATTGCCACCTAAGTTCCATGAAACTATAAACTTGCTCTTAAATATTTTTATAAGGATTGCACAACATCCGTCAACGGATGATAATCTGCTATATTTGCACGCACATTGCTGCTGTAGCAGCTGCTTGTTTTAGCAAAGAAACATGAAACCTTAGATCTAGTTTCATATATATAGTATTACAAGAATGAGGATTAAAAAGTACTATAATGTTATTAGCATTCCCCTGGATTAGATCCTTCTTCGTGTACTACCCTTGTAATGTTGGATCTACCATTTCAACTGCTTTTTCTCTATTTGTCAACCTTGGAAGAGCCTAAAATAATAGAGAAAATAGATTTAGGCATTGTTTCAATTAAACCCCTAAATCGTGTATAGGGTAATAGGTTAGTTGTTGATATTAACCTGTATACACTGACAATATTATGAATAACTGCTACACTATCAGGTTGAAGTAAGGCAGGTAATGTTCTAGAACTGGTTAAAATATTAATTAGTGTAACGTTTATAATTGTGTAGTATCAGATATTGACCCATGAGACAAGCTCACGTTAGGAGGCCACTTTGTATCAATTGGTACACGGCATGTCAATAGCTCTAGAAGAACCACATCATAACTGTATACGTCTGATTTGTTGTAAGTTTGCCAGTTGAAGCAAACATGTTTTAAGAAATTGAGTTGGTTAATGGTCACAAAATCTAAAGACGTTAGCTGTGGGTTGGAACAACATAGGCATGGAGGATCACATTTGGTGGATTTTTATTTTAGGGAAGTATGTTATTGTCAGCTGCAAGTCTTGTAGAAATAATAGAAAGTGACAATGTGCTAAGATAGAAACTGAAGCCTCCCCATGTGCAATATTGTCTTATTTTATGATTCATTGAGTAAGCATGGAGATGTAATACTTACTCTGTGGCCAAATATTTTGTGGTCCCTATTGTAACTTGTATTCTTTTATTTTTTTTGAGCTCGATATATGAGTATCAGGTAGGATTGGGTTAATTTATTAAAAAGAGAGTAGACGAGGCGTAGATTGGTCTTGCAAGTCTTTTGAGCATATCATGGGTGTTAGAATGTCTCATATTGGTGAGGGAATATGTTATTGTCTCTTTTTATAGCTTGGACAGTCCTCACTTCATGTGTTAGCTTTTGAGATTGAGTTAGCCACACGGTGAATTTCTTTACAGTAGAGGTTTAGCTCTAGTACGTTCATATTTGTGCGGTCTTGAGCTTGGGGTGGGTAGTTGGGTCAAGCTATGCCCTTTTTGTTTTATAGATTTGAACAGTCACACTATTCTCATTGAGTTTAGTTAATTACAATAGTAAATAAAGTATTGAGCTCCTTATTTTCTAATGTCTACACCTTTAGAGTGGGAACTAAGCAGGGAAATTGGAGCTCGGTAATGAGTAGTTAATACCCAATCAAATTATGTCTCAACAACAAGGATGTCAGCATTAGGTACAAACTAAATTATGAACAGATGTCACTAGATAACAATGAACTTCTTACTTCAAAAAATCACATCGTGTTACACCGGGAACACAAGCATAGACCGAAGAAAACTTACAGAAGCTTCATGCTTAGATTATTGTTCTCTGTTTTTACTCTTTCCATAAGCTGCCTGCAGTGCAAACTGATGTCAAGAATAATGAAAAGCAGCCAATTAGTGCATACTTTCAATACACTAAAAAACACCTTTGGTTCTGCCTGACGCCGTTGGCTATCACACTCAAGTTTCCTCAACTACTTCTCTTCTTGAAACCATTGATACTTTAGGATGTGCTCTTCAATTTTGTGATCATTAGCTTCAAACTGCCATATTTCCAGGCTGAAGAACTTCCACTTTAAAGTTTGTAGACATATTTTCCTTCTCTTACTCTTAAATAATGTAAAAACAATGAAATTGAACTACATAGAGTAGAAAACCGTGTGAACCATTTAGAAGGTACTGGTACATTAGGTAGAAGGCGTAATGGGAAAGACGAAATTTTAATGTATGACCTTTATAAGTATCTTGGCTATCTCCTCATCAAAATCTAGCATAGATGCCTCACAAAGGTCGCTAGCTGCATCTTTCCATAAGCCCAACAATGCTTGAGCTATACCTAATGAGTCGGTAGTTTTGACTCATTTATAGCTTTGTTTGTGCCAAATTAGTGTCCTTAATGCCCATTTTTGCACCTATAACTAATGTTAAATCGTTTGTGTGCAGCATTAAGGAAAAGGAATGGGATGAAGCCAATATAATGCAAAAGGAAGCCCAAAAGCGCAAAAATTGAAGAAACTAGAAGGTTGAGGCTCGCCAAAGTCAACTCGGCGATGTGCCGAGTGGACAGGACCTCGCCTAAAGTTCCGGTAGGCGAAGAAAAACTCTACGTCAAGACGGCGAGTCGCCGATCCAAACGGCGAACCCGATGCACATCGCCTAAAAGTCCAGAGTGAAATCAGCGCTGAAGTGATAAATTAAAAAGGCAAGATTGAGCAACTCGGCGCGTTGCCGAGTAGAAGGGTGAGCCCGACTTATGCCGCCGACTAGTCCTCAAATTCAAAATCGTGGGAAACTTTTGGGGAGTATAAATAGAAGATTTTAAATGAGAGAGGGAGGTCGAACAGAATTGTATTGAGACAAAGAAGTACATTGCACTTTAGAATACTTAGTTGTGTTCCTGGAGATTTATTCTTTTGAGTTTTTTTTGGAGAATCAAACATTGGGTGCACTTTTAGTTGATTATTTCTGTTGTGTGAAAACTTGGAAATTCAATGGAGAATGCTTTTGGTAAACATTTCTTCACTCTCATTATGATTGGCTAAAACCCCAATGCCTTAGGGGTGTGATTATGTGTTCAATCACCTAATTAGCTTATGGGTCTTATGAATTGCTGAATTAACTGTTGATTTAGAATGGGTTCAGTTGTTAATTTATGTTTTTATCTTATGAATTGAAGTTGCAAATTCAGTTCTAGCTTATATCTCTTTGTATGCTTGTTGAAGATGCATTTGAGTGGAATTGACTTCTGATAATTGTATGAGTTCTTACTTGTACTACTCAGCTTGTTAAAGTGGATTTAATTAAGGTATAAGATTTTGTTCTGCTTGTCTAGCCTATTGGGGTTTGGTAAAACTCAATTGAAAGCATGGTAGTTGGTTGCAAAATATCTATCATAATAGTAATCTTGCCTACCTATTATAGATCAACACTCTTAGGCAATTCGTAATGAACCATTTAGTGAAATTGGTGGTTGAACATTCACATATCCCTAAGGTCCCATCACTCATTGATTATATCCCTTTTTAATTCGTGTTTTGTTGAAATCATTCGTTTGAAGCTCATCTTATTTGATAATTGAAACTTCGTCGATTTGCATTATGCACCGTTTCATTTGTTTTCCACCTACAAAAAACTAGATCACCTTAATACTTCGTATTTGAATTCTGAAATTAGTCCCATTCCTCGTGGGATCGACCCCAACTCTTCGTTGGATTTATATTGCTAATGACCTCTTACATCTTGAATCGTGATAGGTGTATTTGAGCGTTATCAAAAATGGCGCCGCAGCCGGGGATCGAACTGGGGTCACCCGCGTGACAGGCGGGAATACTTACCACTATCAATTTTTGCTGATATGGTTGAGGACTCTATGGAGGTTTTCATGGATGATTTTTCCGTAGTTGGAGACTCATTTGAAGAATGCCTTGAACACTTGGGACAAGTTTTTCAAAGGTGTGTCGAAACTAACCTTGTACTTAATTGGGAGAAATGTCATTTCATGGTAAAAGAAGGAATTGTTTTGGGACACCAAATTTCAGGGAAAGGTATACAAGTTGATCAAGCAAAGGCTGAGGTAATTGTCAAGCTACCACCCCCTGTCTCAGTTAAAGGTGTCCGAAGTTTCCTAGGACACGCATGCTTTTACAGGCGATTTATCAAGGATTTCTCGAAGATAGCTCATCCACTATGCAAACTTCTAGAGAATGACAGCGTGTTTTTGTTTGATGAAGCCTGTATGATTGCTTTTGAGTGTCTCAAGGAGAAACTTGTGTCGGCTCCGGTCATTGTTGCCTCGGATTGGGGTAGTCCATTCGAATTAATGTGTGATGCTAGTGGTATTGCCTTGGGTACTGTCCTGGGACAACATAGAGGCAAGTTGTTTCACCCGATATACTACGCTAGCAAGACCTTAAATGTGGCTCAAAGGAATTACTTTGTTACCGAACAAGAATTGTTGGAAGTAGTGTATGGTTTCGAGAAATTCTGAGCTTACTTATTAGGAACTAAAGCAGTGGTGCACACTGACCATGCAGCTATCCTCTATTTAATGGCTAAGAAGGATGCTAAACCGAGGCTGATTCGGTGGGTGTTGTTGTTACAAGAATTTGACTTTGAGGCAAAGGATCGAAAAGGTTGTGAAAACCAAGTAGCGGATCATTTATCAAAACTCGAAGCAAATGTTGTGGTGTCCGGTGACAAGGATATTGAGGATGATTTTTCTGATGAGATGGTCATGACTCATGGTTCCATTCCTTGGTATGCCGACTTCGCAAATTATGTCGTGTGTGGTATTATTTCTGAGGGGCTTTCATTCTATCAGCGTAAGAGATTCCTCTTTGATGCGAAAAAGTATATTTCGGATGAGCCCTATTTATTTCGGGAATGTGCTGATCAAATAATTAGGAGGTGTGTGCCGGAAGTCGAAGCTGATACTATACTTAGTTCATGCCACGCTTCCCAGTTGGTGGTCACTATGGTGGGGTACGAACAGCCGCCAAGGTATTACAAAGTGGCTATTATTGGCAAACACTGTACCAAGATGCTAACTCCCTTGTCCGCAAATGTGTTCCATGTCAAAGGCAAGGAGGAGTGTCACGTTGACATGAGCTTCCCCTCACTCCAATCCTTGAAGTTGAGTTATTTGATGTGTGGGGGATTGATTTTATGCGTCCTTTTGTGAGTTCTTATGGGAACAAATACATTTTGGTGGCCGTTGATTATGTGTCAAAGTGGGTAGAAGTTGTAGCCTTGCCCAACAATGAAGGAAGAAGTGTGATTACATTCCTTAAGCGGTATATCTTTACAAGGTTTGGCACACCACGGGCAATTATTAGTGATAGGGGTTCGCACTTTTGCAACCGATTGTTTACATCGCCATTGACCAAGTATGGAGTAAAGCACAAGGTTGCCACCCCTTACCATCCGCAGACAAGCGGGCAGGTTGAAGTGTCTAACTGGAAATTAAAGAAATTTTAGCCAAAACCATGAATGCAAATCGTTCTGATTGATCGCGAACGTTGGATGATGCTTTGTGGGCCTACCGCACTGCTTTTAAAACACCAATTGGTATGTCGCCATATCAGTTGGTGTTCGGCAAATCATGTCATCTCCCGGTGGAACTCGAGCATAAGGCCCTATGGGTTTTGAAAACCATTAATTTGAATTGGAATGTTGCTTCCAAGAGTCGGGTTGACCAACTTCATGCTTTGGAAGAATTTCGGCTTCGATCTTTTGAAAGTGCTGCTCTCTATAAAGAGAAAATGAAAAAGTGGCATGATGCAAAGATACTTCATCGAGAGTTTCGGGTTAGTGATTGTGTATTGCTCTACAATTCTCATTTGCGGCTATTCCCAGGTAAGCTCAAGTCCAAGTGGTCCGGCCCTTTCAAGGTTAATCGTGTGTTTGACAGTGGAGCTATTGAAGTTCAGGGTGAGAATGGTACGTTCTTTAAAGTTAATGGGCAAAGGCTGAAGCTCTACTTTGGAGAGGTTCCCGCTGTGCAAATGAGATGTGGTGTACTTGGATGATGCTTGAATACATGTCCATGTCATGTCACGACATTAAACAAGGCGCTTCTTGGGAGGCAACCCAAGCTCTATCTTAGTGTTTTTGAATAACGTGTGTTGGGTGTGTAGGTTGGAGTTTGAATTTTCAAAACTTGGCAATTAGGCGAGGGGTTGCACCATTTGGTGCATCGCCCATCTGCCCTGGGATCGCCTAAATTCATCATAAATTGAAGACTAAAGTTGCAAGCTACAATGGAATATTGGGGGAGAATCCACATCATTCAACGCATCGCCGAGTGGATCGGCGAGCCCGATCTATCTCGCCTTCTGGACTTAAACGATGGATTGGTTTCCTGTAACTTTCGGCGAGAGAAGATACCACTCGGCGCGTCACCGAGTGGAAAGGCGACATTAATATCATCGCCCCTTGGGGCGCGAACTGAAGGGTTTTTAATCCTTTCAAATTCAAATTTCCATCATTCTCGAAATTTGCCTCCTATCATTGTACACCCACACACTTTTGCATTTTTATTGCTTTTTCTTTTTTTTGATTACTCGTGAAGTATTTTAGGCGTGCCCCCCAGCCCCATTTTCATCGTGTGTGCATTGAAATTTTCGGCTTTGACGTTAGTTCTCGAAATTTTTTGACTATTATACTCCATTACTTGTAAATCCAAATTGTGAATCGTTGGGTAATTGATTTTGTGTGTGCTTGCTTGCCTTGATTGTCTCTTATTGAGTTGATGATCTAATTTGAGTCATGCATGCTAAATTTTTGTGATTGCGGGATTTGTAATTTGGGTTTTTGAAGTGTTTGCTGGTGGGTTGTTGTTTAATCGTTGGGTGAAGTTTGAGTAGCCCCGAATTCAATCAAATGACTTGAATTTGCCCGATGATGGATTGGGTGACATCTTTCTTAAGGGCAAATCGTCGTTTTGTTGTTTTTCGATTTGATTTTGGGAAAGTCTGAGTACCCCGAGGTAAAATTGGGCATGGGTACTAGTTGATTGTTGTCAATTGAGCTTTAATTGTTGTGTGTTGAGCTGTTCATAGAAAATCGTTTAAATTTTGGGATGGTTGATATTTTGAGTTGATTCGGTGAGCAAAGTCGAGCTCTCCGTTCTACTCGGCGACTCACCCATTGCTCTCCCCATCATTCTTTAGCATCTACTTTGTGGCTTATGTGTTCTATAAATTTCGGCGAGCCCAACTCGGCGACTCGCCGAGTAGCTCTTTTATCACCTTTTTCATGCATTTTGCGTGAGCTGAATTTGTTACTTTTGACGATGCCTCTCTTTGCTCGCCTAATAGCCTTAGGCGACTCACCGATCGGTTCGGCGAGCCTTTCTGCATTTTTTGATTGAGTTTTTTTTCTATCCTAAAGTTCCAGTAGGCGAAGAAAAACTCCATGTCAAGACGGAGAGTTGAGAGACCAGACGGCGAGTCGCCGATCCAAACGGCGAACCCGATGCACATCGCCTAAAAGTACAGAATGAAATCAGCACTGAAGTGATAAATTAAAAAGGCGAGATTGAGCAACTCGGCGCGTTGCCGAGTAGAAGGGTGAGCCCGACTTATGCCGCCGACTGGTCCTCAAATTCAAAATCGTGGGAAACTTTTGGGGAGTATAAATAGAAGATTTTAAATGAGAGAGGGGGGTCGAACAGAATTGTATTGAGACAAAGAAGTACATTGCACTTTAGAATACTTAGTTGTGTTCCTGGAGATTTATTCTTTTGAGTTTTTTTTGGAGAATCAAACATTGGGTGCACTTTTAGTTGATTATTTCTGTTGTGTGAAAACTTGGAAATTCAATGGAGAATGCTTTTGGTAAACATTTCTTCACTCTCATTATGATTGGCTAAAACCCCAATGCCTTAGGGGTGTGATTATGTGTTCAATCACCTAATTAGCTTATGGGTCTTATGAATTGCTGAATTAACTGTTGATTTAGAATGGGTTCAGTTGTTAATTTATGTTTTTATCTTATGAATTGAAGTTGCAAATTCAGTTCTAGCTTATATCTCTTTGTATGCTTGTTGAAGATGCATTTGAGTGGAATTGACTTCTGATAATTGTATGAGTTCTTACTTGTACTACTCAGCTTGTTAAAGTGGATTTAATTAAGGTATAAGATTTTGTTCTGCTTGTCTAGCCTATTGGGGTTTGGTAAAACTCAATTGAAAGCATGGTAGTTGGTTGCAAAATATCTATCATAATAGTAATCTTGCCTACCTATTATAGATCAACACTCTTAGGCAATTCGTAATGACCCATTTAGTGAAATTGGTGGTTGAACATTCACATATCCCTAAGGTCCCATCTCTCATTGATTAAGTCCCTTTTTAATTCGTCTTTTGTTGAAATCATTCGTTTGAAGCTCATCTTATTTGATAATTGAAACTTCGTCGATTTGCATTATGCACCGTTTCATTTGTTTTCCACCTACAAAAAGCTAGATCGCGTTAATACTTTGTATTTGAATTCTGAAATTAGTCCTATTCCTTGTGGGATCGACCCCAACTCTTCGTTGGGTTTATATTGCTAACGACCGCTTATATCTTGAATCGTGACAGGTGTATTTGAGCGTTACCAATACCCCTCTCTTTGTATCCTTTTGTTGAGTCAGGGTTGACCTTTAATGAAATGATGTAAGTGTCATTAGGACTTAGGACTCCAAAATACAGTCACAGGCATAAATGAACTTGAAATTTCTTTCTAGCTAATGTAAACATGGTTTGAAATAGCTTTTGAAACACCTTTAAAGGAACATTACCTTCACGGATCACGACATTGGGTTTTTGTTATGAATCTTTAGTGCAGGATCGATTCACAAGGCGATATATAAATTCAGCTCGTTAAAGGGAGGCTGAAACCTTAGAGTTCATTAAAAGAGAGAACTCCTATCTCTTCAGCTCTTCAAAGGGAGACTGAAACCTTAGAGTTCATTGGAAGAGAGAACTCTAATCTCTTACTTTTTGCTGAAATATGACTTACTGATTTATTCATCAAAAAACCCATTTAAATAGGAGTCTTATTACATCAATAGGAAGTCTAATTCTTATGAAAGTGGGAGACCTAAATCCTATTCCAAACTAATAACTATAACTTAACAGTCCTTATGAAACTATGAAACATAAATCCTATTCAAGAATAATAAATAAAGCTACTAAAAATATAATTAAATACTTAATTTAATGGCTTCCAACGCACCCATAACATTACTCCCCTCACGTTGAAAGAGCTTATCCTCAAGTTCAAATTTCGGGGCAATCATCCAGAAAATCTGGATCAGTAACAACTTAATTATCCAATTCCAGCCCTAGCTTGAAGTTGACATTGATAAATTTCGACTCTATCAATTTGCTGAAGCATGACTAGTTCACCCATCAGGTTGCTACCTTCACGAGGTCCAAATCGCTTAAGAAATTGTTCACAACGATGTGAACAAATTAATGGGTTGTTGATACCGTTAAAAGTAGGAAAATTCATGTTTGCATAACTTGGTACTATCACATGTGAATTACCACTTGTTGGATGATTCTTATCGGCTAGTTGAATATGTGGTGTATTGCCTTTAGTAGCAGGAATTGTTGATCTATGGCTTGCTAGTTTTGTGGAGCCAACACCCAATCTAGACAATTGTTCTTAGATGACTTGGACAATTCTTTCACCGAGACGTTGTTCCATTGCTGCAATTTTAGAGTCTATTAGGGTTTCTGTAATGCCACGTTCTTCTCGAAATCTAGAACTAATCTCATCGCCCATTGTGTTAGGCTCTGATACCAAATTGTTATGAATCTTTAGGGAAGGATCGATTCACAGGGTGATATATAAATTCAGCTCGTTAAAGGGAGGCTGAAACCTTAGAGTTCATTAAAAGAGAGAACTCATATCTCTTCAGCTCTTCAAAGGGAGACTGAAACCTTAGAGTTCAATGGAAGAGAGAACTCTAATCTCTTGTTTTTTGCTAAAATATGACTTACTGATTTATTCATCAAAAACCCCTTTAAATTACATCAATAGGAAGTCAAATTCTTATGAAAGTAGGAGACCTAAATCCTATTCCAAACTAATAACTATAACTTAACAGTCCTTATGAAACTATGAAACATAAATCTTATTCTAGAATAATAAATAAAGCTACTAAAAATATAATTAAATACTTAATTTAATGGCTTCCAACGCATCCATAAGAGTTTTTTCAGCTTAATGAAGATATTAGCTGCATAGACATTAGTATTTATCCAAAGACCACATGAAGTACATGATACAAAATAACTAACATTAAGATGGTAAATAGGCCAGATACAAACCTCTTGTTGTGAATAATATGGCAGAATTTGGATTCAACAAAATAGCTTCAGTTAAATGATTTATAGCTTCATTAAGCTTGCCTGCCAGAAAAGTACAGTTCTAGTAAGGTGTAACTTCTCTAATCAATTTTGTAAAAAAGGATTTTTCATTACACAATTAGGTAAAGATCAGCATGCCTTCAGGTATTATATTGTGTGCTTTTTCTTTTGATATTTGAGCAGCATCTCGATTTTCATCTGTTACTTCACTTGTAGAATCTCCCATTTGCAATTAGACGACAATGAAAAACTCACTAAGTAGAAAAGACAACGCCAAAGTTGCATCCACCAAACCCCTTCATGGCATACCTGTTGTAGAGGGTCATTGTCAAGTTCCACAGTATCAATGTTATCCAACTCGACATCAGACTCTATAATGTCTTCATCCAGTTCATCCAAATGCTCCTCACCAACTTGTTCCTGCAAACTCATTCCTTGGTATCAATACATGAAAATAAACAACATTTTCCCATTTCACATTGAATGTCATGTTTCTAAATCTTTAATTCGGCTTATGCGAAAACGATCATTACTTCTCAAAATACCAAATATCATGAAGTATAACGGATCCTACTAATTTACTTCTTACAAAATAAGGGAAATAGTAATAGTATGGGGCAGATGAGGGACAATATCATGCTCATGTGTGACCTGAATTGTATTTGGCACCCATTTGCTATAGTAGGACATAAAAGCAGCATTCTCAATTCAAGGTTGTCCAAATATCATAACTGAAACATTCCGCGAGCCATAATTTACTATGAGATCCAATCCACAAAAGGCAGCCATGGCCTCTCACATGGAATGTCCTGTCACCATAGCGAGAATGTATTGTCAATTAGTGTTTTGTAACGTGAATGAAAGTTCTTGTATTACGCTATGATTTCTTCACTTTTTATTAGATTGTTTACTATTTTTCCTATCTACTGCGTAGTGTGTACATTTGGTAGACTATGTAACTCGTATTGTTGCCACTTGCCTCAATTTGGTAGCTTCTGCTTAGTGCTTACAATATGATGTTTTTTTAAAAAAAATAAAGTATACAGCATGTTGCTTGCATGCTTTCGCATATGATAAAAGTATTATTGCACCTCAAGTAATGTCGACTTAGTTGTTGTTAACACATGTAGACTTGCTGCTACTTTAGCTACTGCCTACTGATATCAGATGATGAAGTATTATCTAGGATCCTTAAGTGTTTAGCTGCTGCTTTATAATAAAGTGATTATTACAGAATCTTCTTTTCTTAATTATTATATATTTAAGAGGAAAATGAGTAGATAGATTAAAGTTGGGAATTATTCAACAGTGGCATGTGTTAAAAGAAGAACTGCAGTCTTTTCTTGTTACTACTCATCACTTATATCTCATCAAGCTTGCTCATCTCTTGAACTACGTATTCTTGGAGTGTTCTTCTCATCAAGGTAAGTTTCTTATTTTGTACGTGTATTAATGAATTTGATTCTATGATACATCTTGTTAGAGAAATGTAGGATTAGATACATGATCCTCCTTGATCACTGAGTTACTTTATTTTCTGAAGAAATCCTCTTAAATATGTACACCTGCCTATTGAGAATTTCATATTGAATACCTGCACCAACAGCCATTTGATCAAGACCTCTGGGAACTAAAATTGAAAACAATAGAAAGATCCTTATTTGTGTTATACTCTTCAATTCGTCGAGGAATCTTCAATCTAAGTACATCAAAAGCAGATATTAGTAGTAAAATATAGAAGACACAGAGAGCTTAACTGTGGCCTAAAGCTAACTGAATTCCTTTACCAGAGAAAAATGTGATATACTAACTAAAGTAGAGCATGTTAAACAAAAACACTAACTAGAGTTAGTTTTTCAGTTCTTTGGCTAAACCTACCAACAAAAAAATGTTTTTTTAAGGGGTAATCTTTTTTTGTTTAGTTATTTATCTATGTATTGTAGAAAATTTCAGTACTGAACAGAGCAGTTGGGTCGTTCGAGTAATTGGTTATCATGTAAACTTTTGCTTAGAATTTGAATTGGTTTGATGAAATTGTAGAGTCATTAGTAGAAGACTACTGTCACTATGTTAATCAAAAGTATAACCTGGACAACTATTTAACTTACTACCTTAAAGATAGACATGTATATAAATATGATTTTGAGCAGCCCTTAAATACATAATTAATACTTTGAATGGACACTACTAACACTAAAGATCTGAAAAGTTGTGATTATGCTGTATGCGGTTGTACATGCTAAAGAAAGAGCTAAATGTAGAACTATCACTGCTTCAATATGGTGGGCACAATCTGAAAAGAGATGAATTATAGGTGTTTTAAGAGCATGCAGAGTAGTGTAACATAATTGATGTTAAAGACTCAATATGGACATAGTACAATGAATAGATGGAGTTCATCTGTATATGAGGTATAGCATAGAAAGCACTGCCAAGAATGTATAAAACTAGAGAATGTATACTATGGCCAAAGATGACATGCTTTCAAACTTCCATGTGCTTTTATTAAAAACTTTATTGTTTTGCATTCTTTTTATTAAATATGTTGAGATTTTATGTTTTTTCTTTATTTGAATACAAAAGATATTATTTTATAAATTTAATAATATCTAATTTTGCAATCATGCAAAACGCAAGTAAATTTCCTAATACTTTCATAATTATCTCAAAATTATAATTTCATATTCCACCGACTAAATCACCTCAAACTGTGATTTTGTTGCTTTATGGGTAGGCGTTTGGACAAGTGATTTCAAATCGTGATATGAAATTTTGAGATGAAATCATGGTTTGGGCATGTAATTTCACGCTGATTTCAAGATGAAATCCCAAATTCTCCAAAAAGTATGATTTGGGAATTTCAAATCATGATTTGAAATTTTTCAAATATAAAAATTGATCCACAAGTTTATATTTTGTAAAACAATCCGACATTTATATCTACTAACCATTTATGTCATATGTAAATAAAATTTCAATTCATATCATTACTTTTTAAACCATTTATTTCTCATATAACAATTATTCTCACCAACATATATAGAATTTATTAATTCAAATCAATTCTTACTTTATCATTTACATTCACCAAATTCATTATTTTTTTATCAAATTTATTTACCAATAAGTGGTTCAAAATAACAATGTTGGTTCGTCTTCTCGATCATATGATCGAGAAATGTAAGTTCAACGTGAGGAGATTGTCCGTTCTATGTGGGAGAATTATATTAAAGATTAGTACACTACAACTTATGTTCAATTTTATATCTTTTATTGAATTAAAGTTTGATGAATAAATATTGTATTTTTTTTAGAATAACTTTGTGATAGTATATCATGCGATTTTATAAATTTTTGTTTATTTGGTAATATTGTATAAAGAATTAGGACAATTTTAATAGTTTTACAACTTATGAAATTTTTATGTTTATAAGAAAACATACAACATAAAAAGTCAAAATAAAACTTCAAATTCATGTCATGATTTCATATTATAATTTCAAGTCATGATTTTATATCACATGGCCAAACGAGCCTATACAAAAATCATCTTCAACTATCTTCATTTTCAGGAGAGACCGTGATAAAGGATGACACCTATCTCTTCAAATGATTGAATTGAACAGTCAGCCGCGCGCGTATTTATCCAAATATATTAACTAAGGTAATCAAGTTGATGATAGAATTCCATCAAAAGCAAAAAGATAGAACTACTCCCTTTAATTCATATGGGATGAATTATTGGAATATGACACGATATATTCTTAAAAAATATATTTAATGATATAAATTTAAAATTATTTTTTAATATTATTTTTTTGATTCTTTCCAAATTAATCTCCTGAAAAATGTAAAATTATTAAGAATTTTACTAACTAAGAAATAAATATTAATAATTTTTTAAAACTTTAAATAATTCACTGAAAAAAATCCTAATAGCTCGTTGATTAATATTCATAGGAGGAATATAAAAAGAATTCTGTGCAACCAGAGTTCCATGTCGGACTGCAAATTAACAACCAATTATAACAATGTTCTTGCCATGTCTCTTTTAGTAAAAAGAGATAATGAAAAGGAGAATAGAAAAGTGAAAAATGACATAAAGATGCAGTGGAAAGTGGGAAAGTACAATTTGACGTTCAGTTTATATATGGGCAAAAATTATTTATATTGTGAAGATTTAAATATCAAACTTTCTCCTTTAATTTAGAGAAATAATCATTATTTTCGTGCAAAGTTTATTTTATTCTTGTCAATATTGATTCTTATATAACATCTTTTTATTATATATATATATAAAGGCACTTAGATTAAAAGATATTTTCAATAGATTTTTCAAATTTTTAAATTATAAAACAAATTAGCAAAGAGTTTTGATCAAATATGTTGTAAATCCTACTCAGTACTCTCTCTTTCTTTATTCCTTTAACAATAAAATAGTTTTTTAGCTTTTAAGTTTTCGTAACTTCTCCCAAAGTTTTTTTTTTTTTTTTAATAATTATTTAACCTTATTTCACTTCTTCCTTACAGCTTAATTTTAAACAGTAATCTTCTCTAACTACACCCTGGATAAATATGTCCTAACAGCACAACTGGCTTCAACGGACATTCAACAATTCCTAGGAATTTACAGGTTAGTCCATTGATACTATTTAAAACTATTTAGAGAACTGTTTACTTCAAAGTTAAACAATTATTACATATGAACACATATGAACAAAAACATATTTACTTTGTTTCATAAATTAAACATAATTATACATAAAGGGAGATAAGTTACATAAACTTTTAAAGCATAAACTACTTACATGTCTTAGGTAGAGAGAGATTTCCCTTTCGGGAGTCCCCGCTAAGCTGAACAGAAACTGGAAAATAAACTTTACAAACTCTTACTCAATCTAAACACTCTTTTTTTAAAAAAAAAAAAAAAAAAAACTCACAAAGAAATCTTACTTACTTTCTTCACTCTTCACTCTTTATGCTTTCTTATGTTTTTTCGCTCTCTATTTTCGTTCTGCTTCTCTTGTCTTTGTAATAGAGTATTTATAGATAAATTTTTACTCTTCGGACTTCAAATTTCGGATTTCAAATTGGAAAAAGAATCTGCCGGGTGGGCTGTGGGCCCCATCGTCACATCATCTTTATCAACTTTGTCACCTTATTTGAATGCTCCCTTATGTCATTGCTTACATCTTTCTTATTAAACGTCATTGCTTACGTCTCTTCTTTTGTCTTGTCTTAAGTATCTAAATTATGTAATGCAACCGAGTCAAAACTCATTCCTGAATCATCGTCTTCGTTTGGGTCTTGTGCAAATTGGTCCATAGCCGGATTGTATCCTGAACTTTCAGATCCTGGTGATTCTGGTCTTGGATGTTCTATTATTACTTCTTTTGTATTTTCCTTTAAAACCAACCTTTTTTACCGCAGTTTCAATCATATGTTCTATTTTTTTTTGTCTTGTTTTTCTTAAACTTATTCCTTTGTTCTTTGTCTGAATGGGTTTTGAGGATGATTCCCCTGTCTGGAAACTCGCAGGGAGTATCCTTACACTTTTTGGCAAAGTGTCAGCCATAAACGGATTTGATTTGTCTTTACCAGTTACCGTTTGAACTGGACTAGCTATATCTTGATCCGATATAGTGGATTTCTTTACATTCATTGGGGAATGTACACCCATCTTATCCATTTTTATAGGAGATGGAGAACTCTGATTTTGGCTTAATTGGTATAATTCATAATAAAGAGTCTTTTCTTTTTCTTGTAGTAAATGGATTTTTTGTAATAATTTGTCTTTTTCTGTTTTGAGTCTCTCATTTTCACTATTCAGGCGTTTAAATGCCTCTGTCATTGTTGAACAATGATCACAAAAAATAACTTTATCTGTGTCTTTTTGTATTCGGTATTGAGGAATATTTGTATTTTGTTGTCTGATAGAGGGAGTGATATATAAATTAGGACCTAATTCTCCCCTAGCAAAATCAAGAGCTTCAGTTAAATCATTGAAGCCTTTGAATAAAGGGACAGGAGTATTTTTTATGGCATCAACAACTTCTATCCAAGTCTGAAATACACCTTGTCTTTGTCCTTTGATTACTGCATAAAACTTAAATCTTTTGTCTAAATTTTTGTCAGTAAAATAATGGCTTAAAGCATTTAAAGTAGAAATAAAATAACTATTGTTTCTAGGATGCTTATTATAAGCTATCCACAAATTGTTTATCAAACATTTTTGCGGTTTATCAACCCTGGTCTCTGGCTTGAGTCTGAAAGTCATGTTACATGTTGGATAATTTAACATACTTTCTGGCCCAAAATGTATTCTTTCTAAATTTTGCCTTTCCAACATAACTTGAGGCTTATATTGGGTATTTTGTAATAAACTCTTCAAATATAAGTCTTTGTATTTGTCTGAAGATTCGTCCATCTTATCTTTGCCTTTATCTGCATTCATGCTGTAACAAAATAGTTAGTTTATTTCATAATAATTCTACTCAATTGATCAGCTAAATTATTATCTTTTCCTGATATATGTTCTATCTTTATATTATAAACAGAAGTAGCATCTAAAAAATTTAACCATCTTCGCTTACTACTCTTTTTCTCATTTATTTTTTGATAAAACTTTACTATGGCTTCACAATCTGTTCTTATTAAAATTTCTGGTTTATTTAATATATAAAATCTAAAACTATCCAACCCATATATTACTGCTAAAATTTCTGCATCTATACTACTAAGATTTCCTTTTTCTTTATACTTACCACTTTGATAAGCACAAATTCTTTCTTCAGTTTTATTACTATATTTATTTGGTCTAGTTTTTAGGACAGCTCCCCATCCTTCTAAACTTCCATCAGTTTCTACTATCAAATAATCATTTTCTAAAGGTAAAGCAAGGTCTGAAATTTCTTTTATCATTTCTTTTAATTGTTTTACTAATTTTATATCTTCTATATTAAAAGTCTTTTGACCCTATTTTTGAATACAAAGGTCCTGCTACTTTTCCTAAATCTTCAATGAAATTTCTAGCATAATTTAGAATTCCCAAAAATTTTTGTAATTCTTTTGTCTTATCTAATCTATCTGGCATTTTCAAATTTTTTTTTGCTATATGTGGTTGTAGACTTATTTTTCCTTCACCTATTATTACGCCTAAAAATTTTATATGAGTCTTGCATAATTCCATTTTCTTTTTACTTATGATTATCCCATTTTCCACAAATAATTTAAAAGCTTTTTGTAAATGTCCTAGATGTTCTTTCATATTTTTACTAAATATTAATATATCATCTACATAAACAATAATAAAATTTTTATATTCTCTAAAAATATTATCCATTTTTCTTTGGAAAATTGGAGGATCAGTTTTTAATCCGAAAGGCATTACCAGCCATTCGAAATGTCCTTCTGGACAAGTAAAAGCTGTCCATTCTATACTTTCTTCTTCCATTTTTATTTGCCAGTATCCTGATTTACAATCAAATTTACTAAATATTTTTCTTCCCTGTATTCTATTTATTAATTCTGTTTTGTCTGGTAATTTATAACCATCCATTCTAGTATTATCATTTAATCTTTTATAATTTATTACCATTCTAGCTTTTCCTCTAACTATTTCACTATGATTTCTTACCATAAAAGCTGCAGATCTGTGTTTTGATTTAGATCTTCTTACTACACCTAAATTCATTAATTCTTTTATTTGGGTTTCAAATTCTATTAAGTCTTGATTTGTTGATTCTATTGAGGCTGTTTTTACAATATATTCTGGGTTTATTATGTCTAATTTACATTTTATTTTATTTGCTTCCCAATGTTTTAATGGTTTTTCTCCTATTATTTCTAGTTCATCTAAAATTTGTATTATTTTTTCTAAATCCTTTTGATCTTTTATTATTCCTATTTTTTGTATTCCTTTCTTAAAATCATATAACTCTGTATTTATTTCTATTAGAGTATATTCTTTTCATTTTCTTCATTCTCTATTATTTCTACTTCTTCATTTAATTTTTCACAAGTATCACATTTACAGTCTTCTTTATTACATTTATCTTTTACTTCTTGTTCTTTTGGTCTGATATATCTAAACTTGTTTTCTACAGGTATGGTCACCACTGCTGTTTGAGTGATATTTTTGGATATAATTACTCCATCCCTAGTTAATAGACAACTTCCATTATTATGTAATAAATATATATATATATTTAAGTTCATTAGCTTTATAAGTTAAAATTTTGTTATAAAATTTAATGTTACTTTTTTTATGAGTGTTATTTTAATATTACATATATTAAGTACGTATCTATGAATATGTTATTTGCATGCATATTTAAGTTTCACTTATCTCTTAGCATAATACATTAATATGTTTTTTTACTTGGCATCAATTGACATATATGCGCTCCTATGTGTGAACACAAGTAGACATTTAAATTTGTATGAACAAATAAACACAAACGTCCTACACGTAGCATATATATATTATATGCATGACATAATACAATCAATTTCGAGTGTATCTTACACGAATTGTCACGTAGAACATATGCATCTACTTGTTTAATTTTATAAATGTTTAAATGTTTATTTATGCTCACAGAAAGTTGGAGTGAGTAGTGACACACACACACACACATATATATATTATATGCATGACATAATACAATCATACAATCAATTTCGAGTGTATATTACACGAATCGTCATGTAGAACATATGTATCTACTTGTTTAATTTTATAAAAGTTTAAATATTTATTTATGCTCACAGAAAGTTGGAGTGCGTAGTGACAATTGAAGTCAAGTTAAAAGGGCACATTTATGTAATTATGTCTATCTCGTATTCTCCATTACCTATTTAGATAAACAGATTTTGATTGCCATTAATGAAATGTTTTTTAAATTATAATTTAAAATTTATTTACAATATTAATAGATGATCTTTTAAGAAATTATTACGAAATGTCTATATTTTTATTAATTATTCTTATTACTTGCATCAACATATATTCATATGGTTATCATATTATAGATTCGATAAAATTAATAATATTATTTTTTATTCTATTCAATATGTTTCATTATAGACCGTATTAAATAATATATTTAATTAATATTTTTCTCTTTTTTTGGACGACATTAATTTTTTTAATAAAACATTTGCTATAAAGATTAAAAAATAAAAAAATAATGATTTTAAAAGAAGTATAAAAAATAAAAGTTGATAATGTAACGGTAGAATAAACAATTAAAAAAGTACATTAGAAAAAATGGAAGAATAATTATTTCTCAAAATTAAGGGGGAAGATTTCATTTTTAAAGTAAAATTCGAGGTATAAATAATTTCCACCCTTTTACATAATGATAGTGCATATATAATACAGAGTACACAATAAAATGTAACTCGCTTTGTTCTAAACTTATGTAGCACACAATTTTTTAATTGATTTAAGAAATAATGACACATTAATTTATTTTTAAAATATTTAATTGATACTATCGGTGGATCTCATTTATTTTACAAAAAATAAAAATCCACAAAGGTATTTTTTAATTTAAAATTTTAATTTATTTTAAGAATAGTTTTAAGATATTATAAAGTTTTCTCATATTTTTAAAATTTCCTATCTAAACAAATTATATTATATAAATTAGCTTTTTATAAAAATAAAATATTATTTTATAAATTTAATGATATCTAATTTTACAATAATGCAAAACGCGGATAAATTTCCTAATAATCTCATAAATTATTTCAAAATTATAATTTTATATTCCACCAGCTAATTCACCTCAAATTGTACTGAAAACAAACATACAATTTGTTACTTAGAAGTCATGATAAGGATGACACCTATCTCTTCAAATGATTAAATTGGACAGTCAGCCGTATTTATTAAAATATATTTCGTTAGTACCTTTTTACTTGTTAAATTTTAATTTGACACACCTATTAATTAATATAATGAGTTTATTATTTTATTTTTATTAATTAATAGAGTCTCAAATATATTTATTCACTACATTTTTCAAGACATTAACTCAATATTAATAAATTAAGGATATAATAGAAAAAAAAATTCCTTAATTTGTCAAAATTGGCCCTCCCAGGCTTGTACTCAAAGACCATACCGAACCCTACATCAAAGTCTTAAGGATCTTGGGGCGTGCTTTATGGCATTTCTACTATAACAAAAAAAATCAATCCCACAAAGAATTATTCATGAAACTACTATCAAGATTCTTCAATAAAATGATAGGTAAAAGAAAGAAATCAAATTAAAAAATATTTGACAAGTAAATAAGAACTGAAAGAATATTAAATAAGGTAATCAAGTTTATTGATAGAATTTCATCAAAAGTGATGAATTTTGAGATTCAAGAAAAGCAAAACAGATAGAATTTTACTATACTATATAAAAAGAGTTCCATGTTCAAGAACCAATTAAACATGATTATGCGTGGACGCTAATCCTAACATGTCTATTTTATTAAAAAGTTGATCAAAAAGAGAAAAGATGAGTGAAAAAAAGGACACAAAGAAGCAGTGGAAAATAGGAAAGTACAATTTGACCTTCACTTTACCTAATGCAAGTGCATGTATGGTACGGACTACATAATAAAATATTATTTGTTTTCTTCCAATTTTAGAGCTCGTTTGGATGAGATTTTAAGTTAGTCAAACTAACTTTTAAACCAGTTTTTGACTTATTAGAATGTTTGACAATTATAAGAATAACTTAAAATAAGTCAAAAGTAACTTAAAATAAGTTAAAAGTTGAAAGTAGGGTGCGCCCTACTTATTTTTTTTAAGTTATAAATCATTCTACATTAACAAAGTATATTACTTTTTTACTCTTAATTCTTTTATAATGTTAACAACTTTAAGGGTATTTCAGACATTTTGATAAAATAAAAGTGACTTTCAACACATTTTTGCCAAACACATCAGTAAACACATAACTATTTATTTTTAAAATGATTTTAAAGTAACTTTTTAAAAATTATTTATTTTAAGCCAATCCGAACGGGCTCTTAGTGATACCCTTTTTAAAAAAAAAAAAGAAGTTAATTTTAAAAGTATTGAACACATTTTTTTATTTGATAGATATTTAATGAGACTATTAATATTTTATTTATATTGAATTTTCACTTATTTGATAAGATATTCGTAAAAAGTGTACTCGTTACATTTTAAATAGGTGTTGGATATGCAGTTTCATTTCATAATTTTAAAATTCTTTAAAAAAAACTTATTTGAGAATTTCATATTATGATTTTATATTTTTAAAATATAAAATTTGATTCATAAGTTTATAATTTTGTAAAAAAAATATTTTTTATATTTGTATAATATTTTTGTGAGAATACCAAATGAGCAATGAAATATTCAAAGAATATGAACATGACGATATAATTACTAATGATATTGACCAAGAAATGGCTTGATAAATATAATACACTAAAACTCATGCTCAATTTTACCTTTTTTTTATTAAACTAAAGCTCAATCAATAAATGTTGTATTTTTTCATAATAGCTTTGTAATAGTGTATTATACTTTTGTTTTGAATTTTTGCTTATTTGGTAAGATTGTATAAAGAATTGGAACAATTTCGATAGTTTTCATTATTTATGAGATTTGTATATTTATGAGCAAAAAATACAACTTTAAAATTCAAATTGCTTGTCCAAACAAAACTTTGTCTTTTGGTTGGGAACAAGTTATCCCAAGATTAATTATCATGAGATTAGTTATCCTGAGATAAGTGTATATGGGATAACTTATCCCATAACTATGATATAAATGGTGGGATAAGTTATCCCAAACATGTCAACCAAACAAGACTCCAAAATTTTATTCCAAGACTATTTTTTTATCCCATGACTATTTATTGTTATCCCTCACACTTCATCTCATCTTATTTCAAATTATGTTTCATCTCAGATAGTCGAACAAACCAAAGACTAGTTTTAAAATATTATAACATTTTCTCATATTTCTTAAATTTTATGCTCAATTAAATTACATCACATAAATTAAAATGGACAAAATAGGGTACTATATTTAATAAAATAATGTTTAATCAAGATGGTAAGGAAGGCATATGCCAGCTTTTAGAATCTCATTCTTGACTTGGTAGTTGACATATTGACAGAAAGGTAAAAGGAAGCCAAAATTATTGATTCTGCGGTGCTCATTTTGCCATCTTTATTTGTTACACAACACAAACAAGCATCACTCACATGAACTACCATTAACTTTAGTATTCATCGTTAATTAAAAGTCTTGAATTTGAGTTTCTCTAATATAAAGGGACCTTTATTAGGGAGCACTTTACTCTTGGCGTGAAACTTATTGATGCGAATTCAATTTTAATCGAGCTCCAATGTACCTATCCGACTTTAGTTGAGGAAAAAAAAACTTAAGCTTAGCAATACGATGTATAGCATGATTAACCACAAAATAATTAAAAGTTGGCTATATGATTCTTCATAAGATCGTGGATTAATATGTTTTATTCATTTCATTGATTTTCATCAAAGTGAATATTTTTTACAAGCCAACTTGCAATTGCAGAATGAACAAATATTGGTTAAACTCAGAGATCAATCTTCAATCCTTTTTCAGCGACACAGCAGTGGAAAACCTTCAAATCACATTTAGGAGAAACCAATTTCAGAATGATCCTAGCAGTATCCTCTTGCCTTACCTTTGCGCCTTCCTTCTCCACCAAAGCCGCCGCCACAATTCGTTCATACCCACCACCTCCTTCAGCCACAAAAGCCACCACTGCCGCCTGAACTGGCCCTAAACTTGGATTATAAGCAGCAGATTCCATATAAGAACCTCTATAAATCTTCCCTTCACAATCCATAATTGCTACCCCTGATGGACATCCACTGTAAGGTGCGTGTGAATCGTTAGCACCTTCTAAAGCTGCAATCCTTAAAAGGGTACTCTCTGTTTCTGTCAATTTGTAAAACCCATTACTCAGATTTCCCGATTTCAAATCGTCATCTGAAAACCCATTGCATAGATCTCCATCGTGATTGATCTCATACGACAGGATTAAGCCGTTGTTATGGCGTTCGAGGAGCAAAGGAGTTTCGTCATCGAGGAGATCGAATGGACCAAATGGGTTGGGGAGAATTTCACGCAAAGGGTCGAATGTGACATCGGGATTGTTTTGGTGTTGAGATGTGATGTGGATTTGGAGATCTGAAGGGTTTCGGAGTTCTTGAAGGAACTGTCGGCAGTGGCCACAGGGGGCGGCGGAGACAGCGAATGCGATGAGGCGGGGGCAGCGGTGGACAGCAAGGTTAGTGATGAGAAACTGCTCGGCATGGACAGAGTGATGAAGGGGTAGGCCAGGAAATTCAAGATTAACGCCGAGGAATACACGGCCGTCGGAGCCGAGACCAACGGCGGCGACGTGGTAGTTGGAGATGGGTGGGCGGGCAAGGGTCTGTGCAGGTTGAACCAAGGCAGGGAGGAGGTGGTGGACAGAGCGTAGGCCAAGTTTGTGGGTAGTGGACTCAGCCTCTGAGGCTTCAACCACAAATTTTAGTTGATCCATGATTATCTCTTTGTATAATGTAATCCTTTTCTATTTTCCTTTTTCCTTGTGTTTTTTTTTGGTGAGAAGGATCAAAAAGTTTGGCACACTTCCTAGAAATGAGAAGGGGCAGGGGGAAGTAATGAGAGGGGTAGAGGGTCATTTATAGAACAAGTTTTGGTCATTGGCTCATTGCTAAATATTGATTTCATGGCAATTCATTCTTTTCACATCCTATTTTGTCCAACTCAATTATATATATTTAGCCAATGAGTTAATGTAAGAAAATCAGTATAAATTAATTATGTTTTGTAAGTTTAATATTCAAATTATAAAGTATTAATATTACCACTTTAAATGGTAATATTTCCCATGTAAAATCTCCTTTGGTGTTAAGTGGTATAGAAATTACCTCACTCTTTTTATAGTCCCAGGGGTTGTGAAATAATAAAGTTTGATATTTTGAAACAATGAAAAATCTTAGTTTTTTAGAAAAACTTCTAGAACGTCCTATTATATTATTTTGAATACTTATCTTAAGATATGTCTAGAAGTTTTTTAGGTCCTTATTAGATAGTTGGAAGATAAAATAGATGTATTTAAAATAATTACTAAAAGTATCTCTAGAGACTATTATAAATAAGAATGACATTAGGTATTTGAAGCCAAGTTCTTCTTTTCAAAATATTTGTCCTCCTTTATAGCTTCCTCTTTTTTATTTGAGTCTTTGGATCCTAGTTAACGAGCTTGAGCTAATAGAAAGATTTTTCGACTATACCTTTCTTTTACTATTCTCTACATGGTAAAATAAAGTCTGACGACGATTGGTGTGTTGACGTCCACACTTAATCTTTAGGGGACTATGAAACATTCTAGGAATCTGTCTCACTTCTTCACTCTTTTCGTGTGGTGTGTCACTTGTGGTATGGGTGGAGTCCAATTGGGATCTCTGAAATCAATTGGTATCTTAACGAAGTAATCTCGATGTCATTATGATAGCTGAAGGTACACAAGCAAGGAAAGATTGGAACCGGAAAGGTTCCAATTGATATCTGGCCTTAGGAGTCATGTGAATGCGTGAATGATCAGTTAGTGGTCATCTATAATGCGAATGGAATCTCATGAACTTGATTAAAGTGGTGATGAATACTTAACGGTTGTTATTATGTGTATTGCATTGCTTGAATAACTACCTATGTGAAGTATACTTGCCTGAATGATTGAAATTGTTATGTGATTTCTAAGCATGCTTTGTGTAGTCAAGTCCTGAAATTTTATGGCCATGATGCAAAATTTGTATTATACATATCTAAGATTGATCTTAGGGTTATTTTTAAAAAAAAACTAGCATAGGCTTGCCATTGATAAAGGCGGTAAGGGGAAAAAGATAAATTGTGATCGTGGGGAAACTCCGAATTCGGGACAGTTGAAATGGTTAGGAACCATGTGAAGAGATAATCTTGTGTAATAGCGGTATGTGATGATATGAATTGTGTTCCCATGTTATTTGATATTCATTTAGTGATAATGTAGTGTAAGTGCGTAATTTTGTGTTGTTGGGTAAGATCCCGGAGTCGGGAATAAGTTTATGGTTCGAATGACTATGACATTTGTGTCTAGAAACGATCTTAGGGTTGCGTTGCTAATGGTATGATGTTTAAAGAGTTGGTGCAGATATGGGAGTAGGGAAACATTACTGAATTTTGAAATTTTTGTCTAACACTCGTTGGGGTCGCCATAGCGGAGCTAGGTTGCTATAGCGCTCCATCTGTGGCAAAAGTTTTCTCGGCCTAGCGGAAGTCGCTATAGCGGTGCTCAGGCACTATAGCGGCTGTCGCGATAGCGAAGTGAATCAGAGACTGAACTCTTTTTTTTGCCTATTTTACCTTTCATTCCCAATCTAGATTCTACCACATGTTCAATTCTTATCAATGTAGAAAAACAACAGAAATTCATTCCAACATCCTAGTATAAATACCGGGATTATAGCATCCCAAAAACCAGCATCCGTGTTCTCTCAAAACAAGAAAAGTGATAAAAGATGTCTATGCCCAAATGGGGCAAACCAAAACAATATCAATATCCAAAGGGGGGAAGGGGAAATCCTACTGGCTTCAACTGGGGAAGATCATGCTAGGGGGAGATGCAGCTAAACATAACTTTCATGGTCTTCCACGTGCTATCCAGAAGACGGTACCAAGAGTGCCTTCTCCTCCTCTCAGTATCAAGCTCACTGCGGAGTGTGGCTATGTCCTGGAAAGGAGAAGATAGGGCTGAGGGTCTGACAAAATCAGTCTCCACGAACCTCTTGACTGCAACCAGGTCCGTCTCTAGGTGGCTGCTGATAGCGTGGGGTGGGACTAGGTAGCGGCAAGGTCTGCATTATCATCCTCATGCTCCTCTCAAGCCGTTGCGGCTCAATTGCTTTCCACCTTGCCTATCTTCCTCTTTTTAGGTGCTCCGAAGGGCTCCTTCTTCACCATTAAGAGGTTGAAGCATAGTTCGTGTCATCCAAAGGCACCCCCGCCTACCTGTAAAGCATAAATACCTTGCTAGGAAGAAAAAGAGACTTCTTACTGCCACATTAGAAATCCTTCCATTCTGATACGATCTGCACCCCCACATTTTTTGAGATCCTAGCTACGTCGTAGGCTACCACTATGACCCGAGGATAGGTCACATCAGTGAGGTTATTCGATTAGCGGATCTTCTTATCAACCAGTGTCAACCACCTCCGGGCGTCGGACGAATAGTAGTGGCTAGTAAGACCCTCTGTAGTGAACCACCTAACCTCTTTCAAGTATTTCTCTTCCACTAGTGTGTTTCGCAGCCAGGTTAGGTCCATCTCCCTCATCTTGGCCTTGTAGTCATAATGTGGAACCTCCGACCCTCTTAGCGCCTAATTCACGGAACGGGCATCCACAGGGACGTCCACTCCCCGAATGCAAATGGTAGGGTTGGGAGAATCCCGTAGAATCATAGGAAGATAAATATAAAACTACAACACCCACCTACACTGTAAGAAGGTAGGAGTCGTCACCAAAGGATCCCAACTGAACTGTTGAATCCAGCTATATGATGCGTTATTGGTTTTGCTAAGTGGTGGCTACTAGGTCAGGCAGATGACCGGGGGGTCTGGTGCATGGTTTAAGTCCTGGAATGGGTTATGATTGTCTAGTATTTTAGAACTTGTATGATTATGGAAATTTGAGTCAAGATGGATGGGTGGTCTAAGGTTCCAATTTCAAGTACTATTTCGAAGGACCAAGATGTTGGCATGAGAACTTGAGGAGAGTAATAGGTTGTTGATAGGGCTAGTGATGGCCTAGTATTCAGGAATCTCTATGTGATAGAAGGATTAAGTTATTATTTGATATTATGGTGGTATAACAGTAAGGCTTGGGAAGCCTTAGGGTGGCATAACAAGTAGGGTTAGCCTTAGAGTGGTAAGAGGGTCGAATGTCTAATGATAGAGTTGACAGTGGAAGGAGGTAGGAAATTGGGATTAAGGTGTATTAGTTTATGGACATTATACCCGGGAGAGTAAAATCATGAGGATAGAGACTTGGGGGGGGGGAGTGTATCTTTCTTATTGTATATCTCCTTATGAATGTCTACTTTATATTATGTGGTAGGTTAGGGTTGATCGATGATGCCTATCAGTACGTGTTGTTTATATTGATAATACTCTTGTTATGCCAATTGGTATAGTCTGATTGCAGGATTCAGTGATGTTTCATAGGAGAAGACGATGATGATCCGACACAACTTCTACTCCCTTTTCTTTATGGTGGGAGTTGTGTCTTCTTTCCTTTAAATATTGTATCATCTTAGTAGCTCTTGTACCTATTTAGACTAGTTCTTTGGGGAGTATCAGTGTGTGTCTTTTCAAATAACATTGGTTTTAAATCAAGTCAAGAGTTTTTCAATATATTTATAGGGTGTTAGATCTCGATTTGATTATTTTTCGCATATCTTAACCGGTTTGGGGATTGAGGATTCTCCTATCTAGGTATTAGAGTATGTGCCTACACGGCTTAGTGGGTTAGATCGTGACACTGGATCGTACATTTAGAATATAATGCAATCTATCCTATGGAGAAGAAAGACATTGATGTCATCAACAAGAAGCAAGAAAATACTGAAGACATTTAGACTAGTGACTTAGAAGTTGCTATTGAGAAATCCAAAAAGCAAATTTTGAGAAGGACAATAAAAGCATGAATGTGAATATTGATGTAGATCCCAAATAATCAGTGTCTGAAACTATATATACTAGTTGTGTGCTTTACAGAGAAAGAATTAAGGGAAATGTAGTGAAAGTGAAAGTCTCTAGTCAATTATCTGTCATATCGAGGTCAATCACAAATTTAGAGATAGTATTGAAAATAAATGAAGAAGATGAAGAAGTTGATCTTGAAGGCCAAATTTCAGGTAAAAAGACAAAAGACATATTTTTTGGAAGTTTTGAATTTGCCAATTAATTTATTGAGGAGTTGGAAAGGAAAGTTGGTGGTGAATTCTATGTTGGTTCTAAGGTTTTGAAGGAAATTAATGATCAGATCGTTATCAATTCAAATGAAGATGTTAATTCTAATGAAATTTCATTGTGTTATCGAGTTGCATCGGAAGAAGCATGTTCTAAAATTTTGAACACCGAAGCTTTAACCTTTTCCATCACAAATATTTTTCCAGATAGTACAACTATCAAAAAATTAAGAAAAAGTGGGAGTTCGAAAACTCAGCAAGGAAATAATTCACATGGCTTGAAAAGGCCACCTAGACAAATTATCAAGTCAGCTCACTACAAAGATAAAAGTTTTATTAGTACTATTCATATTTCTTTGCAGGCCTAATTAATGGTAGAAAACCTTCATCATTTGAAGAAGAAAGAAGAGTTTAAAAAAATATTGTTGAGCTCTTCATTGAGGTAGGTTTCAAAACTTCGTTTGGGGTCTTATGCTACAAGCTTAAGCTAGTTTTTAAAAAATTACTTTCAGGAAAGCGTGAAATAGTAAAGTTGATTTTTTAGAACTACAAGATACTTTAGACTTTTTAGGAAAACTTCTAGAATGACCTATTATAGCATCTTTGATACTTATATTAAGATATGTATAGAAGTTCTAAATTCCTGTTACATAATTGGAATATAAAGTTATCAATTTTTTTTTGTTGTTGTAGTTTTCAAAAATTACTTTTAGGGGAGTGTGAAATAATAAAGTTAAAACTTTAGAACTACAAAATATCCTAGATTTTTTAGGAAGACTTCTAGAATGACCTATTATAACATCTTTAATACTTATTTTAAGATATGCCTAGAAGTTCTAAATTCTTGTTAGATAATTGGAATATAAAGTTATCTAAATATTTTTTTGTAGATGTATCTATAATAATTTCAAGAAGCATCTCTAGACTAGTACAAATAGGGGTGACATCAGCTATTTGTAAACAATCCAAATTAATCCAATTCATGAAGTCTTCTTCCATAACCAATTTCTCTTTTCCAAAATATACCTTGTCCTTTCTAACTTCATCTTCTTTAATTGAATCCTCGATCCTAGTTATTGATTTTGGGTTAGTGGAAGATCTCCCTGATTATACCTTCCTTATGCTATTCTTTGCAGGGTTATAAATATATATATGTGTGTGTGTGTGTGTGTAGCCCGTGGCTACACCCCAGTTTTCGCAAATGAAAATCAAAATATGAAGAAGAAAATATATAAAAAAGTTAATGGGATTTACATGTACTATATATACATACAAATATTAACTATATATAAAATATAATTTTTTGTTAAAAAAAGTTTGAATGAACTCCTTGCATCAAAGTGACTCTCCCTTTATACGCGACAATTTACATTCATATGTTAATTATTTTTTTTGATAGACTTAGTTAAAAATTAAAAACTTATAATGCTCAGAACATTTTATTTTAAATATGTTATAATATTCAAACTTTCCAATTGTGTTTGTTGTGATTGACTAAATTTTGTTCTAATTTAAAATTAAGTTTGTTAATGCTATTTTTTTTTTAAATACTGTTATTTGAAATATGAGTTCCAAATAATTTTTTTGTTATTAATGAAAAGTTGTTGGATTTTTTTTAAAAAAAGAAAAAGAAATAAAAAAAATTAGATAAGGCAAGAAGAAAGAATAAGTAAGATTTTTTAAAATTTTACGCTTTAATATACAATTTTAGCTTTCTTTTTTGTTAATTTCATAGTATGATTATTATTTTAGAATTATCTTTTAAAATAAGTTTATTGTTATGATAAAATTCAAATATTTTTTAAATTAGATTTATTTTAATTTTTGATTATTTTGTTACTATTATTTTAAGGTTATGAGTTTCAAGTAACTTTCTGTAATTAGCAAAATTATGTAGATATTTGAAGAAGATAAACGATAAATAAGAAAAGAAGAAAAGATAATAAATCATGGAATAAACACAATTAATTGTTAAAAATAATATAAAATGTCATTTGAACGCTATTTTCGACATATATAGTTTCTAGTTTTCACACATTAGAGAATTATTTTCTCTGCTAGAAAAGTTATTTTTTCTTATTTTTGAAGTATTTATTTTTGTAGAGAAAATATTTTTTGAATTTTATGACAACTAAACATTAATCAATTGCAAAAATAGTTTGCTCCGTACCAAAAACACCGTTAATAACATCATTTAGCATGTCATATCTATGCTCAATTTCCGAATCAAACACCTTCACATACATAATATTGAAATAAAATTTTTTGTTTATTTTTATTTGTCCACTATTGCTTTGACACATCCTTTAAGACGCTATAAATAAAATGACAATTTAACCATATCACCCTTTAAATATACGAAATTCATTATTTTGATAAATGCATTAGGAAATGAGTATAGTTTATAATAAAGGTATAGTATGAACTAAGTGACAATCTTTGATATGTAAAAGTAAACATTTATTTTTAATGTAATAGAGATGTAAAAGTGGACGTAGGGAGTACTAAATGGTTAAAAGTATCTTTTTCATAAGTAGCATTGTAGCAATACTACAACAAATAAAGAATTTTGCAGCAATAATATAATTGTCGCTATATTATATTTGACGGTAATATAAATATATGTATTTATAATCAATACTTTATATGCCGCTAAATAATTTATCGATTCTGAATATAATGACATTAACTCAATTACCGTTTGATATTTTTAGGACATTTAAAATTTACTGCCTCTAAATGTCTTTTTTTGTTACCGTGCAAGTAGGAAGTCTTAGATAAAACTTTTGTTATTTAAATCCTGTTTGATATTGCTAATAAAAAGTTGCTTATTTTTAGAAACACTTTTATTAAAATGGTTTTTCGGAAGAATATTTTTGAAAAAAGGTAATTTGTATTTGGCTAATTCATTTGAAAAGTATTTTTGATAAGAAGATAGTGTTTGACTAATTTTCTTAAAAAGTTCATTTGAGAGTCAAATTGCAAAAAATGACAAGTATCAGTGCATTTTGAATGTTAAGATTATCTTATAGATAAAAATTATTTTAAATTTCTATTATAATTTTTTAATTAAATTTTTGTTTTTATTAAATTAAAGTGTATATATTCAAATTTTCAATCAATATTATACATACATGAAACTTAATACTAAATATAATATTAATATGATGATCTAAATATAATTAACACTATCAAGGAAAATAATTTTTAAATCAAATCCATAAATTAAATCACTACATACGAAAAATTATCCACAAAAATAAATAAATATAAGTGATATATTGATAAATATGTATATATAGAAGGGATATTTTGGTCTTGACAAAATCAATTTTCTGCTTCTGCTTTTTTCCAACAGCAACAGAAAAACTGTTTCTACTTTCATTTAAAATCAATTTTACTGATTGACCAAACATCTTATTTTATCAAAAAGATTTTTTTTTCAAAATAAATATTTTTGACCTTGAAACAGTAATACCGATCTTATTGATCTAATTGTAGAATGCAATACCGACCTTATTGATTTAATTGTAGAATGCATGAATCACTCTCTCAGTGGATCTAATTGCCATTTCGTTTTCTCCTTGTCAACAAAAGGGATGAGAGTTCATTAAATATTCCCTTACCCACCTCTCCTAGATTAATTATATTTATAGCCCTTGCCCCCACACATTAAAAATATCATAAAACACATGGTAATTTTGGTGGATGATGACATGTTTGGTTTTGACTTTTGAGATAGACAGAGACAAAGAGATCTAGCTGGAACCATACACAGAGTTAAATAATTTGTTTCTGAAAGTGCCACAAGTACAATTTTGGATCAAACTTATCATTGTTTTTTAAAGTACACAAATTATTTCTTAAAAAATGAGAAATGGTATAAAGTATTGTTCATAAAAAAAAATCAGTCATTTTAGTTAACAGTAGTTTTGTAAAAAGGGCTTAAGACAAGTGGATTAAGGTTAATTAAATTCATTTTGTTTTAGGCTAAATGGTGGATCAGTATAGAAATAAAAATTGTTTATCGAAAAAAAATTCGTCATTTTGATTAACAATAAAATTTGTACAAAGGAATTAAAAATTAATGGGTTAAGGTTGATCAAGTTCATTTCTTTTAGGCTAAAATACCAAAGTTGTGGAAAGACGATAAACAAATAAATATGTGATTTTTTGAGATTAGTCGGTGCCCTCTATTCTCCTCACACCCCTCCTTTTATAGGCCACAAAAGTTGAATCGTCAACTCAGTGTGAAACTATTGCAGATTTAATTCTTAAAATATTATCTTGTAGCACGCACCTACACTTTAATTCTTGGACTAAAGCCGATTGGGGCAGGTGGGTGTAGAACTCGAAAGAGATTGATTATTGATCTTTCGAGGGTTATTATGGAAGTATCCAGCTATAAAATTATCTTTCCCAGGTGAAGCCCCTATAGAATGCCTGATTGTGTGAAACCTTTACAGCTGGCGTCCGCGAGCATTTTGACATACCGGACATCATGTGTCAACAATCATTTTGACATACCGGGTGATTCCTCTCCATTTCTTTAGATCGAAGCAAGTACTCCTTCATTCCTAATTTTACTCCGCGTCCTGATATGATTCATTCCCTTTACTGGGCTCGATTTCCCCCATACAGATAGTCCCTCGCTTTTCATATATCTAACATAATGTATCCAAAAAAGTTAAAGATTCTTCATGCCGACTCTTGAACTGAAGATGATTGGCACTTTACTGCATATGAAGAAGTGTCAGTGTCATTGTGTCTGTGCTTCCCTATTTCATATTTCCTTCTAGGCTTGGGTCGGCACGGACTTAAAGTCACCTGGGATGCCTTTTGTCAACAAATTTTATGCTTGTTGCTTCATTAAAATCTTGTCATAAAAACCCTATTTGGAGACAAATTTTGGCCAAGAAACAGAGTGCAACATGTTCCTTTACCTTCCTTGAGAACTTTGCTACTTTAGAGTAGCTTACGATCATAAGCTTATATTTCTTGGGTCTTTTGACATGTTTTCATGTTCTTAGGTGCACTCACATGTTCCTACATTTAGATATTTCTTGGAAATGATTAGCAAATATCAAAGAGATATTTTACCTATTTGGGAGGGAACACGTGATCCTGCTTGGATAGTGAATTAAGCGGGACCTATTCACTTCTTGTGAAGCGATGATTATTTTTAAGGTCTTGGTTATTTATTTGGTGTTCGAAGTCTAGCTCATATCTTCACCTAGCTGTGTTTGAATTTATGTTTGTTTTAGCAATTCGGGGTAAAATACCTTGATTGCTTGAAAAAGCTCGTGATTTAGCACTTTGTCTCTTGTAAGGAAAATATTTTACTGTGACGTTTAGCTTTCTCAATCCTGTCCAAAACTATATTTGATTTGCGCATGATCAAGGGTAATCATTCAATTCGTATCAGAGAACACTTAGCCATAAGGATCAATTGCCACAATATTTTTTTGTAACTATATTTTTTAAGAGTGGTTGAAAAAAGTACTCTTGAATTACAAGAACGCTTCCTTGGCAAGCCGTTCAAGGCCTTTTCTATTTCATTCTTTAACCAAACTTGGGTGTGCAACGTCAACCATGAGTTATGTCCGAAAAATAATCATTGGGGTCATAAGAAGGAAGGACGGAGAAGGAGAAGGACCTATGCCTCTTCATAAAGTAGGGCCCTTTATTTTATTACGCTATATTTAAGAGGACATCTCAATCCTGTTATTAGGAACAATGTTTCCTTTTGAACTTTCAACGACATGAGTCCAGAGACTGCATCTTTTGGCAAAATCTTTTATGATTTTTAAGTTCATAGACTACAACATTTGACAAAAGCTTTTACGATTCCAAGCCTCGAGATTCTATCATTTATGTTTGGTGGTACTAGCACACTTATGTCTAGGGAAATTTATCAGCTAAGACAAATCAGAGAACCAGAAAAAATGCATGGCATTTAATTAATTTATAATGGGGCAAAAATGATCCAAACTATACATAAAATGGTCCAAACGGCCTTAGTGATACATGAAATGGGGAAAACGGACCTAGTGATACATGAATTGATTAACCAAGATTTTTAGGTTAGTCCCAACATTTAGGCGCATGGGAAAAGAATTCAAATGCCTAAATTCTTCCATGATCCTTCCTACTTCTAGTCCTCATGGATGTCACAGTGATATTCTTTCTTCTTTGTCTATTCTGACCTTGGGTATGTTATTCGTCGGGGTGGTCTTGGTATTCTGCGCTTTGTTCTCGATATTTTCTACCTTTAGCTTGGTTTAAATATTTTGAGAGTAAATTTTTTCCTTGATCCCCGACCATCAAGTTCTTGCAATCAAGTGTTGTCTTCATCATTTGTTAGTGATATACCAAATGGGATTATTGAGGCTACAACTAGTAAGGAACTATCAATGTCATGACTATGATGAACACCCAATAGTCTCAATACACGTCCTTCATCTCTTACTCTAACTTTGAATGGTTTATACCCTTCAACATTTGGACACATCATTTTCTGATTATGAACAATTGTTGTCCTATCTATGGAAAGCTTGACATTTACTTTGTTTAGGAACCGGTCCTCCCTTTGAAATCTAGGTGACATGACAAGGACTTTTATGACTTTACATCAGTCCCCGGTCATAATGTCTTTCAACCTCAGACTTTGTGCTTGTGTACTCGGGTGATAAGGTTTGGAGAATAGGTATTGGTTAATCTTTGCTTCGTGTGTTAGTGCTTTTGCAAGAGGCAGTACTACTATGGGAGAGCATTATATGGTTGTACCAAGTATTTTCAAAATTTTTACCTAGTCCAAGTGAGTTTCAACTTCTTTAATCGGTGAGACCCAAGAAGCTTTTCTACATTAGTAGTGTGGGAACTACTTTACTCCTACCTTTAACTTCTGCCAAAATGTTACCCCTGCCTCTATGTGTTGGGCCTCGACTTGATCCCCCTAGCTTGTCTCTAGGTGTTGGGCCTCGACTTGATCCCCTTAGCTTGTTTCTCAAAAGATCCCTAATCTTTTTGCCAGTCTCATAATTAGTTTACATAAGGTATTGTGGAGATAGGGCTCTTCTTTGATATATGCCCACATTTACTTTCTTAGACTTCTTTGTCTTTGTAGCTCTCGTGGCTCGTTTCTTCATCTGATCATTTTTTGAGTGAGATATGGGTTAATCTCCCATCCTGCTTTGTATTTCTTTCTTGTCCATGTCCTCGCCCTTGGGCTGACCCTCATTCTCAAGGATATTCTAACCCTTACACATCCATAGATTCCATCAGTTACAAAAAATTCATGAGTAGAGGGACATTGCATCGAGGATAGACCGAAGTCCATCATGTTAATTAAGTCCCAAGAAATATGGCAGCATATTTTTAGCGGACAAACCTTGATGGTTCTACAAAGATCTTGAATAATAGATTGAAATAACACCACAAATGAAGCCAATTTATCTACCAAAAAAATCATTATTTTGGTTGAGAGTAGAATTTGTACAAAGGGGTTAATAGAAAGTGCATCAAGATCAATCGAGTTCATTTTCTTTAGGATAAAACACCAAGATGGTGGGTCAATACAAAATTATAATATATTAAAAGGGGAAAAAAGATAAGAGAGGCAGAGGCTTGAAGCCTTCTTCATGAAAATTCTGAGGGAAGATGATAAGAAGATTAATATGTGTTTTTTTGGGATTTTTTGATTCTTCTTATTCTCCTCAAAGCCTTATTTTATAGGCCATAAAAGTCAAACCATCATCTCAATGTAAAACAACTGTATATTTAGCACTGAAAAAGCTATTTTGTAGCATGTACCTATGATCCAATGTTTCACCTGAAGCTGATTAGGGTAGGTGGGTGGGTGTGTGCCTCGAGGTTGATTGTTAACTTTCTGAAGGTCATTACGGAGGTGTCCGACTCTAAGTAAGTCTTTCTCGGTGAAGCCCTACAGGATGTCGGTCGCCTGACAACCTTACATAGGCGGGTGTCGAGGAGCATTTCGACAAACCGGGGGCAATTCCTCTCCATTTCTATGGATCTAAGCAATCACTCATTCAATGTTGATTTTACTCCGCATTTTGATCCGGTTTGTTTTTATTACTAGGCACGATTTTTCTCATACAAGTATTACTCTCTCCTTTTTATTTTACTTGGCCCTTAGGCTAAAAAAATAATTTTTTCTTCTTACTTATCCATTTTCGCAAATCAAGAAAAAAAAATTCAGTACTATCCTTTGTTGGATATTTTGTAATATATAGATGTCTTAAATTGAACAGACACATCTGTTATGAAAAAACACATTTGTTCATGAAAGAGCATGACTCTTATGAAAAGACACATCTGTTCATGAAAGAACATGACTCTTCATACTCTTATGAAGAGTCATCTTTTTAGTTCTATAAATATAAAGACTCTCTAGAAGTAGCCTAAGAAAAATCTGCACGTATAAACAAGTGCTTTGTTATATCCTTGAAGAGAATTGTTTGTATTTACCCCAATATGTATATGGGCAATATCTCTTTAAAGAAAGTGGTTACACGCCTTAAAGCCATCTTCTTCTTCAATTATATTTCTGATTATTATTTTTCTAACAATTTTAAAGAGATATTGGGATTGAAGAAGATAAACGAGACAAGATCCTTGAATTCTTGAGGAAGTGGGGTTGTAAGAAAAAATATTCAACTGATTTAAAATATGATTCTAAGGCAGCAAGTTATATGGATTCTAAGGTAGCAAGTCATATGGAAAAAGTGAGCCAACAATGGATCACGAAGGAAATGACATATATCTGGTTCTGCTTTCTTAACTTCTCTTATAATTTATTTATGAAGTTTTATCCTTTGAAATTTTTGAAAAATGATTTTCATAAATGTTAGGATAAATTAATTCACTTGTGATGATCTTAAAATGCTTTTTAAATAAGTTTAGGAATAACATATTTGGCATGCCTATTATAAATTTGTTATTTGGGACAAAGAAAATTATTATGGCATAATAGTGTTGCATAAAGATCATGTGAATTGTATTGTCAAGTTGTGAGATGATATATATAAATTCCTTTATTTTGATGGATAATATCAATACTTGAAAGTTACTAGAATAATTGAAATTAATAGAAATGATTACTTTTTATTAGATCATTTGTTCATTAAAGGTTGAAGATTTTGTCTTCTTATTAAATGTTCATGTGTTATAGTATTGGAAAACTATAAATTTGATAGCAAGATGATTTACTGATGTTAATTAGATGTCCACATAAGTTATGAAAAGGACATTTGAAACATTTAAAGTGTGGGGGTGATTGAATTATGATTAATAATCAATAATATTTGAAGAATTTTAAGATATAAATTGTTTCTTTAACACCCACAAGATATATCTTTGATGTTTTTGACATGGTAGTTAGTGTTTATAACTTGATAATTTTAGTGATGATTAGTTGTTTAGACTGCTAATGTGATGATTAGGCTATAAGCCTTCGTAAAAAATATTATATAATTTCGTGAAGTAGTGTCACTTGAAATGTTGTGGCTTTACATGAAAAGAAGTATCAGTTGTAAGATACCTTTTGTATAGACATGACTATTCATACATAGATGAATTGGTGCGTTGGTCTATAAATAGTGAATCATCTAATGATAATGATAAAATTCATATAAGTTGGATTTTGTAACATGTATGAAGATGTCATAAATTTTGCATCAAAATAGGCTTGAATTCCATAGTGGAATAAGAATATATTTAGCATATAAATGCTTGAAAAGAAATGTAATGGTTGAAAAAATATATGATTTTGAAATGTTGTGGCCACAACTGATGCAACCATTCTAAGCTATTGAGATAATGATGATATCTGTGATATGCCTATGTGAAAGATTTGTTTATGATTTATATAAATCTTGTAAAATCTAGTTTCAAAAGATGCAGTGAAGTAAATGTGTGAATGAGTAAGACTAAAATCCTTAAACTAAACACAAGTGATGGGAACCCAACTTTGAGTTAGTATACACTCTAACAATACAAGTTCAACGGATAATAACAAGTTACTTTGTGTTGCTAAAGCACGAGTCTTCCTTTTAGAGCCTTGATTCAAGTGTACTACATACTGTTATGTGAGAAGTTGAAGAATTGTTAAATGCTTGATATAACAGGGGCATAGTGACAAACTCTATAGTGCAGACTATTACGCGGAGGTTGAATTAATTCTTAATGAAATTAGTAAATGTACATAGTAGCTAATTTCTCCTATATGTATATTGAAGTGGTGCCGTTTCAAGCAAGATCTAAAGGATTGGTTTTGTAAATATTCATGAAATCAGGATGAGCACATGGCCATACACGTGCTAAAGCAAATACTGGGGTTTCTAAGCTATATATAATATTATGTGTGTGATATTTTCGGTTTTGACACATGGAGTTGTGGTTCAAATTTTTTAAGATACCAATTACTTTGTCAGAACTTTAAAGTATTTGCACTAACAGAGAGTTCAAATCTATTATAAGATACTCTCTGGTATGCATGATATTATGAGAAATATTATAAATTGGTGGGGGATTGTTGGATATTTTGTAATATATAGAGGTCTTAAATTGAACAGACACATCTGTTCGTGAAAGAACATGACTGTTATGAAAAGACACATATGTTCATGAAAGAACATGGCTCTTATGAAAAGACATATCTGTTCATGAAAGAACATGATTCATATGAAGAGTCATCTTTTAATTTCTATAAATATAAAGACTCTTTAGAAGTAGCCTAAGAAAAATCTGCATGTATAAACAAAGGTTTTGTTGTACCCTTGAAGAGAATTGTTTGTATTTACACCAGTGTGTATATGAGCAATATATCATTAAAGAAAGTGGTTACACGCCTCAAAGCCATCTTCTTCAATTATATTTTCGACTATTATTTTTCTAACATCCTTATCATTAAATAACTACGTAAAATACTATTAGTCAAATATAAACTTTCAAAACATATTAATAATGCTAGTTTAGTAAAATAAACTACTAATAAATAATGCTTCGATCCATCTTTACTTGTTTATATTTGACTTGGCACACTCCTTAAAAAGCAACAAATAAAAATGAAAAAGGCCAAAAATGTCCATGGACTATTGCAAAAGGTCTAACTATACCCTTTAAGTACTCTAATTGTTGAAAAATGAATAGTACACTCTCTGTCTCAAAACACATGTCACCATTATTACAAATATATATCTTAAATTACATGTCATTTTTAGAAGTCCAAAATAAGATTACTCTTTTTCATTTTACCCTCAGTAATAATTGTCTTGAAGATGACAAATACCTCAATATGATACATAAATAGAGTAAATATTTAATGAAAAGAGAATATATTTTAACACATATAAAAGTAAAATAGTCAAACACCTCTCCTAATTTATATTTTCTTTTAAGTGATGTGTAAATGAAAAACACAATATGTACTTAATAATAAGGATAGTGGGAGATGATGAAAAGAGTACATAACTTTTTTTGTTTGGCATGTAAAGAGTACAAAAGTCTACTTCCTAATGAGGGAATGCAACCAAACGAAGGCATCACATTAAAAAAGCTTAGAATTAAACTGCAATAATTAGTGTTTCGTGCATATAATTAAATAAAAACAAATTTGACTTGTAGCTTAATTAGTTGCGAGAAAGCTTGCATTTAACAGAATCTAATGGGTGTTCCTTCTTGGAAACTGTGTCATCAACTTCTATCTTCATTCATGCACTGACAGTTTTAGTATCAATTTTGGGATTGTAATGTAAGAATAAAATAATATAATAAGGTTTGCCTTTTAAATTAACATTAGTATTTTTGTAATGTTAAGAGTGTTAGGTTGTCCTTTTAATAATTCTTATCTTGATAATACTAATTTTACTCATTGTTATCCAATTATATTTTGTTTCAAATAATAAATAAAATCTCATATAATTTATGTAGGTACTCCCTTCATTCTCTTTTAAGTGATTTTTATAGGAGTTTGGCACACTATGAACGTTTGAATCGATTAAAATTTTATTAGATATTCTCATAATTTAAATAATTTATCTCGATTTATTAAGTGGTTATAAAACAAAAAATACCTCAAAAAATTTGAGATATGAATAACTAAAACAAACACTCTAACAACTGAGATTTAAATTATTAAAAATTCAAAAAACTTCATTAAATGCAAACTAATGAAATCTTATCCCCTTTAACTTTCTGATTAATTTGTAAAGTAATGCCTCTTTCACCTTTTTGAATGAGAAAATGAACCCTTTCTCTTAAATCAACGGTAGAAAATGAATCAAATCATTACAAATAATTTTAAAATATAAAAAATAATCCTCAATTAGTAATAAGGAGACAATCATATATTTTACTAAAACGTTAATTTCATCTTCAAATTTTTTAGTTTAAATAAAATGGATAATTTCGAGCACGCATATATATATATATATATATATATATATTTGTGTTGATTTATATATATATATATATATATATATATATTTATATATTTGTGTTGATTTATTTTTAAAGTATTTATTAAGTAAGTCATACTTTTAATAATATGCATTAATATGAAAAAATTAATATAAAGAAGGGCAAAATTGTTAGGGCAAAATTGATTTATATTTATTTTAAACAGGTTTAAAGAATCGTTACAAAAATAATTAAAATAAGAAAGGTAGACATAAATCGTAAATCAGAGGAGAAGTGAATATATATTATAGAGTTAAACATGCAGGTCTCTGAAATTACTACTAAACAAAAAGAATAAGTAAGTATAACAAAAGACTCACCACAATCCACAAATATGGATCCACTAGACATTGGATCCGGCAAATTAGAAGTAAATGATGAGATAACCAAGGATTCCTTCATGGAGGTAAACTATTCTTCATTTGACTAAGAAAAAATACACATATGCATGCAACTGTCATAAGAAGAACATGTATATGCTTTTAACAAATAAATGTTGAACATTACATTCTTAACTCAACAAATGTCTTATTAATTTTTTTAAAAGTAGTCTACAATATATAGTTGGTGCAAGCTTGCAAGCATTATGTATAGGGTTGGCATCATAAAAATGTGTTATAGGTTGCTTATCAAAATCCAATATGAGTGGTGATGCTCATTTCATTATTGTTTTCTTCTTCTGACAATGATCCTTTCGTGGAGCCCTTACTCAATACCTGCCTATCCCTATCCATTAACTTGTATGTCAACTTGTCGAGCAATACAATTAACTCTTCATATTTAAGCATTCTAGCTCCATTATTTACTAAATATTTACTAAATATGTATGGAAAATTAAAGAAAGATGAAACCATTTGGATATTTAATAAGCTGACATTTTTTTGACACCAAGGTTTGCGCAGTTTAGTTTAGTTATGTGTCTCTATCGCATAAACAAGGTTATGAGTTCAAATCTGTACAATATAATTTTGATACATTTTTAGGTTCACACCTTCTCATCCACAGTTTTTTTTTAAATGTTTTTTTTTTGCATTCACCTTCTTTCTCACCAATAAAATTAATCAAGAATAATTTATGAAAACATATGAATAATAAGATATAGTGATTATTTGGTGGTCTATATTAAAAAATATTTAATTACTACTATTATTTTTAATGAGATTATTTTGAAAATATTTCAAAAAAAAACTCATTGAGAAAAAATTATAATTTTTTTAATTTCTTTTTTTAGAAAAGGTATAACAGTGTACTAAATTATGTTTTATATATATATATTACTATTATATATAAGCCAACAAGAGAGGACTAACACAGCAATAGATAGTTGTACCAAAGGCAACAGGTGATTGTACCATTGTATTGGACAAAATTTAACACGTGTAATTATACTATCATAGGTTACCCAGCAAGAACCAAAAATTTTCCCAGCAAGAACTACAAGGAGTAAAAGGTTGGTTCCATTTTCCCCTTTTGCTTCCTCCTTTGATTTACTTCTTCTTCCTCTTTGTTTTTTGTTTGGTGGATTTTACTACTCTATTTTCTAAATCTATTTGGAGGTGGATCTGGGAACTTGCCATCTGCTATTATAAAATTGTTATCCTTACGCTCTATGAATAATAATAACATCTTGATTTTGTACCCAAATCTGAAAGACGAAGGGTTTCATTCCAAAAAAGTTTGCTCCTTTCCTTCAGTGAATGTATTTTGGTTCTTTATGTATTACTTTGAACAAAATAGGTCCTTTGAGTTTGAAATAAGTAAACATAAAATGATAAAGGCTATTACTTACCAATTTATGCGATTTTACAAATTATTTCTTCGGTTTGGACGAAATGATGAAATTGATGTTGTATGCATGTAAAGATTAACATCTTGTTTTGTACAAATAGTGTGTATTCTTTGATTGATTTCGAGTTATCACACGCGTTTCACAGTGCCGCTTCCTCTGTTTACTATTGTTTTGTGTCCCTTAGGAAGGAATTATCTTCCTTCATGGTTGGAAGACAAAGTTGTTATGTATAGTTTCACCGATTCTGCAACACCAAGGTACGCTTTGTTTTCTCCTTCTTAGATCTGCGAATTAGTTCCCCACTTTGAACAACACGATCTTCTACTTTCCAAAGCTTCCCTGTTTTTCCATTCAAGAACTTTTTTTTCTTCTTCAACAACAACAATGGCTACATCTACTTCATTTTCTCTTTCTTCAAAACCCCGTTTAAAGGGTATTGTATTTGACATGGACGGAACCCTAACGGTCCCCGTTATTGATTTTCCGGACATGTACAGGGCTGTTCTGGGTCCTGATGAGTACCTTGCTGTTAAGTCCAAGAACCCTTTTGGCATTGATATTTTGCACCACATTGAAAGTTGGAGCCCTGATAAGCAACGTAGGGTGTATGAGGTTATTGCTGATTTTGAAAAACAGGATCTTGATCGCCTCCAAATTATGCCTGGTATATACTTTTTATGTTTGGGGGTAAAGATTGAATCTCTTTTTAGTTTGTGGGTGGTTTGACATTTTGATTTTGGTTTTGCAGGTGCTACTGAACTTTGTAGTTTTCTTGATTCTAGGAATATTAGGTAAGAATGAGTTATGAGCTGTAGATTTTTGTCGCTTGCAGTAAATATATTGTTCTTAGTCAGCTATAGAGTTTGGCAGCTCACATTTCCAAAGGTTATTTTGAGCATCTCTATTATTTGCTCTGTCTCCATTATTTCTGTATTTTGAACTGTTTTGATATGCGTTACTTGAGTTGAGGGTCTTTCGGAGAAGGTCTCTTTACCTTTTCAAGGTAGGATATAGTCTATCCTCCCAAGACCCCACTTGTGAGATTACATTGGGTATGTTGTTGTTATTGTTGTTGGGCTCGAATAGATCCGAACAGATACGGAGGATTCATATAGCTGAACCCGAGTACTTAATTCATTTGCTCTTTCGTTTTCATGTGGAGGGGGTAATGGTACATAGTAGGGGAATGGAAAGGGGAAAGTTGGGTGAGAATTAAGCTTGTACCTTAAGGATGGAAAGGGAGCTCCCACTTAAGTTTCATTTATGATGTAATGTTCCTTGTGAGCTATGCTTTTCTCTTCATTTAGTTCCCCAGTAACCACTTTGAGCATTTTCCTACATCAAAGTAGTTATTTTCCCTCTCTTTCTCTCTCTCTTGACTTTGCCATCTATTTTATAGTGTCTACGTCATGGCCTAAAGTCTAATGTGCCTAATAATTCTTGCTCAATCCTGAACTTTGCTTATTCTTTGAAAAGTTGCCATCTTGAGGTGCAATTGAAAGTTAAAGTGCTTCATGCGACTGCTTGAGGATGCAGCTATGCAGATTGGTCAGCCCTTTATTTTTAAACCAAGAAATGCAGTGTTCCCAAATTCCAACATCGACTGGATGGATCATGGACCTGCTCCTCTAACCTTCTCCACTCAGGTAGTGAGATATCATTATCTTCCCAAGAATCAACACCGTTCCTCTTCACAAGCAAAAATCATGCCGTCAGCATCTTCGTCTTCTTCACAAGAGCCAATGTTATCACCAATATCATCCACTTGGACATCATATGAATCCGTATCTAAAGCCAGTATAGGTTCTAATCAAAAGATCTCTCAAGCATCAGTAGCTTCTCTGATGCAATCTTCATCTCTTCCAAGCACTCAAAAATTGGATTGCTGCCACATCTGCTGGTGGATTTGCAGCAACTGCCACATCTGCTGGTGGATTTGGAGCTGCTACTGCAGCTGGTGGTGGATTTGCTGCTCCAACTGTTGTTGGTAATGTCCAAACAAGAATCGACTTAAACACTATTACTCTCTTGAAATTTCGTTCCTCTCAAAATCTTTTAGAGGTAGGTAATCTTATTTTCTGGTTTCTTCCCTTTCGATGTATTTGCATTTATGAATGTTAAATGTGAACACTATTTGATGTTGATTACAAGGTTGGAACTACCACAACAATAAATAGTTGTACAAAATGCAATTCAAATTGTACTATAGAGTTGGACAATTCAGTACTAATAGGGGCAAATTGGTAATTTTGAGAAATTTATGCTTTTGCCCTCCTTCAATAGCTAACACGTGTTCCATTCGTTAGATATTGCAGACACGTTTATGTCACTTCTCCCCCATAACCTTAGCAATCCCTGTCTTCACCCAAAAACACCACTGAACACCCATTAAACCACTAAAATGCTAGAAGCTTGCATCCAAAGGTCACTAGCAACCACCACACAAACCCTTGATCTGAGGTCTTTAGACATTTTCCACAGTCGGTGGCTCAAAATTTTGTTTTATAAAGCTTCAGGTTCTGTTTTATTCCAAGGGATTACTCACCAAACGGTTGAAGAAAGTAAGTTGGTGTCAGCTCCTTTTGAGGAAAAAAGAGGCTCCTTTCTATGGTTTATTGCTACTATTACATTGATCTCTTCTTTGGTGCTTCCTCGGTTCTTCATTGTGGTTGCTGTTGATGACTTGATCAAGAATGCAGCTCTTGCAAGTATGGCAAAGTAGAGTAAGAGTAATTTTTTTTTAACTTTCTATATGTTGTTTCTGTAACCATTATCTTGCTATGGTTGCTGTTGATGACTTGATCAAGAATGCAACTCTTGCAAGTATGGCAAAGTAGAGTAAGAGTTATTTTTTTTTTAACTTTCTATATGTTGTTTCTGTAACCATTATCTTGCTATGCGACTTTGGAAAAGATGATGTTGATTAATCTGGTGATTGGATATGTAAACTTGCAGAAGTGATATTAACTAATCATTACCTGTGAATGTTTGATGATATTGTGAGGACTGATTTAGTCCGAATTCTTAACGCTAATTTGTTTAAGCTGTTAGGCAACGATGTTACAAATCTTAAATAACAATTTTATCGTCAATTTTCTCCGCCAAAAGTTTTGAATGTTTTAAGTTGATACTGAAAATTGTTTGAGACCCCCTTTTCTCCATGATAAAGGGTGTAAGAATCCGTGATTTTTTTTCCTTTTTCAACTTTAGCTAGAAAGGTCTAGAAGAAAGAGTTGATAAAAAGATTTTTTTCCCCGGCGAAAGTGTCGGAGGATGATAAGCTTGTGGAGTATGATGCTTTGTTGCTTGACAGATTTCTTGATATTCTGCAGGATTTGCATAGTCATTTGATGAAGGAGGATAGCAGTGAGCAATAAAGAAAGAGTTCAAAAGTAGCACCTGAAATTTTTTTAAACCTTTTTCTTCATTCCTTCCTTTGACGTCTGTAAGCTGGCTTTCATCACTGCTCTGCTTTTGGATTTTAAGTTTTGATTTGAATTCTATTTTTGTAGTTGATTTCATACTTTCTCCTTTTTGCCGTTTATCGTGTATGTATATGTGTTCCTACTGATTGAGATTTGTTTTGGTTTTGTATGTCATGTGATTGCATGTGTGAACTTAATTTGTGATTTATTTTCAAAACTAATTTTGCCTTATTTAGCTGTTCAACTTCTCTGTATAAACGAATTTTTGGTTACTTTTCCAGTAAAATTTTCATCTTACAGGTTGGAGGGGGACTACAGTCTACAAATTTAAAATGGTCTTTGGGTTTTCTGCCCTTTTTATTTGGTTCGTGTTATTTTCCATTTTTCTACGGTTACTTAGCATAATATATAGGCAGTGTAAATGTTCAACTAAAACACATAATCAATAATCACATCATGTTGGAAATATAATTCAAATTGATTCAACAATTGATGTTTTCGCCAATTGTATATGATTTATTTAATATCTATAAATGATTACTTTTTAGGAAAAATTACCTAAATACACATCTTAGTGAAATGAAATCCACTCTGGAACTGAATTAAGGGGGACACAAGTCAACTTTTAAGTTGTACTGTAGTATATTTGATGCGAAGTTGCCATGAGATATAACATGTAGCCAATGAGGATTTAAATCTATGTGTTGATACTTGTGACCTCTAACTGAACAAGTTAATAAGAAATCGAGGCTGGGATAGTTTTTAAGGTCTAGCTTTAGGATCATAAGATAGTATCTATTTTGAAATCTCAATTCAAGAGTCATGGATAATGCATATCCTAAATTTTTATGACTATTGTTCGTTCAGATTCGACCGTGTTTGAAGAAAATTGAAGCAATTAAAGACCGTTATCCAGGTAATTTGTTAGGCCGGTGATTTTTAGTTGTTGGCTTATTCGATCTTTTTTGCGGCCTGAAAAAGTTACCTGATATCTGGCATTTTCTATAGAGAAAAGAAAGAATATTTTAATTATCTGGTTAAAATTTGCCTTCAAAATGAGAGAATCTTTTGATCCTAAGAAAAGTTAGATTACTGTTTCTCAAACTTCCATTTCATATCAAAACTTGGTTGGCCAATAAGTTAGAACTTTCACATTGACACTTGGATTGTCCTTGAAGAGAACCAAAGAGAAAACTGGAGAACACCAACCCTTTTTTCCTTTTATAGTATTATATTTGCCATGAAAATTTTGTATAAGGTACCATTTAAAAGTATATTTGCAAATTATCTCATGATTATTTACATGTGACATTTTGGGGTGTAAGTTACCTGCACAGTTCATTTAAAGTACTCCTTAACCTCAAATCTTAGAGTGAGTTTTCATCGTTGTATCCGGTTCATTCTGTTTAGAGTGTTAGGAGAAGTGGAACTAAACAACGAGAAGTTATTGAGTTATGTTAACTATTTATTTAGACAATGTGTTAGGTAATGACTGAGGTCGTCTTCCACTTGATCTGTACATTTTAGTCGACTTCCTCATACAATTGGGTAGCTCTACATGTTTAGGTACATTGTGGACTTACCATGCTAATTAAGATAACAACTTTACTTATATCCATGATTTCATGAATACTAATCCCTCGCCTCTCAATGTTATGATCAAAGACGACTACGACTGAAACTACACCTCAGCTAACCTTATGAAGCATGCACTTCCAAGTTATTAGACTTTGCTTTATCTATATTACTGTATTTTAGAATATAACTTGAGTTTGCTTTGTGTTCTGCCATGACCTTACAAATTTGATATTGCTTATTTACAAGTTGATGCCTTCTTATTGTCAAGCTACCACTGATCCTAGCTGTTAATTTGATTACTACCTTTGTCTAGAGGTTTAATGGGATTGACAATGCACATAAAGGATCACCAACTATCATCCTACTTTTGGTCAAAATGGTTATACACGAATATTTACTATTGAAAAAAAGATGCATTTCATGATGACAATGCACTTAGGTTCGTTATAGAACTACACCGGTGATCAACTAAATTTTGCTTTGGCTGCCGAACAAGAAAAATCTGAAGGTTATAAAGTAGAGGTATATTAATCATCTCTTTAGCATTCTTTACTTTCTAATCATAAGCAAGAGAACTATTAGTTACCAATATTGTTGTGCTTCTTATGCAGAACTATACATGTTAAAAAAAGACTCAATTGATCTTTTCTGCTTTTTTGTTGAATTCAATTTTATGAGGCACTAACTTCCCTTGTGTCTCTTCTGAATTTCACTTACTTCAGGTTGTTGGAGTTGCAGCAGCTTGTGATCTTCCCCTCATCTGCACAGTAATGGACAAGAAATTGAAACAATTCATATTACATTGATGTTTTGGAGATATGATAATCCTGTAATTCACCTTGGAGGTGCTGTGGATGTTGTCCATATCATTTCTGTTTCGCTTCAGAGTGGGAAATGCAAGTGTTCCTCTCAATGCCTCTGCACCATTGCCACTACTTTCACATGAAGAGTGACTGAATTCAGACGAGCAAACAAGAACATGGAATTGCAGATGAGTAGCAACAACTCAATGGACAGAAAAATTTGTATAAGCATTTTCTATACGCTTCAGAATACGACAACACATAAACTTCTGTCAGTTAATATTGCAGCTCCTTCGAGTACATCTAAATCCTGCAACATAACATTTGGGAGATGTATTTACTAAACTTAACAATTCCCTGTTTATAACTAAAGACGCATACAAAATCTTTCATTACTAACAACGTTGTAATATTTATACATTTTCATAACCAAAGTATTATGTTGGGCCCGTGCATTGCACGGGCATGACTCACTAGTATATATATAAGCGAACAAGAGGAGTACAAACACGGCAATTAATTGTTGTACCAAAAGTAATGAAAATGGTACTCCCATCTCATTGGCTATTTAACACGTGTATTGCTTTTTATTTCTTAAGCAACCAGGTATATTCTCAGTTCTCTTCATCTTCTCTCTTTCTGGTAGCTGTGACCAAATTCTCCATTTTGGGTTTTTGAAAATTTTCTCATGCTTCTCTCTTTTCTTCACTCTCTTCTCAACTTTCTTGTGTGCTTGCAGTGGCTGTTTAAGAACGTGAAGATGTCAGCGAGTGAGACTTTCAAATGAAATTTTTTGAAGCCTTGAAGCTGAAATGGTCTGCAACTCTTTCTTCATTTTCTCTTAAGCTCTATATAATTTGAGTTTTGTTTTCTTTTTCTAAAATATTTGTATTTACATCTTGGGTTTTCTAGAAAATTTCCCCTGATTTCTCTTCGTATGAGGCATGCACATTTTGATTCATCACAAAATATTGTGCACACTGATTATTTGATGATATGCCTGAGATATCTGAATAATCATTTTCTGTTCTCTTGAAATTGCCAGTAGAATGAACGAAAAAGAAATTGACGAAACAAATGATTTACGCGTAAATTAAACTAGGGCTTTCATTTAGATTTAGTAAATTATTCAATTTGACCTTACTCTATCCAGGCTTAATAAATTATTCAATTCGAGAATGGGTGGTTCATATTGATGCAGAAAGCTTGACGATTTTCAATATATGATGTTTTGCTTCAACTCTTGAGAAAAATAATCTTAAGGATTTGCCTTCAAAGACAAAAAGTTATAACTAATTAATGGCAAATATCTCTGTTTTTCTCATCTTTGTTTGAGTTGCAAGATACATTTAACTTTATTAAACAATTATTCTAAGGCAATACTTACTTATATATTTGTATATTTTTTTTTGTAGTGCATGGATTTTCTAAGCACTTGGTTCATACCTGTATGCCACCTGTGGAACAAATGATGTGCGACAACATTTTGAGGTAGCCTTTTCTTTCTTATTTTAGAAAGTCTTCATCAATATGGCGTATTTGATTGGTAAAAGTTGTACCTAAAATGTAACCTGTGAAACAAATGATCATGTGCGACAACATTTTGAGGTAGCCTGCCTCTTTCTTATTTTAGAGAGTTGACATCAGTATGATGTATTTGATTGGTGAAAGTTGTACCTAAAATGTTATCTGATCATGACGAATGTGTGAATAACTTACCATTTGTTTATCCAAATAAGCAATTCTATGTAGTTCATTATTTTCCATGTTTGTGTTTATTTACTAGATTTTTTCTCTAACAAAAAAGATAGCTTCTTTTTAATGACATGACCAAATTGAATTATCTGAATTAGTTTGGAGCTTTAGACAATCTTCAGAGAAGAAATGCTCTGCTCTGAATAAAATTAATGTGACTTCTGAATTTACAATATTTGATATTTCTCTTATTAGACAATAATGAGGAAAATGTGTATATTTCTTTATATGTCGCCTTTGTTATATTATTTTGATGTGTTTTTAACTTTAATAGTTAGTAGTTCATGTGAATTTTTCTTTGGTGTGCACGAGTTGAGCTTTTGGGTTTAGAGTTTGAAGATCACAACCTAAGAATTTAGGTTTAAGTTAACTTGTGGTTTGCATATTAGATTTTAAGACTCTCTTCCATCAAAGAAAATTGGTAATCTTTCTCTTTGTATTCAATATAAAAGAACTTTTTCTTTGTAATTTAAATAAATTCATGAGTCCCATTTGCTAATTTGATATTGAAATAAAATTGTTTGGTCAACTGGTTTCATTATGAGAAGTGCATTGGATTTTGGACATACTAAATAATAATCGGAAGATAAAAGGTGATAAATTGTACCATTTCTCCATTCAAGAAAAATTAAATCATTATTTATGATCATAAAAAATGATGTCTTGCCCAAGATATTAGTGCATGAAGCCTTATGCGCTAGGACATACTTGAGTGATATCCCTGTACGTAGGCTTTACGATTGACACTTCTTTACTTTGCTGAAGTGTGGCATTCAAGTGAAAAAGAATGGTGAGGGCGGAAAAGAAGCTACTATTGTAATCTACGAGGAGCTCATATTATCGTGAGATCAGAAATGAAATTCCTCTTTATTGTCTGCTTGCGTTCTATAGCTTCTTTGAAACATAAATCTTGGTTCGACTACCAATGAACTGGATAATAACTATTTCTTCTAGCTTACATTTCAAGCCTCTTCTTCTATTTGATTTTTCTAAAGGTATACACAAAATCATTATTCATAATAATGATCAATTGAGCTTTCTTCTTCTCTTGCAATGAAGCCACAATTTATGGCTAATCTGTGAGAGAGAAAAGAAAATATAATGTACAGAGAGTTTACTCATTTTTTTGGGTGATTACTCTCTTCTCCTTTTTTTTTTCTTTTTCTGGGTGATTATTTCTTCTATAACTGATTGGAGAATCATATTTAAGAATATAGTTGTAAATTGAATATTCTTGGATGACTTTAGTTTGATAGATAGGACAATGGTATAATTTCATTCCTTCTCTATGTTATTAGTTTTATGATGTTAAATATTAATCGTCCTTACCTACTGATTTATAAAACTCCACTAGAAAGAGACATGTAAAACTGTCACTGCAATTGAAACATCCATAATGGTGGTAGTTGGTGTTGTCAAATATGTTACAACACTTTGTGATTAGCGTTGCCTCAACAATGTTAGGGCTCAACATCTCAATGCAGAGTTGGAGAGGTTTTACAAACAACACAAAGTCTAAGAAGAAACTAAAGAAGTATGCTTATGTCATCCTATATATTGAATCTCTTGCTAAGCAATAGATTTGTGTTATTTTCTAATTCACAAATACCAGTTATCCATGCATTGAATTTATTGATCTTACAGGTCTCAAGAACGTGAAAGAGATAACAAGTTATATCTTACGTGATATTTAGGTTAGACCTGTGATGAATATTTTGGTTGAAGGATAGTATTGACTACTACTGGTCTAGGTCAGAGTGGAGAGAAAAATTAATATTTATAAGGTTTGATTTATGGGTGATCTTATGCACTTATTTGTAATTTTAAATAATAATTGTGCACATTTTATACATAGACTATTACTTGATCTTTGCTCTTATTATCTATTTAAACTTCAGTACAAATCAATATTTTGATTTCATCTGTGTTTATCTATCTTGATCCACACAAAACTCGTACAACTCAATCAATATTATTCAAAGACTAAGGCTATCTCCTTTGCACACTTGTATGTTAAAAATGTCACGTTCATGATAACATAAACATTCTGTAAGTTGTATTATTAAATTAAATCAAGCATGTTGGGCCCGTGCCAATCTAGTATATATATATATGCACACACAGTGTTCATTTGTTGTGTCACATTTTAAAAGGTGATACAACTGACAAAAAGTCATGCGTACGCCACTGATCCTCCGGAGGGAGAACCAATTGCTAACCCAACTTAATCCATCAAGACTAATTATAGAACTCAAATCGTGAAATAAAACAACAAAATAGCAGTTTAAAATAAATAAAGGATCGAGCTCTCATAAACTCAATCATTTAACAAAATCATTTGTCGAAATAACTCCCTAGAATATAAAAGTCATAGTACCAAAACTCTAAGTATCTGAAATAAGGGGATGCAACACCGAAAACTAGAAAGCGTGAATCTAATAGTCTAAAGTGTATGTATCCGAAAAGATGGACAAAGAAATAGAGAAGAATTCATGGTAGCCCGGAAGAGAAGCTCACCCTTGAATTCGAATGTCAAACGTCTCTCAATTGAAGTCTTGGATCAACTGCCTAAATATGCCCTATACTCAACAAGAAAAGTGAAAATGCAGAACAGTACACAACCACTATGGATTGGTAGGATCATACTGATAGTTTCAAAACATGAATGTAAACAAGTAACCACGGAATAGTAATATAGGCCGACACATATACCAACAGTCACAACATAATATAGATTCCAAATCGCAATATCCTGAATCAACCAATGCATGAAACATATCCCACATGATAAAAAATGCACATATTCGTTCCTTTCATAGAACCCCTACACAAACTGTTAGTTTACTGTCGCAATACCCAATCCAACCATAAATGATTCATACTAGGCTTCATATCCGAGCCAACCATTAATATCCTGTACCGGCATGGTACCCGAGCCAACCATCAATCACAATCAGCATGCACAATCACAATTACAATGAAATATCACACTTGAAACCACAAGTAAATAACAGGTTAATTGCAAGAGATTATCAACATGGGCCATTTTACGTTAGCCTTTTAGTTTCCTTCACTTGCATTGCACAAGTAATACTGCAAAGCAGTAGACATGCATACATTACATAACTTGCAAACACACAACCATCACCTACCTTGAATCAAGCCTTATAAACTCTAAAGAACCTGAATTTTCCCATTTTTCAATGCCTTGACTTGTTCTTGATCTAAACAAATAATAAAACATAACAATCAATAACTAATGGCCCAAAATACCTGAATTATACACAAATCTTATCCCCAAGCCAATTTGTGAATCTTCTACCCAAACCAAGGCTTTTCCCACTATTAATTCGAGTCAAAACCCTCCCCAAGAGCAATACCCTAGATTCTAAGGTTTAAGAATCAATTTACAAGATAAGAGAGTAATGAACTTGCCTTTACCAAAGAATTTGGTGGAAGAGAGGATGGAAACTGCCTTAAATTGCCCCTCTCAATTCCAAGAACGAAGTTGCAGAAAAATATGAGTTTTTGAGACTTCTCTGCATAAAGCCCTGACTTAGCTCACTATAGAGGCCTGACCCTCTATGGCGGCGGCGCCATAGCAGGCCAACACGCTATAACGGCTTCCCCCACTATAACGCCTGCACAACCACTATAGCGCCTGCACAGACGACCCGCTATAGCGGGTTGCACATAATTAAAGAATCATAAGCCTCTCCAAAAGCCCTCATTTCGCAACATACATTTGATCCTTGACGTTTATACTAACCCTTTCATGCCAAGTTTGATTCCAGGAGTTTTACTCACTCGAATTCAATTTCAGAAGGTCCTAAGGACTCCTTAATGTCTTCTCTACTAGAAAATCCCACCCAAACTTAGACATTATCCCCAATACATTTTTGTATTTCCCTAGACCTCAACTTTCTCAGATTACATTCGAGACTGGCTTAGACTAGAATTCTTAAGTCACTATTTGAAAGTTTTCTGAACTAATTTCTTTCACCATTGGTCTACCCATAATAATTGGAGCGGGTCATTACAATAGATACCAATTTACCCATCGCTCTTCCTCGAGTGATCAAACAAGAAAATTGAGCTAAGTAAAAATGTGAAGTACCTGGATCCTCAAACAAGAGGGGGTACTTGTCCCGCATGTCCCTCTCAATTTTCTAAGTAGCCTCCTCAACAAGATGATGCTTCCATTGAACCTTTACTAATTTGATCTCCTTTGTCTAAACTTTTGGGCATCCCGATTAAGAATCATGACCAGTTCAGCTTCATATTGCAAATCCTTGTCTAATATTATTGAGTCTCACTTGATGATATAATCTCCATCTCCATGGTACTTCTTCAGCATAGACACATGAAAAATTGGATGGACTCCAGATAAGTTAGGCAACCGCGCTAACCTGTACGCAACCGGTCCCGCACTATCAAGAATCTCAAATGGACCAATGTAATGAGGGATGAGCTTACCTTTCTTACCAAAACTCATTACCCCTCTCATTGGTGACACCTTTAATAAAACTTTTTCACCAACCTAAAACGTTATGTCTCTTACCTTGCAGTCTGTATACTCTTTTTGTCTAGTCTAAGTTGCCAATAACTTAGTTTGGATGTTCCTTACCTTCTCCTGCGTCCCCCACTAGATCGACACCCAAAGGTTTCACATCACTAACCTCAAACCATCCTATGGACGATTTGCATGCCCTCCCATAAAGTGCCTGAAATGGTTCCATATCAATGCTGGATTGATAACTGTTATTGTAAGAGAACTCACATAAGGATAAGAACTGGTTCCAATGCCCTCCAAAGTCAATTACACATGCTCTCAACATGTCTTCCAATACCTGAATTGTCCTCTCCAACTGACCATCAGTCTGTGGATGAAAGGTTATGCTGAAAGTGAGTTGGGTGTCGAACTTTTCATGAAACTTACCCTAAAACTTAGAAGTAAACTGAGTGCCACGGTCTGAAATGATAGAAAGGGGCACTCCGTGCAACCTTACTATCTTCTTGACATAAATCTTAGCCAACTGTTGAGAGTTGTAATCCACTCTGACTATAATAAAGTGGGCTAATTTTGTTAACTTGTCTACAATGACCCAAATTGATTCATACTCCCTCAAGGTCTTAGGGAATCTCACCACAAAATCTAGGGCTATCCTTTACCGCTTCCTCTCATGAACAAAAATTCTCTGAAGTAAATCTATAAGTCTTTGATGCTCATACTTTACTTGCTGACAATTTTGACACTTGGACACATACTCAACAATATCTTTCGTCATTCTAGGCCACCAATAAAGCCACCTCAAATCCCGGTACATCTTGATCACACTCGAATGAATGGAATTCACAAATCATGAGATTCTGCCAACACATTCTAGGTCAAATCACTAACCTGAGGGACACAAATTCTCCCTTTGAAACTTAGTACACCACCCACATAGTGGCATCTTGGGTCTCCCCAGACACCACGTTATTTCTGAGCTTGATCAAGTCCTCATCCTTAAGCTGCTTAGCCTTGATTTCCTTTATAAAGGTGGGCTTAGCTTCAATACTGGCTAACAACCTACCCTTCTCTGAGATGCCCAACTGCATAAACTTAGACTCCAGAGCCTGAATCTCTCAGGCCAAGGGTCGCTTAGACACCCCCAAGACCCAGACACCACGTTATTTCTGAGCTTATTCAAGTCCTCATCCTTAAGCTGCTTAGCCTTGATTTCCTTTATAAAGGTGGGCTTAGCTTTAATACTGGCTAACAACCTATCTTTCTCTGAGATGCCCAACTGCATAAACTTAGACTCCAGAGCCTGAATCTCTCAGGCCAAGGGTCGCTTAGACACCCCTAAGCAAGCCAAGATGCCCATGCTAACTGTTTTCCCGCTCAATGCGTCTGCTATCACATTGGCCTTACATGGATGATACTGGATGGTCAATTGTAGTGTTTGAACAACTCCATCCATCTTCTATGCCTCACATTTAAATCCTTCTGAGTGAACACATATTGTAGATTGCGATGATCTGTGAATACTTCACACTTGACACTATATAGATAGTGTCGCCAAATCTTAAGACCAAAAACTACGCTGCTAACTCCAAATAATGCATTCTGTAGTTCCTCTCATGAATCTTCAACTGCCTTGAAGCATAGTCTATGACATTCCTATCCTGCATCAGCACAACACCTAAGACCAAATGTGAAGCATCACAATAAATAATAAAGTCCTTACTTTCCACCGACAATGTCAGGATATACGTTATAGTGTAGAGTGTCTTGAGCTTTTGAGAGCTCTCTTCACACTTATCTGATCACTCGAATAATACTTCTTTCTAGGTCAACCTTGTCAGATGTGTACCAGTACAAGTGAAGTTTTCAAAAACCTGCGGTAGTAGTAGGCAAGACCCACAAAACTCCTAAACATGTCACAGAGCTAGGCCAGACCCAATTCCTGACAGCCTAAATCTTTTGGGGATCTACGATTACCCTTTTTCCAAAATCACATGCCATAAGAAGGCAATCGAAGACAACTAAAATTCACACTTTGAAAATTTAGCATACAATTTCTGTTCCCCAGGATACCTAGAACAGTATAAAGGTGATCTGTATGCTCCTCCTTTCCCTTGGAGTAGATCAAGATATCATCTATAAACACGATCACGAAGGAATCCAAGAACTCTTTAAGCACCATATTCATCAATCTCATAAAAGTTGCAGGCACATTAGTCAACCCAAAAAACATTACCAAGAACTCATAGTGTCCATATCGAGTCCTGAAGGCTGTTTTAGGTATATCCTCAGGCCTAATCTTTATCTAGTGGTAACCCGACTTCAACTCAATTTAAGAAAATACTGAAGAACCCTGCAACTGGTCAAATAAATCATCAGTATGAGGTAAGAGGTACTAATTATTGATTGTAACGTTATTCAACTAACGATAATATATGCACATTCTCATGCTACCATCCTTCTTCTTTATAAACAATACCGGAGCACCACAAGGAGAAGTACTAGGATAGATGAATCCCTTATCAATAAGCTCCTGAAGCTGAGTCTTAAGTTCCCTCAATTGTGCCGGAGCCATGCGGTAGGAAGGAATAGAAATTAGGTGAGTACTCAACTCCAAATCAATACAAAAGTCATTATCCCTATCCGGGGGCATACAAGGAAAATCCATAGGAAAAACCTCTGGAAATTCTGAAATCACAGGGATAGACTCTATGGAAGGGAATTCTACACTAACACCCTGAAGGTAAGCCAAATAGGTCAAACATCTTTTCCCTACTAGTTTGCTGGCCCGAAGGGAGGATATAATCTTCACTGGCTTAGGCTTGTAAACCCCTTCCTACTCTAATATTTCCCTACTTGGGATTTCTAGAGTCACTGTCTTAGCATTACATTTTAGCAAAACAAAATGAAGACACAACCAAGTTATACCCAAGATCACATCAAAGTTTATCATATCGAATATGATCAAATCTACCCAAGTTCGGAAACCTACAAACATAACAGAA